>CM032642.1:20745465-20835331 GCA_019097785.1 Fraxinus excelsior
GCTTTTGTTAAGCCCTGTTTGGTTTGAATAAAAATTAAGTTTTTAGTAGATTTTGATAAAAGTTGCTGAAATGTGTGATTGAAAAGTTGATAAAAGTTGTGGATTCCATGAAATATGTGGTAGAAAATGAGTTTGGAAAAAAATTAATATTAAGAAATGGGGGCCAAACAGGGGCTAATTATCACGTGCCTTCTCAATTTCGTTTTTCATGTTTCTTCATCTCCCTATGTTTTCCCTTAGAGATATTATCACCAGATTAGATTATGTGGACAGATTTTTGCTTGACAACGGCAGTAATCTCAATGACTTCATTATATAGGGCGTGTTCGGTAGATATTGAAATCCAATTAAAATTGAAAATATAGTCGTTATTAGGTCTCACTCGTCTAATAAAAGTCAACAATAACGTTAATTTTTCAATTTTAATCCGATTTTAATCTCTACCAAACACACTCAGAGTAATCCCACTTTCCAACCTAACCAGAGGGAACATAATGTGGAAATTAAAGAGTGCACGACGTCTCTCGTCAATTCACGTGTAAATTAGTTTCCTTGACTAAGTAAACCATACTTATTCACACGAACAATGCTACAGGATTTTTTGAGGCACCTGATGAGTGTTAAGAATACACAAGAACAATATCAAGTACTTCTTGATATTTATTCAGTTATGAACCACTGGACACTTTCAGCCACTATTAAGCAAACTTTTGTGAGAAAAAGAAACCCTATTTTATCCATTTAAAGTCAAACCAACCTGTTCAAAGTTTCTTTTCCGCCCGAGATCATAACGCCACTTTGGAGTAGTCTTCTTCTCATATGCCTGAATACAAGTCAATAAAAACATCAGCTATCATCACTCCAACCACTTCGATTGAAATGTATCCTGGGAGGAAGGAATAAATGGCTTTGACTGGGTTAATCAACTTAGAACATTTCAATTCAGCCTCTTCCCTCTATACGCTAAGCACTACCTACACCCAAAGTGTCTCAGGTATATTAAGAGCATTCTGAGGAGAAGACAGAAGAAACGGATAGTAAACAGCAACTGCTAGTCAAAATGAGCAAAGCCAGCATAAACCTAAAGCATATACTCTATTGGACTGCACCAAAAAGATTATACCAATATTTGGTCCCCCCAGGGCTATACTCTGGGGGTGATGAGGATATTGACAATTTGTGAACTCTATTCGAAGGATATACTCTACATCCAAATTAGATTATCAAACTCAATACAAGTATCATACCTCAATGGTTGTGGTATTCGCAGCCACCAGTGATATGTGCATTATCAGAAATCCCATAACGCTCAAAGCAAATGCCAAGTTCAATACTGTGAAACATAGCAAAATCATGAGCTAGATAAAACGTAATGTGACAGGAATGGAAAAAAGGGTATTGGGGATGGGAGGAGCTTGTAGCATGGAGACGCAGGAATATTTGCCCTTACCAAAGGCAAGAAAGGTAGTTGCCAGAGTCCCTGGAGTCCCAGGTATCTCTTTATCACTAAAGAAGGCAATAAAATGTGGCAGTAATGATAATGTCACAAGAGTAGTCTCAAGGAATGTGTAGACCTGCAAAAAAAAAAAAAAATCCATATAGATGTATACAATATTTTGTTATCGTGTTTTTAAATATCAAGCCCACAAAATAATTGGTACACAACTGGCAGAAATTAACATTTTACTCGTACTAAAAGAAGTGTATTCTCACTGTTGCATGTTACTTTCAGATTATCCTCGATGACAATGAGGAGCATGTTATTTCTTTCAATTATTTTAAAAAGCTCCTCATGCTCTCATGCATTCTTTACCTTCCTTATGCTTTTTCTAATATTTATGTGGTTACAATGGGTGACGGGAAGAGACATATAAATATGCTGAAGCAAGGGAAAGACTCGGTTTAGATTTCCCTTTAGCAAGCCAAATGGATGAACACATAAGGCAGAATTCATTGGGTATGTTTTAGCCCATTTTTCGGAGAATAGGTTTTGTAATAGTGATTTTTTGGATAATGTGGTTAAAAAGTTGGGAAAAATTTTGGGTTTACGTGTAAAATTATTTTCTTGGGAGAATGTGCGGTTGAACACGAGTTCACGGAAAAATGAATTTTTAAAGAATTGGGCACAACCAGGAGCAAAAACAAACATGATTGCATAATAGGGCCTACCACGACATAAACCCAACAATGATCACTGAATAGACGGATATAGGTAACATAAAATGAGCCTGAAAGTTGATCCTCTCACAGCCAACTTATCAAGTTTATAGTGGCCCCCTTTACAATTTTGCTCCAAGGCTTCAACAAGAAATACTACCAAATTCCTCAGATATACGTAGAGAAAAAGAACAAAAAGCTTTTATTTCCCTTTCTGAAATTGAATGCACAGAAATTAACACAGGGTTGGACAAATATCTCAGACATCATCAAAAGGGGTTAACCACAAGACCTTACAAGCAAAACGGTGTCTATAAATGGAAGAAAAGGGAGAAAAAAAACCCAGTTTCATTCAAACGTCAGCCTGTCATTTCATTTGAAAAAATCAAAAATCAGATACATCGTAAACAAGCATCTGCATTCCAATTGTTATTCATTTCAAGACATGCATACAGGGATTCTTCAAATTGAAGCGATACTATTTTATATCGTGAGCACAGATATACTGTCATTTCAATCCATTATTCAATCCCCAAGAGCCCGGATACAACTGATTGGTCGTGCACATTTACAAGGTTTTCCCTTATGAACTAATTTTGCAAGTATGAACAAAATTATTCAATATCATAGAAGCTAAAGGTTCACTATGCTGAGTGTTTAACAACATGCTAGGTACACAAAGAAAGAAGAAACGGACAACTCATTCTTACAAGATACAAAACTTCAGGACAATGCAAAAAGTACTCATATTCCAGAGAGGACAATATTGAGCAAAAGAAGCATTTATATTGTAATATGATAGTTCAGAACCAAACATAATCATCAATCAAACCGTCCAATAGCAGTTCCTATAAATTTAAGACATCGTACCAGGAAGAGAAGGAAATACTTGTAGTTCAAGGCTCCAACACAATTGACAACCCACACGCAATGATGGTCCATTTTCAGCACGCACCTTCCACCTAAGAAGGCAGTCCAACAACAACTTGTTCCTCTTAAAAGTAATTAGAGAATGCCATGAATCCTCATGAGAGTAATGTAAGGAGTAACTCACAAACAGAACAATGATGGCACCGAGGTGGTTTTAAGTTGTTGCACTTTCTACAAATTCGAATTCTTCCATTCTCAGATTCCACTGGAAATTCCACTGAGGTCAGCGGGTCAGTGTCCCCTCTTTCTTCATCCGATGTTGTCCTCCAATTTGGTGGCACGCTACCCGGGTCCGTAAAAACCACAGAAAAATAACTCCATAGTAGCATTGCCAGCTGAATAACAAAACTACTCATTGTTGAGTTCCATTCCATATTGTATATCACACATCAATATCCCAATTTACAAATTACGACTTTAGAGCTAAAAGTTATATATTTGAAATCCCTCAAGTTCTAAAAATCACAGTTATTTCAAGAGATGAAAAAACAAATAGATAATCATAATTAAAACAAATTCTTTTCAATTGAAATTGTGTTCTAACTAAGAACTAGAACGATCAAATTATGATCCTTAATAACAGTGAAAGCAGTAAATTTCTTGATCAAGAGATTAAATACCCATCAAATAAGTAATAGCTAACTGGAGAAAGTTTAAAATATCCAATTTTCAGCTAAAGTAGAAAATTAATTAGAATTTGGTTTCCAAAATCTAGCATACGTGATAAAAATTTATCTTGGAAACAAACAAAAACAGCTGAATATCCATATATGATTAAAAATCACCATCATCTTTTACTAGCCACATTAACTTTTAAATATCCGAACAATCAACTCAACATCAAGTCCAAATAGCCAAAATAACAACTAGATTTCAATTTTCAACAGCAAACCATCAAAATCCATCCATCAAACCAACACGTCCAAAATACGAAATTTTCAACTACCGACGAAATTGAGCAGGAATTACCAGGAAGTGGAACAAGATCAGGACGACAAAAGCGATCAGCGAATCAAGCCCGCCAGCGGCGAGGCCCGGGCCGTAATTGGTAATTACGACGGCGTAATACGTGACCCCAACGACGCCGAGGACCAGTAATATCATGATCGAACCCAAGCCCCTCAAGGCCGTGCAAAATTTAAATACATTCCATGCCATCACCGCCCCAGATCTATACATAATAATACTGTCACCAAATAATAATTAAACGCTTACAAGAAAAAAAAGGGGGGAGGGGGGGTATATTTTCAGTTGTAATTTTGAGGAATAAAACTTAATTTGGTACTTTTTTATGATTTAGGTAAAGTGGTTAGGGTTTATGGATTCCAGTTAGAGGAGTATGAGTATGGCGAAATCCATGAACAAAATTCAGAGGGTAAGAAAAATGGAGGAAGGGGAAATTACAGGTCTCCTAACTTTCAGCCAAGTTTCATGTTAGTCACGCAATTTTTTGGTTCTGAGCTGGTTGTTTTGAGTTTGGTCATCAATAAGGTGGATTTCTTACATATTCTGTCCCTATTTGGCTTGGATAAAAATTAAATATTTAGTAATTTTGATAACGCTCTTTGTCCATGTTTGACTATCATTATTGTGTACACTGATACTTTAAGGGTGTGTTTGTGGCACGCTATTTTGGAAGAATGACTTTTATCTAAGATTAGTCAAAGCCCGTGCAATGCACGGGTTGTGATACTTTTGAAAGTTATGTTAGTGTCGAAATTAATGGGTAGGCTAAACTATTTAGATTGGAAGGTATTTTAGCTCCAATACATATTTCCAATTTATTGATGTCTTATTAAAAGATAATGAAATTCAATCTAACCCTCTTTTTTCTACCTATTGAAGTAAGACATTATGTCTCATTCGTCTCGTGCTCATAGAATCTTAAATTACATGTATCAGTTGCACCAGTATTTAATTTCTTTACAAGGACCCTATACAAGATGTATGTAGTCAAGACTAATTAATTAATAATAATACAGTGCAGAATTTAGGACAAACCAATGGTCTCTATCAGTATTAAAACTACACCACAATGAAAACTTCCATCATAGAGGCAAAAAGAATGATTACCTAACTTCATAAATTCCGTCGAATATCTTTTCAGCATTTTCTAATGATATTGTACATTAAATCAATTTTTAAAAAATCAAAATGATTCACTTCATAGAAGATGTTTCTCTACCAATACTGTATGATGTAAGAGAATTCTTCTGAAAATCATTGAATTCCTTCAATATCCAATTTGACACCATAAATTTACCATTTTTAACTGTAAAAACTAAAGAAAAATGAAATTGAGAGAAATTTGTGTGAGTATGGGGATTGATGGTGGATAGAAAAGAAAAATTAACGATTATGATTTTACGTTTAATAATTTAAGATAAAAATTGAAGAAAAATGAAATTGATAGAAATTAGTGTGATTTAGGGGTTGAGGGTGAGTAGAAAAGAAAAATTAACGATTATAATTTTATGTTTAATAATTTAAGATAATTTGTATATTTAAACTTAATCGACAATATATTTATTATTATCATATTTTAAGTTTAAAAAAAAAAATTAAATCGATCCAAATTGATATCGAATCAAACGTTGTAGGAAAAATAAAGTTCGAAAAAAGATATTGGAATGTGATTGAGATTGAAAATAAACATAAACAATCACGACTTTACATTTCATAATTAATGTAAAATTATTTTTGATATTTAAAAGTTATCGACCATATATTTATCACGACCGTACTTCAAAATTTTCAAAAAATTTTAAATCGCTTAAAACGGATATTTGTAACTTAAAATACTGAATCAAACGTAAAAAAAATCGGCTTAATTTAAGCTAAAAACTAAAAAAAAAAATGAAATTGAGAGAAATTGGTGTGAGTATGATGGTTGAGGGTGGATAGAAAAAAAAAATTAACGATTATGATTTTACGTTTAATAATTTAAGATAATTTGTATATTTAAACTTAATCGATAATATATTTATTATTATCACATTGTAAGTTTTTTTTATAAAAGTTTAAATCGACCCAAATGGATTTTCATATCGCGAAATATCAAATCAAACGTTGTAGGAAAAATAAAGTTCGAAAAAATGACATTGGAATGATGTTGGATTGAAAAGAAACATTGTAAGTTTAAACTTAATAAATTAAGATAATTTTTATATTTAAACATAACCGATAATATATTTATTATTATCACATTGTAAGTTTTTTTATAAAAATTTAAGTCGATCCAAATGGATATTCATATCGCGAAATATCGAATCAAACGTTGTAGGAAAAATAAAGTTCGAAAAAAGAACATTGAAATGAAGTTGAGATTGAAAATAAATATAAACAATTACGACTTTACGTTTCACAATTAATGTAAAATTATTTTTGATATTTAAAATTTATCGACCGTATATTTATCATGACCACACTTCAATATTTCCAACAAATTTTAAATTACTTGAAATGCATATTTGTAATATAAAATACTGAATCAAACGTAAAAAAAAAAAAAAAAAAAAGGCTCAGGCGGCTTAGCCGAGCCAAAAAGCCATTTGACTCGGCTCATGACTTGTGAATAGTAAAAAGCACCTCCCTCTTTTATATGAGTTATATATATATATATATCTATATATAAAAAGTGGCTATTAAACGGAATATGTTGGTTTAACGGAAAAACTAACGGAATTTCTTGATTTTAACGGAAAATCTTTTTTCATCACCCCTACTTTCAAAATTATAATTAAATAATAATAATAATAATAAATTAACTTTTGATAATTCCTTCAAATTGAAATATCTTGGAGCTAACTTATCCGAATCGACTTTTTCTTGAATCTGATTTATATATCTAATTACGATTTATCCAACGAGACCAATATTCATATATTTTCGATAACTCCATCAATATCTAAATATTTGACACAAATAAAATATAATTTGATAAATGTATCATTTAGTCCATAACTTTCAAAATATTAAAATATAGTATATAAAAATTGAATTATATTTTATGAAAATTTTCGGGGTATTACATTCTCACCCCCTTAAAATATTTTCGTTCTCGAAAATTTACCCATCACTTACCAATACTAAGTATAACACATGATATACATATATTATCGTAATACATACTTTAGCGATAAAATGAATTGTATTATTACTTAAAAAAGAGTAAAGACTTAAGCCATGCAAAAAGTTTAAGCCTCCGTTTGTTTCTCATTAAAAACCCATAAAAATGAAAAATATGACTATTATCCATCACATCAATCTATCAATTTTGAATTTCTATCTCTTGTGTGGGGTCCAATAACGGCTATATTTTTCATTCTCATTCTACATTAATGAGAATCAAATGGAGTCTAAGTAAACTCATCTTTTCATCCCTTAACATACCTTGAGTTTTCTGTTTGTGATTTTGGGTTGGAAATGATAGAGAGAAACACTTTATTTAATTAATTATTTAATTATTTATCAATTACATAAATATTACATCATTAATTATTTAATTAACCAAAAAATTACATCTTTATTAATAACAAATTAATTTTTAAACAAAACTATTAAATATAAACTAAGCAAACGTGCATTGCACGTTGCTTACACCTAGTAGATTATAGAAAAGACAACCTAGGCAAGATCCATTAGGCCGTTTGCTAGTGCAATAAGGGATGACGTAGCGTTCGCACAAGTTTGGTGAAGGACGAGGGACTCATGCACGTATATGAAGAAGTAAGAAACTAGACTAGAGCTATTGAAAAGACACTTTTGAGTTATTTGTGCAAATAAAAAGGAAAGGTAAAAATATTTGAAAAATGAGAAAAAGATACAATTTCAAGTTATATTTAATGGACTTGATCTAATGTCCACAGTGGACCAGATAAACTTGCCCACCATTGACTTGGTTGGTCAAGCCTTTTTTGTTTTTTGACAAATCAAATAAAAAAATGTTTGATCAATCGACATGACAATGCTACAACGATAGATGGGCAACATAATTCGTGTCCATTGTGGGTATGAGATCAAATCTACTCTCTTTAAATAAAAGAGTGCAATTTTTTGTCTGACCCGTTTAAGTAAATTTTAAGAATATTGCTATCCATAATTATGTGATTATGAGTGAACTCCTTGATTCAATGTCTTGTGATCCATTTTAACGCACGACATAATCAATTAAGGAAACACTACCACATAAATTGGTGATAAATAACATTATTCAATTTTTAAAACGATAGTACTATTAGTTACTAGTATTTAGATAGTCGTAAGCCACTTCAGCCTTCACTGTAGTTCAATACGTTAAAATCATCACATTGCCATTAAAAACAAGATAAAGCTACAAATGAATAGTGCTATCTAGTATCAATGATCACTACAACATCAATATACAGTAAAACCTCTATAAAATAATAATGTTAGGATCGAGAAAAATTATTATTTAGATGAATTATTAATTTGTCGATAAATGAATAATTTGTTAATTTATCGATGAATGAATATTTATTAATTTATAGAATATTTTATATTTTTATAACTAGTATTATATTTTAGAGTTAATTGTCCCAATAATCACTGAATTTATGTAATACATGTAGGACATTATAAAAATAAAAAATAAAAAATTGAACGTGGTTAAGTTCAATTTTTTTTCTCATACTCATTCTCAACTGCACATCTACGTAATTAAATATTTTACACGTAATTCCAAAATGAGGAGAACGTTGTGTAAATATAAAAATGAACATCCCTCTTCTACTCAAAATGATTCTACAATAATGGGTTCATTCATTTATTGAAATTTTTTATTATTTAAGCAAAATTATTAATTTATCGAACATTCATTTATCGTATATAGAAGGCACGTTTGTTTAATTAAATTTTGATACGTGCACAATTTCAAAATGAGCGACAGCTATTGCATTGAATCATCTCGTCTAAAAGCTTGAGTTATTAAATAAAAGACATTTATTTAACACAAAGTGAAGCAATTGCTATCTTTCTCACGGGATGTTATTAAACAATTTTAGGATGCTATTGTTTTATGCCAATAATATTTGCCAGCTTCTTCATCGACGCGAGAAATTAGGGCATTTCAATATCCATCATGTTGCAGTATATTTCACTCCATTATAACAGTACTAAAGTCGTGTCTTGGATGAAGGATCCAATAAAAAAGTGGCAACCAAGGTCACCTTCCTTGTTAAGACGGGTCACTAAAATTTTAGAATCACACACAGTGTACGTGTCGAAAATTCATCACCGCTCGTGAAATGTGAGCTCGTATTGCTTAATTTGTGAACAACCAACTCTGACGTCTTATATTTATTGCTAAGCCTCGAGGGAAACATTTTTATTTAGTGCAAAATAGATTCTTTACGAAAACGGAAAATGATAGAATAAGGCTAAAAGTACTTATTGACATAATCGATCAAATGAATCATATACACACGCAGGGACGGATCCACATGGGGTCTTGTGGGGTCAATTGACCCCACAATTTTTTTTTTATTTTTTTTTATAACCAAAATTTTCAGAATATGCACTTTTTGACCTCCAGAATTTTCATTTTTGACTCGAAAATTTTCATTTTTGACCCCACAGTTCGTAACGTCTGGCTCCGTCCCTATACACACGTAAGGGTGTCGAGAGGGGAAAACTGTTATTCAACTCGTTTCATTAACGAGCCGAGCAACAATTTGATCGCGTGAACTGCTTGCCGAACGAGTTAGTTTAACAGCAAGCTCTTTAATTCATGTGCTAACTGGATTGACAAATATGGCAAGCTGATGAGGCAAGTCGGACTTTTGCTGAGCGAGTCGAGTACCGGCTCACTGCATTTAACACCCCTATACACCCGTCTCATTTTACTTTTCAAAAAAAAAAAAAAACACCCTTCTAAAGCTTCACCTAAACATAAAAGCCACTGTGGAAGATCACAACGCGACTTCAGTTGAAATTGGACAAAATTGGAGAGAACGTAACACAGCAAGAGAGGACCGACCCTTACCGGTGTAATCCCATAAACTGAACCCTCAATTCTCAGTAATTCTAATCTACTAATCCGATCGCCGAAGTTTTAATCTGAAAACTCGTAAACCACTGAAAAACCTCAAATCAATCGAGCGAAAATGGATGCGGCTCTTCCAATTATACTACTGTCCGTGATTATTGGAGCTTTGATCGCATTTATAGTATTCGGAAGCTATTTCCGGAAGCGTAAATCTGAAATCGAATCAATTGCCCGACCCGAGTCGCTTAATTCCAATCCGAAACCTTCTTCAAAGCCTTCAACCACCAAAAAATCGCAGCCCAAATCTCACTCTCACTCGCACACTGCTGATAAAGTAATAAAATTATTCTCATTTTGTTGATAGATGTGTATATATAATTATATGCGTGTGTAGTGGGTTGTATAACATTTGTTTTAACATTTTTGGGTGTAATGTGGAATATAGGATGTGGCCAAGAAGCATCACCCGTTGGATTTGAATACGTTGAAAGGGCATGGGGATGCTGTTACAGGCCTATGTTTTTCTCCAGATGGGCGTAGTTTAGCAACTGGTAAATAGCCTAGTTTTAATCCCATTTTGTTTCTGTTAATATCAAAGAATTGTATTTCACAGTTTGGTGCATGATTAGGAGGATTCTGTACCTGGGTTTCTTGTAGGTGGTATAACTTTTGGTTTAATTGTGAGAACAACTTGTGTTATTTGTGGATTGCCTGATTGTTAAAACTGTAGCTCATAGTGAAAGCCTGTTTTGGTGAAAAGGAGACTTTTGTTCAAATATGCATTTTGGGAAATAACAGAGCTAGTTTTATTGAAATGAGTATTTTGAATGCCACCAGTAAATTTTAAATGAGAAATTTGCCCGCTCTAGCTGGTGCTCCTTTATATTGATATTGGTTCAAGATGACCTTTTTGAGGTTTGACAGTATGGTAAATTTAGCCCGGAACAAGAGTCATCAGTTGTTTCTTATGCATATTCTTGTGTTGGCCTGCCTCGTGACTGCAGGGAGCATTTATGATTTGATGGATGGTGTTAAGGTTATATTCTACTAATTGCTTGCTTTATATGACACTTGCGTGGATTTCTTCCTTTATGTTGGCCTTCTAATTACATGGAACATCCATACATTGGAGCTTCTATGGCTTGCTGGATGTTGTTAAGACTATATTCTACTACTTGCTTGCATACTTGATATGACACTTGTGTGGATCTTTCCTCCCGAGTGGTTTGACAAACAGTGTTCTCTGTGGACAATTTATATTCTAGACTAGATTTCCTTTTCAAACAATGTATAGGAATTAGAATTATAATACATTTTATGCTTTGGCGTCTTTTTCTGTTGTATGTCTGTTATCTTTATACATGGTAATCTAATCAAATGAATTTGAAAGACGTAAAAAATAGTATATTACATGCGAATGTAGGTCTTATAGCTTTCTCTTTCTTTTAGTTCTGTCTTATCCGGCATTTGGCATCTTAAGTTCTGACATTAAAGTAACGTCCTTATGTTGTACGTAACATATTGTTTGTGGGTACAGCTTGTGGAGATGGTGTTGTTAGGATTTTCAGGTTGGATGATGTCTCAAGTAAAAGTTTCAAGTACGGATCTCTACTAACCTACTTATCTCCACATAACTATTATAGATGTATCTTTTTTATTGCCATTGGTTAAATCTTTCCCAATTTACCTAGGTTTCTGAGAATTAATGTGCCTGCTGGTGGTCATCCTAAAGCAGTGGTATTTGCCGATAATGCATCATCTGTGTTAGTGGCTTCCCAGGCACTTACTGGTGCATCTTTATATTTGTATGGGGAGGAAAAACTCAATACAACTGGTGAACAGAAGCAGCAGGCTAAGCTTCCACTCCCTGAAATTAAATGGCAACACCATAAAGTTCACGATAAGAGGGCCATACTCACTTTGGTGGGAACTAAGGCAACTTATGGCACTGCTGATGGAAGCACAATTATTGCTTCATGTTCTGAAGGTATTTCTGATATCTTTCTTTTGTCTCGTTATATCAAATAATTTGAAGATTTCTTAAAGAATCATCTATTTAGTGAAATATTTCCAATCTTGTTGGTAACTTTCATTTTTCCATAGAGATATAAAGAAGTTTTGATTATGCTCAATATGAATTTGTATTGAGTAGAATGTATATGTCTCTGGTCCATATGTCTATAGTAACCTCTTATGGTTCAGTAAAAAAAAGGTCTTTATGGTTCAGCATTTTCTTAATTTTCTTTTTTCTTTTTGATCCTATGAAAATTTTACTTTTCCAGATGAACATAATTAAGTTTGCCCCTGTTTGACAACTATTATCCAAAAGCTCTATTTTCTACGTACTCATTTTCAGCTACACAATCACACAATAAAATATTTTGCACATACACTCAAAACTTTTCTTTACTTTTTAACCACATATTCTCCAAAAATTTACTATTCAAACAGACTTTGTTTTTGGGTTTTAAAGGCCATCAAACAGGGGCTTAATGATCAGCATTGATCATATCTTTCAAAAGTAATGACAATAGGTGCCTTTGTTCTTTGTAGATTCACCAATCCATCCATTCATTAATTTTACCCTTTTTTTTTAACTGTTTTCTACTTTATCATTTACTATGTTTTCTTTATCTAAAACTTTTGAATCTATTGATTGTAGATCTATGGCTGGAATCAACATTTTTCAGTTCTATTGATGTCCATGGTTAATAACATATGTTTTAGTTAATTAGCTGCTTGGCACTTATTTCTGAGTTCTGACAAACCTAGTTAAGTTTTTGGTTTATGGTCGATTCCCATCCTTTAACTGCAAACATTAGTAAACAATTTAAAGGCGCTGAATAAAAATCTGTATGTTAAGTCACTAATGGTTGCTATGTGTAGTAGCGGTCTTGGTATTTCCCTATATTACCTGATTAATTCGTACTCTTCACTTATTATTGTGGTTGAAGGTATTGAAATGTGTCAATTTTATGATGGCAGAACTAGCTTAGTTTTTCACATCCTCCTTTTGTTCTGAGGAAAAGAAAAGATTCACACACATTAACTTTTCTTTTCTCTTGAATTTTCTGTTACTCTTCAGGTACTGACATTATACTTTGGCATGGAAAAACTGGAAAGATATTGGGTAATGTAGATACAAATCAGCTCAAAAACACAATGGCCACCATATCTCCAAATGGACGTTTTATTGCTGCCGCTGCTTTTACTGCCGATGTGAAGGTCAAAATTCCCTTCTTTTTTCTGCATGTTCAATTAATTTAGCGACAGTTGCATTATATTCTGGGTGCATTTATAATCCCACATTAAAGGCTTTGAATTTGGTTGTAAATTGTAAATTACTACGTGAGTGGGCGTGCCTGCGTACTTCTGTGTGCTATGTATCATGTTTCACTTTCTCTATTGATTTTGTTCTTTCAAAGAAATATGTAAATCAGTTACACAAGCTTCTGTTTAGGACAATAGAGGAGACTTATGAAATCGTTCTTGTAACTCACTCTTTGGCCTTTTGTTTTTAATATTTCATGTTTTCTTTCTGGTGCATAATTCTCCTTCACGGACTCACGGGAATTTAAAACATGTTTTTTGGATAGAAAGACTTGTAACGCTCAAATTCATGGGGCAAATTGCTCAAATTGAGACACGATGGACTTAATACTTTTGAGATTTCCGTTTCATTGGGAACCTGGAATTTATCTTTAGTTCTGAAGAAAGTCTTTGCTCTTTTTTGAAATTATGCAATCATTTGTACTGGTCCTATGCAATATAAATATTTAAATAAATTAGGTAGCGAACTTGACTTCGTGGGTCCTCTCCTTGTCCAAACTGCTGATGCTCTTGTGCGTCATAGCCTGAATGTTTAGTGCCTCTAGACGCTCAAAGATGATCCATTTTGATGTACCTCTTCTACACATGCTTTGAGATGTAGGAAGTCTGGTTTGACCCAGATGCTGAAACTCAAGATCACTCAGTAGGCATCTTTTACAAAAGAAAGTAGAGAAGGAAATTCAACCCAAGTGAAGAAAGGAAAGAAAGAAGTCGTCCTTAAACTCCAAAAACCTTGTTTATTTGTAAAGACATGTGAGAAGGTAAGATCTGAAATCAAACCATCATTTCCACATCATAATTGCATGGATGGGAATGTGAAAGGACCTGTGTCAGAAGTCCACAAATAGGCGTGGGAAACTCGTAGGCGAAGAATTAAGAGGGTTAAAGGGCATTAAAAACATGAACTACTGACATTCAAAATTGTTTATGGGGCTAATTTTGTTCCAATTGAACATTGGTGGAGCTTTTAAGGAGCAAAGTTATCTTGTAAGAATGAACTTGAATGGTTTATTGGGCTGTGCAAACGCATTTGCCATCATTCCATTTTATTTGTTAGGGCCATGTCTCTTTTGACAAGGAATTATATCTTCTTCCCACATCTCGTAATTGACTCATAAATGCTTGATTGAGTGATATCAGAATAAGAGTTATAAACTCAAATTTCTCCATGATAACATATATTGGCATGTGCTTGGAAAATAATCTAGCCTTCATTGGAAGACAATTTGTTCATCCTCTCAAATTTGAAGGAATTATTTTGAAAAGTTTTTTTTTGTTTTTGGGTTTTCTATCAAAATAAATGTGACATGGTTTAAAAGGTGCCTCGATATGAGGTGCTAGAAAATAGTACTAAGGCGGAATTTTTTGGCCCAAAATGAGGCTAACACCTTTAGTGATTAAGACCTGCGCCTCTCTTAAATTACCTTGTGTACCACTTTCTCATTAAAGTTCTCATATTTTATTGGTGGACTTCATTGGAAATCTTTATGTATTTAAATAGCTTTTGGAATCTATTATATTTTAATAAAATTTACCTTTTCATTGATTATTAGCCATAAATTATCGAACCCATTATATGTTAATAAAACCTAATCGGTTTCTTTGATTATATATATTAATATGCCATATATAATTTACTTTATAATTTCAAATACACAAATAATATAAGCATACAACACGCATTCTAAAACAACACTGCAGCCCTAGAACTTCATCACTCCCCCGACGGCGACTTCCCTCCAGATCCAGACATCACTTTGGCGGAGACTAGTGATTCTATACATGGTCTCAGTAGTAGTGATGAGTGATTATATAGGAGATTTATCTTTTTTGTTTGAGTTGCGACTTTATGTTTTTATTAATTTAGTTTGTGCTTGTTCGCAATGATACTGTAAGTTAATCTATTGTTTTTGGAATATTACGGTTGGTTTATTAACTTACATGCTTATTTTTATATTCATGTATTTTTTTTACTATTTTTTTCTGGTTCACTGTGAGGCTTATGTCTCATGGTGCCTCGAGGCTTATGCCTTACCTAATGAAGGAAAAACACCTCAATACTCAATTTTGCCTTTTTAAACACTGAACATTGTTGTTGTAAGTTAGCTCAACATCTGGTTACGAATCAGTATACTTCCATTTACTTATATGATATTTATTATGACAGGTTTGGGAAATTGTCTATTCAAAAGATGGCTCAGTGAAGGAGATTGTGAGAGTCATGCAGCTCAAAGGACACAAGGTTGAGTACTCTCATGCTTTATGACTTACCATGCTCATCTTCTTTCTTAAATGTGAATGTGATGGTAGCCACGTTGTGGAATAATGCAAAGTAACATATTTTTGCTAAGGTCATCTCTTCCGTCCTTAGACCTATAAGCACATTGGGGATTCATGACCCTTTTATCTACTTTTTGGAAATTCCATGAACGTCACTTTGGGGTTTCAGTTTATAATCTCAACTTCAATACAGACAATTTATCAAAGCTTAAGTGTTAACCAACATTCAACTAACAATGGAAGTGGAAAATATACTTGGTATTCAAGGAAATTGTTGGAAGCATCTTATAAGAGCTGAAGTTGTGTTGGACTGGAATAAACTCGTAAGCTCTGCCTTGATACCAACAATTAACTAACAATGGAAGTGGAAAAAATACTCGGTATTCAAGGAAATTGTTGCAATTATCTTATCAGAGCCGAAATTTTGTGTTGGATTGGAATAGATTTTGTAAGCTCTGCCTTGAGATCCTAATTCTAGCTTCCACATAGCGCATTTTGAACAACGATGTCTTAATTTAGTTGGATAACTCTTGCTTCTCCTTGTCATTTTTTCAATTAATCCTGTCTGTGACTTTCATAGCCCAAAGCTATGAACATGTGCGTGCTGCTGAATTTCTCTCTTTTGTTTATTTGATATTTCTGATGTTCAGAGTGCGGTGACTTGGCTGTGCTTTTCTCCAAATTCGGAACAAATCATCACTGTATCCAAGGATGGTTCGATAAGAATATGGAATATCAATGGTATGAGTAGCTCTCTTCTATACTGTTATTCAGTTATTTTTCCATCGAAGCTAAAGCTCTGAAATGGAGAATTTTTCTAATTTGGAACCGGGAAAATTACTAGGGGTCCCCAACCTATGTAAAATGTAGCAAGTGGGTCCCGACTAGACGGTTTCCGTCCATTTGGACATTAAAGTGTCATGTGAGCGTCACACGACTCACTTCTTAAGGGTAAAATAAGTAAACATTTAATTTTAATGAGAAATAAATCAAAAAGGAAAAAAAGGATGAAAAAGGAAAAAGGAGAAGAAAAGGAAAGGAAAAAAGAAAGCAAAACCTGCCTCCACTCCCAATTGCTGTCCCCACTACCCCTGCTCTGGTTTTGCCCCATCTCCGCATTTTTTTATTTTTTGGTTATTTTCCTCTTTTCCTTTGCTTATTACTGATTCAAAGTGAGGGTCTAATGATTTGACATTTTAACATCCAAATGGATTAGAACTGTGTATATGGAACCTATGCGCCGCAAAAATAAAATACTGAGCACTGACCACTTGCTACAAATTGAGCGCTGGAGACGTGCATTTTACATTTCCAGAAGTTGGGGACTCCGGTCGTAAATTTCTCATTAGGAATTTATTATGGTTTGCCTCGTGAAGAGCATTTCCAAAATGCCCTATGTTACAAGCCTGTAAATTTGTCTCTGTTAAATGTCAAGATTTATTAGTATATCAAGAAATGATAGAAACGACATAAAAACACAGTGGAAGAATGACCTGACCAATTTGTACCTTGATACTTATGATTAGTTATCTTTGTGGTCGCTGAGAAAGAGATGTCCTTTAGAAGTCAATGGTGTCATCCTAAATTTTCCTCTCTTTTTTTTCTGCTTTCTTTGAGACTAGAGTTATTACATTATACATTGTGGTAATCTTCTTTATCCCTTTCTTGAAGTTCGATATCATCTAGATGAGGACTCAAAGACTTTAAAGGTGTTTCCCATTCCACTTTCTGATTCAAATGGCACGACTTTACACTATGATCGTCTCTGTCTTTCCCCCGATGGAAAGATATTGGCAGCAACTCATGGTTCAACGCTGCAGTGGTTATGTGCTGAGACGGGTCAGGTTTTGGACACGGTTGACAAGGCCCACGATGGTAAGCCTATTTTTGAGAGTTCCGAGCTTTCTTTTTTCTTCTTTGTGTGTTTATATTCCTTTTGGGCCACATCTAGATTCTTTATTTTTATTGAAGTTATCAATCCGGAACTTCATGGTTAACTTAGTCATGCCTGATAACAACTACTTCAACCATTACCATTTTATATCTTTAAATGAACAGATGAAATTCTGGAGACTACTAATTCTTCACAGTATAAAAGCTTTACTATCTTCATGGCACGTCACTATATGGCACGCTGTAGTAGAATTCGGAATCTACTTAATAACATGATGCTATGTGGAGTTGTATTTATTTTTGTGTTTGGTCTGTGAATGAGTTTCATCCAGAAATCCGGGTAGCAGTGTGCATTGTACCGTTAAGTGTTGTAAAATCTGTAGATGCATCACTAGTTATCATATCCTGCCCCTTTTGAAGCATCAGAATCTTGAATAGCGGTAGTTTAGTGGTGTCCTCCTGGTATGTGTTGGATTGCAAATGAACTAGTTTTGATGGAACCAAGTTCTATCTTAGCTCATTTTCCAGTTCCAATAAAGAAAAGGGAAAAAAATGCTCCTTTTGGTTTTGTATTTGTGAGATTCATTTCACTTCTGAAATCGTCTTTATGCTGGCTATAAAAGGTTCAGTTTCTATATATGAATATTTGTTATAGAAAATGGAGGTTTTGCTCCTTGAGCGGACTGAGTGCAGACCAACTATTTGTCATGATGCGCAAAATGGTTTGCCTCAGATTTTGTTACCCTCCTAAAAATATTATACTGCACAACTCTTTGCCTTTGCTATCCTCTTGGAATTTTATAAAATAAATCTGTTCTATCTGTTTTAGCAGATAAGACAAATGACCTATAACAGTTATGGGCTAATCTTGTCCAACATTGTGATTATACAATCATAATCTAGTTTCTGACTGTCATTTTGGGTTCTCCAGCATTGACCTTCAGATTATGATTCTATGAAATTCTTCTGCAAATATATAATGCAAGCAATGTATCATGCAGGTGAGATTACAGACTTGGCATGGGCACCTACAACCATTCCAATAGGTAAATTTCTTTTGAATTTCAGGAGTACCATTTCCTGACTTTTGCTTCTGTATATAGCGATACTGTTTCCTTATTTATTTACTCTAGTATCTTCATTTAATTTCTTGGGCCACAGGCTGCTCCCCAGACCACATTCAAAATTCTGTTGTTTTTGTCTATTTATGTGGGTGGGGTGCGATGGCATTTGTTCCTTGTTGAATGAAACAGGCAAATGTAGGTGCCAAGCAACCATCATAAAAATTAGTCTCTAACAAATTCAACACTTGGCTACTTGTACTCATATGTATACCTCTCTGAAGTATCTACTTGCATCTAAAATTGCTTTCGATTCACATGTTCTTTGAACAGAAAATAGGCAATCGCCGATTTTAGCCACGGCCAGCGTTGACAAGAAAGTAAAGCTGTGGGCAGCCCCTCCGAATCATCCCTCGTGAGAAAATTTACGATTCCGCTGCAGTGAACCATGGCTGAAGAAAGTGTCTTTCCAGATGGCAGTGTGTCATATGATAGCTTCAGAGTTTTTTTGAACCCAACACATCTCACAAGCTTAACCTTCAATCGTTTCTAACAAGAATTGTGTTGTACGAGGACGTGGTCGGAAGAGGGCTTTTTCTTGAATACATAACCATTACAAGTACTATTTCATTTTCTCTTAGAAATTTTTATATCTAGTTTGGCATGGTATTTTCTTCACATTCGAGTGCTGATGATTTGATTGCATGACAGCGTCATGTTATTGCAATGTCACTAGCTTGAACCGGGTCGACCTTTAATAATTTGCCACCATGAAACTTTGTCAAATCTTGGAACATGAATTATAATACAGGTTTCGATTTTCCAGATTTTACTCTTGCTTGGGTGGCTTAAAATTAACAGTCGAAAAGCTTGTCCATACTCGGAAAAAAAAAAAAAAAAAATCGGGTTTGCGTATTTAGAGGTTTAAGCATGGTTAACACAATTTGCCCGGAATGTGAGAAATCTTGGACTTGTCGAGCTTGGAACTAGTTAGAGGTTTAAGTTTGGTTATCACAATTTGCCTGAAATGTGAGAAATCTAGGACTCGTCAAGCTTGGAACACAACTGTCGAATAACGCGTCCAAATATCTTCAGGCTCGTTTGGCATAATTTTTGTTTTTGCTTCTTGTGGAGAAGCTTTTGGAGGAAGTTACCTTAAATTTTGTTTGAAAACCAAATTTTAAAAGAACTTATTTCGAAGTACTTTTAGAGGAAGTCACGTTGGACTAATTTTCTTAAAAAGTTCTTTTAGAATCAATTTTGTAAAATTAATCAAACGAGTCCAAAAGTAACTTTTAGGTCTCAAAAGTTTATTCTGACTTTTCAAAGTCATCTCAAATGATCCTTAATACATTGATTGAACCATCATTAAATTGCTTTATATTGTACTCGTCATACAAGAAAATAGTCGTAAATTTCATATGGGTGAATGGTGAAAGTTAAAATAATAGGAGACAAAAAGCTGTGGAATGAAATTGAAGCGGGTAAATCGGTGCAGGTATAGGGACGGGAAAAGGTTTCAAAAAAGGCAGAAATAATCAGAAACGCCCACCGTGGGGCTCGAACCCACGACCACAAGGTTAAGAGCCTTGCGCTCTACCGGCTGAGCTAGACGGGCTTTGCATTGAGAGTCTTAACATATAACATTAAATTTAAGATCGTTACATTTTGCCTATCTTGTAATTCTAAACTTAAGTATATCAAGATTTTACTAATGTCCATGTTTAATATCGTGTTAGGCTAAAGCTTAAATTCAACTTATAAAATAATTTAAGTTCTTAAATAAGTAAATATTTAACTGATCAAATTGAAAACATGCAAATTACTTTATTTTGGTAGTAATGGAAGATATACTCGATGTTTTTCACTTATAAGTAACGAAAAATAACTTGTCTTAACATAATTTGAAACAAAACTTACTTGATATTAACTTTTACTTATTCTAAGCTTAGTCTGTTCAAATCTTAATTCATTTCATGCACAATTTATTTTTTTTATTTTGTGGTACATGTATGGGAATCAAGCAATTGGGGAGAGAATATTCAATCCAAATCATGGCTAGTATATAAAGTTGAATTGGTTGTTGTTCATAGATAACTTGACTTGTATATTCGACTTTTTGCCTTTGAAATCCTGAAAGAAGCTAAGATTAAAAGAAAACGTTGCTTGTTATAACCCAAGAAAGACTTTTCTGACCGAGACTTTACATGAGGGATTATTTCTATTGGTCAACAAGTGTATGTAAACTTCTTGTAAAATTCATAGTGTGGTCTCACCATAAAAGCTCAACACTGCAACCATGCATTCTCGATGTTAAAATTAGTATTATCCCACTATCTTGCTATATGTACACTAACCTTGATATCATGAATGACATTCTTGTGAGTTAGCAGTTTTTTATACATTGATTTTAATCACACTTTAAACAATCAATGACACAGATTTTGACAACTCACACAATATCAACAATAGTGTCATCGAGGAATGTACATCTTAATTAAGTCTTATCCCCTCTTTGGCACTGTTCTTGTGGGTTTGGGCTACCAATTGATGTGGGCAAGCCAGGTCGGGTGGGGTGAAGTGGGGGGTAGGCTTTATGCTATTTCACATTTGTATGGAATGAAGGTGCTTCTGAATTTTGATTCAATATTGTTTGTCCAGTTTCACTTTTACCCCTCTTAAGAAAAGGATATGTATAAACCACTAGGACTTTATGTATCACTGAAATAGTTTATCTTTCTTTGAAAATCTAATTCAGTAATTCTAGGTCCACATAGCTTGTGGATTACTTTTTATACTCAGAATTTACATTGAGTTGTAAATTTTAATATCCAGTGGGAAAAAAAAAATTAAAATTTTGTATACTCGAAGAACATGCTTAACTAAACAAAGTGGAAATAATATGCTTGACTAAACAAAGTGATGAATTAAAAAAAAAAAAAAATAGTGCATATTCCCAAAAGGTACATAGAAGTAGGAGTGGGCAAAACCCAAACCAAACCGATCGAACCGACCCAAACCGACCGGTTTGGGTCGGTTTTTTCATTTTTTCAGTCGGGTTTCGGGTTTCGGTTGGGAGAATCGGGTCGGGTTGGGTCGGGTCACGGGTTAGGGTCTCTAACCCGACCCGACCCGAATCACATAAATTTAAAAAAAAAAAAAAAAGGCAAAACACGATTTCCTTTTCGAACAAAACCTAATTTCGCGCAGCCAAGTCCAAACCCAGCCAGAAAGAAGCTGCTCCAGCCTCCAGTTCCGTCTCCACTCTCCGTCTCCGCTCTCCGTCTCCGCTCTCGCTCCAGCGTGCTGTCCAGGCCCAACCTAGCCACTAGCCAGGCTCCTTCATCGACTCTCTCAGGCAGTACCTTCGTCCTTCAGGCAAGTGTTTTAGTTTAATAATCAGTTGACGATTAACCGATTAAGATGGAGCATTTGACGGAACCATGCTTGTTTTAGTTTAATAGTTGGGATTAAGTCTGATTTTCATTTGCTAACAGTGAGATAATGTTGTGCATAACTAATTACCCAAAGGACACTCCCCTCTTCACAAAGTCGATTTAGCTGGACTGGTTCCCCTTTTCTTCAAGCAGCTAACAGTGAGATAATGTTGGAATTTATGTTATTTGTGTTGTATTCTTGTAATATATTGACATCCCCTCTGAACTTTCACTGAGTTTTAGTATTCCTGTGTGTATGTTTATTGGTCACATTTAAAAACTGAACTTTGAAAGGAGATAAGTTACCTTCCATCAGCATACAATGGGAAAACATTTCAGTATTAAGGTCATGTGAGACGTGCTCTTTGAGGGAAAGCTGGTAATCCGTCAGCCAATATCAATCCCCCATGCATCACTCAGCCTTTGTCACAGCCACTCTCTTCCTAGATACATCACGAGCCTTTAACTCAGACCCATCCCTTTTGCTAGTCCACTTTCCATCACATAGATGTAATGGATGGCAGGAAGGCCATATTGGTATTTATGTCCAGTGCTCAATGAGTTGAGGGTTCTCAATTGGATCATTTGTGAAATCTATAACCTTGCACAAATAACATAAAGAAATTGTTGTCTATTTACCCAAGTGATGTGAATTTTGTCCCTTCTGAGTTCTGATCATGGTGAGATCAAAGAAATTGCTTCTAAAGAAAAAATTGTGAGAAACTGTGGCCATGTTAGTTTTTGGAAGATCTTCTGTGGACTGCACTCCATAGCCATTCGTTAATTGGCTGATTTCCAATGTGTAATTTTTATTTGTCTTGCTATACACACATGAAACAGATTGCTCTGTGTACATTACTTTTACATTACTTTGGTCACAAATCAGTATTAACATTACAAGTAGTTTACAATTCAGAAATCTGAAATCAGTTTATCTCTTGCATACACTCAAATATGTGGGCACTTGGTTGCCATCAAATGTGGTTTGCTCAATTTATTTTTGAATGTAATCAATGTGACTTGTTTAGTTATGTTCTTTCATGGTGATAATTTGCTATTGTGGTTTGTTTTAACTTTTAATGAAATGTGTAATCGTTTTTGTTTAATTATTGTGGTGATAATTTGCTATTGTGGTAATCGTTTTAACTTTTCAAGTTTATTAACATTGGATGGCTAATGGTTATATACTTATATTAATGTTATTTTACATCAAAAAATTGGACGATATCAATTTTTGTGCAATAAATTTTTCTCAACCCGACCAACCCGACCGATACATAATTGGGTTGGGTTGGGTTGGGTTTCAACATTTACATGGGTTGGGTTGGGTTGGATTTCTAACAAACCGACAATGTTGGGTTGGGGTAAAAACCGACCCAACCCAACCCATGCCCACCCCTACATAGAAGTGGAACATTTCTATTATTTCCCCCTGTGACATTCAGAGACAGACCCAGCACTCGATCAGGGGCGAGTGGTCGCGCTTGTTGGGCTTCCTTAGACAACCGAATCGTCGACCTGCACCTGCGCTTGCTCCTGCCTGTGGCTGTGCCTAGTTCGCCTTCTTCCTCAATCCTCATTCTGCGTCTTTTTTTTTTCCTCCGTTTTGAAATTGGGCCAATTTGGCCAGCCCATCATTTTTTTGAAATTGGGCCAATGCGGCCCATTTAATTCATCTTTTTTTTTTTTTAATTGGATTGGGCCATTTGTCTGGGCTCAATCCTTAATTATATAATATATAACCCAACCCAAACCTCGTTCTCCCAAATCAATCCCTAAATTTCCAAATTTTCACCTTCTCCACTCTCTCGTCTCTCTCGATCGAATATCGCCCGTCTTCGACGTAGCTGCATACTGTACATTTTTCGGTAAACTTTCTGGTTAAACCTCATACTGTACATTGTCTTGCTTCAAAATTCTCTTAAATAGTTTTATTGGAGATTGGAGCGTAGCATTATTTTGCCAACTACCCTTTATATTTTCATTGGTGATTGTAGTTTTTGTGTTTGGAATATAAGATTATACCTTAAGTTTAACAAGAACCTTACTTTAGTAGAAAAAGGCAACAAGCAAAAGTAAATTCAGTTGCTCGGAAAGTCGGAATGGAAGTATGGAACCCAAGTCTCGTAATTAAAATTTGATTTGTATATAGAAGTTCAAGTTCTTTAAGTCTAGGGCCAATGTGCAATTAGGGATGTCAACGAGTCGAGCCGAAAAAAAAAAGCTCGAGCCGAGCCCGGCCAAAAAAAATGAGGTTTGGCCCGAGCCTTAGCGGGCCGAGTCGAGCCCGAGCCGGCTCGTTTTTTTTTGCACCTTACAGGCTTATGTCGGATAACATGTTAGATTTATAAATGAGTAACTATCCATTATAACAAAGTAAGAAATCTTTTTAATGATCGATTTAAATTTTCTTACAAATTTTAGTAACCATTAATGAAATTAGCTCAATTTTTAAATATAATTAAGCAATATATATCACTAATAATTTCACTTAATATAGAATAATAAACATTTGTGTAAATAAGAAAATGCTTACTTTAAATATTTAGGTACTTAGAGTTTTAGAGAAATGAAAACAGTAATAAACTAATAATACAATAAATATTAAACAAACAAATATCACCCATTTTTCAAAATAATCTATGTGATACATTATGAGATAAATTTGTCACTTATAATTAGTTTATTAGTTTCATGATGAGTGAAATAAGTTGGCAAATTTTGGTTTTTTTTTTTTTTGCGGGCCGACCCGAGCCACACAGGCCGGCCGGCTACGTGGAACCGAGCCCGAGCCGGGCTCTGCTGGGGCTTTTTCCGAGCCGAGCCGAGCCGAGCCCGAGCCGTGCGAGCCGCAAAACTTTTTTGCCATCCCTATGTGCAAATCTTGTACCGATGAGATTTGTTTGCAGTGTAAATTCAGAGTGTTGCATTAGTCCTTCTGTTGATGTTAGTTTATGACCGGAGAATTTGATCAATATGCATTCGTTATTAACCTTAATTGCACAGTGGCGTGGAGTGCATTACTTAGGCAGAATAAATTCCATTCTTAGGGAAATTAAGATACATGCTCAGGAACACGCCAGTCAACATTTTCAGGAGTTGTAAACATTTTAGGGTTTAGGTTGATTGAGTTGTGATTTGGATTTTGACGCATTTGCCACTTATGATCTCTATTCTCATTTAAAATAATGTGTAATACGTCTTTTTAATCAATTGAGTTAGAAATTGGCGTTTACATATATATTGAATAATTTTTAATATTATGTAATTAAATATTAATAAACGACATTGCTCTTACGATCGCTGATTGTAAACGTTAATCGGTCAACGTCCACCTGAGTTGAGATAATTTGCTGAGGCCGTTCTTAATGACATTGATAAGGTTTGTAGACTTGGGTGTTCAATTGCTTAATAGTTCTCAATGATCATCTCAAGGAAAAGTTAACTCTGGCCTGCAAATCAAAGTGATTGATGTATAAAACTTATATGATATCTGGCTTATACACATCTAAATGATCCTTTTTGGCTCTTAAATCTTAGAATACATACACCCTACGGATAACATGTACATTGATCTATTATGGCTTGTACATACAATGGATGTTAAGTACGTGTTTTAGTTTGGTCAAAAATCAGATTTTTAGTAGATTTTGATAAAAGTTGACGAAATGTACGATTAAAACATTAATAAAAACCGTAAATTCTATAAAATATGTAGTCGAAAATGAATTTTAAGATAGGGGGTCAAACAGGAGCTAAAAATACTCGTGCTGAAAGAATATACAGCTGAAGCTTCCCTTCTGTCCCATGTATGAGCTGGACCTTCTACATATGGGTCTACCAGTTTTTCACATTGTAACAACCCATAAGAATGTTCCAACGCTCACAATGAGTAGTGAAAAATGAAGCATTTCTTCCAGACAACTGCATTACACAATTTACATAGTACTGCAAGTCTACACCCACCAAGAATTAAACGGACTCTTTGAATGAGCAAGCTTGAAAAAACTATGCAACTTTTCAGAACGGAAAAGTTTCAAATCCATTGTTTGCCGTGATTCCTGTTGAACTTTTTACACACCAAAGATTGGAGAAGAGAATACATCATCAAAGCATCTGAGTGCATTTCTCGTCCCGTGCCAAAACTAGAGGCCACCACGTCAATTCTTACAATCCTTGCTCAGCTTTTGGCTCGCTTTTAACAATAAAGTTTTTGGCATCATCCTCGGAAATTTCACTGTTTCGATAGCAAGGATACAAGTACCAACAATAAGCATTTTGCTTAAAGTATGAGGTGAAAATAAGTAAAAGTTGAATGGAATGAAGAATTGCATGACAAAATTAGTAACAAGAACAGACCTGTCAGGTGCTTCTTTCTTGCTTATCAGTGTAATTTCATGTGATGCGAGATATTCACAGAAGCTTTTGAGGTCTTTCTCTTGGCAGAATTTGACGAGATGGCGCAGGAAATCATTGAACTGTTTTGGTTCCTGTTAAAAGGCAGAAGTCCAAATATTTGACAGCTGTTTCAAAGCTGACTGGAAAAAGAGTCGACATACTTGTACGCTACAAGTTCAGAACACATATTTCTCACGTCAATTTTGGAAAAAATGTCACTTGAAATTTTAGCGATTTGTTTCTTATAACCATTTTACATTTCTCATGCCAATTTGGGGAAAAGTTGCTAGAATATAAGCAATTTGTTTTTTATAGCTAATCAAATTCTCAGATAAGAACCAATTTATAGTTAAAAATGTGCTTAATCACAAGGATAAAAAATACAGTCACCCATTTCTCTCAATTCAATGTAATTTGACAACAGCAGAGAATGGAAGAAAGAACCCCATTCACTAGAAAGAAAACTTACTTGCTCTAGAATGCAACCCTTGCGGAGAGCTACTAAACATTCTAGTGCTTTATGGTATGTGTCTCCTTCAAAAGAGTTCTCCACAATATCAAAAATCTTATTCTTCATATCTTGAATTGCTTTATTAACCCATTCTGTACTATCTCTGCGAGACATCATGGCTTCAAAATCTTGTACAGGATCCAAATCCCCTATTTTCTCAACTTTGACTCTGGATGTGTATTCAATGGCATCAATTGCTTGCGCATCAGCACCGTTGCCAACTCCTTCCTCATTTGATCCAGTTGGTTTCTCTTTTAAAAATCTTCGAGACGACTTCTTCAGCTGCAGAATAAACTGAGTAAGAAAAACCAGTATTTCTGTAGAATTTGGTTGCGTATAAAATTTTATGATGAGCGGCCAAAATAACCTTCGGATTCTCTTTGAGTTCAAAGCATCTATGAAATTCGTCTATAACAGCTCTATTTTGAGAAATAAGCTCAGGATCAGGCTCTGTTATCTTCCTGAGGGTTTCATCAAGTGGAGGGACAGCTGCATCTTGTTGCTTAGATTTCACTTCAAGGCAGTGATAAAATCGCTGACATGTAGACCGTACACTAATTATTCTATGGAATGAAAAAAAAAAAAAAAAACAAATACTAAGAAAGCAATCTGTGAAGCACAAATCATTGGTAGAAAATTGTCGTTCAAATAGCTAACAAGGCATTGTTTTTTTTTCATAACAGTAACCTTTCAGGATTCACCAAGTTTAAGTGTTTTTGCTGCAAGAAGTGGCATCGCAGTACAATCAGTGCAATGTTTCCACAACTTCTATGGAAAAAAAAAATATGGCAATAAACCCAAGCAATGTGGCTTAAATGAAGGAAAATTTCCAGAAATGTGGTATGAGAAAGCAGTGGCAACTAAGAGCCTATTTGTTTTGGATTAAAATCTGATTTTAATCTAAGTCAAAGTCAAACAATCAATGTTAACCACATCTTTCATGGGTCCCACAACTTTTCAACCACACATTTCAAAAACTTCTATCACAATCTACTAAAAATCTAATTTCAATACCCACCAAACACCCTCTAAGACTTTGTTTAACTAAACCAATTTTAGATGAACAATTTAGTGACGTGCAACATTATCTATATGAAAATGTCATTGATAAGTACCTCCAGAACAGGATTAGGTGTGAGATCGGGTCGCAAAACCTCTTTGCCAGTTGGTGCAAGATCAAGCATCTGGACCAGCTTATCCGCTGCCACTTGCTGTTGTTCATTTGGCTGCATTGATGAAGGCAAGTTGCTGAAAGATGGAAACTGAAACTCCCTGATATCCTCCGCAAACGGAAGAACATTGAAGTAAAATGAATCTGGCTGCCCCAACATAAAAAGACTGTCAAATTTGACAAAGTGAATATATATCCATGTGCTAAAAGGGAGAAATGAAATACTGCAAATTCACTTGTAATAACTTACAATGTTATGTTTGTCAGATACGTTAGGAGTTAGGACACCTACAACAACATTTCCCTGTCCTTGTCTCCATACACAACGGACAATAGCTACTTTGTTCATTTCCTTCAATGCCCTTGCTAAAGCTGAAACTGCCAAAATGGCCCTTGTGTTGCCAGGTTCAGCAATAAAAATGTTGACATCTCTCATATAATAGTGCCTTTGAGCAGATGAAGGATGGAGAGGAAAAAGCAGACCATGAAATTGTGCTTGATAATCAATCAAAATAAACTAACACAAAAATCATATGGACGCAACTAGATGCAGCTAGGTTTTACCGCATTATATTTGAAGCATCTGTAAAACCCAGAAGCTTCACACTTTTCTCTGGTTTGAACTTGAATGTCTCCAACTCCGCAGATGATATAGGAACTACTTGAGGTCCATAGCGGTAGCCTTTGATCCTTTGTTCTGGTGGAACAGATTTATTAGGATCTTCAACACTTTTGTATTCGTAATCAACCTTGATTTCATGAGTGGCATAGTTATCCGTTGGAGGTGCTTTGTCAGAATACTTTTTCAAGGTGGGAAATTTTTCTTCAGACGTTTTCTTGTAGACCCATACCTAATAGCAAACCAAAGTTAAAAACAAGAAAAATGATGCCAATAAAATATTAACGAGTCCAGCACCTCAAACAAGTGAGACAAAAAATTCAACATTGAATCACAGTTAAATGCATACATCAAGCAAATTCCAAACAATAAATATTGAATCACAGTTTAATGCATACATCAAGCAGATACTAAACAATTAGCACACAAAGACTGCTCCATCCAGCAGATCTTGAAAGGCAAAAATGTATATTATAAAATTGTCTGGAACGAAGTGATAGTTTAAAATAGGGTTTTGTTGATGATCAGTGATCACATACAGGTTTTATAACCCATAGGAAATTTTTATGCACAAGACACAAGAAATAGTCAGAAAGTACCTATAACCTATCGGTTAGGAGAAGCTCTAAATTGCATAATCTTCAAGCAGTACATTTTATAAGAATTTATATATCAATTTGTTAAACAGATCAAAAGTTGATACAAAATGAATCATATAAAATTTGCATAAAGAAAGAGAATGAGAGTGATGCAAACAAAGAAAAAATCAAACATGAGCTTCTTAGTGCTAAGTGCGTGATATAGCTTAATATGACACCATTTCCTGGAGTCTCACCTTGATCTTCATCTTGGAGCTCATCTCAAAATCACCCCTGTATATAGTCACTGGAAATATGTTCCGAGTTCTGAGCGCACCTAATAATGAAGTTGGACTGTCAACATGAACTGTTTTCGTAGAAGATTTATATGAAAATGCATTCAACAGGTAATCATTCTCTTCCAGAATTTTCTTATCCACATCCAAATCTTGTGATATTCTAACAACTATACAGTCCATTTTCATGCCATGTGTCCTCATCTGTTCAGCAATGGTGTTGACTTGATCCTCCTTCGTTCCATCATATGGATCTTTGGTAGGAGAAGCTGCATTTGTTAAAAGACACAGTCGTTTCTTTCCCTTGTTAGTTTGCCCATACTTTTTAATTAGCATATCCATCCCAACAACAACAGCATCAATAACTATCAAAAAAGTTAAGGCACAAAGGTTCATGATATGGAAAACATATAAAAGTGGAAAGCTCTTCCATACTATAGACTCGAATGCCTACGTATTAAAAGTTGAGTTCTAGAGAGGACAGGAGAAGAAGGGAGAGGGGGGAAAGACAAGAGATCATATTTCCAATTAGTAGAGGATTGATTACATTCTGATCCTAAGACGTGTGTTTAGACCATAAGAGAAGCAAAGATATTGATGTAAGAAAGAAATCAAAATAACAAATTCTTTGGAGGGAGGGCTCGTGCATATTTCCAGAGGGAAAACTCAAACTGAAATCTAAGGACCAAATCCAGGCACCATAATTACGTGTACATGTTGGATACAGTCGCCATGTATAGACCCACATGGAAGCTGCTGTAAAGCTTCAACAAGGTTTCCATCAACAACTTTTATATCCCGCAATACCATCACATGTTCGTATCCACCCACTTCATTTGTCAACTCATTATTAGTATCTGAAAAATCCAATCATGGGATATTCGTTAGCTTTCTTTTCAAATAGAAGCATATAATAATAATAATAATGTCTTAATTCTGAAATGTCAAAAGCACATGAATTTCAAGAGCACCAAACACTGTCATAATCACATGATGGTGCAGAAACCTGTCAAATGAGAAAGTTGCCACAGATAAATAACTCTTGACACATAAGCATACATGTTCCAATCTAATTCTTACTTCTTAGTGACAAACTGTTATAAAAGTTTAAGAGTTTTCAGGATTCTAAGTTGAAATGTTTGATACTGTGACCATGTTGCAAGTGATCTCCTAGTATGAGAGTACCTTCTCTTAGTAGCAAAATTTGACGACTTATCCAGAAAATGTTAAAACTAAAACCCCCAAAATAATATAATTTCTCATTTAGCATCACACTCTAATTCAAACACTCGGAAATACCTTTGGTTCCAAATACAACAAGTCCTACTTCATCATACTTGCTGAATATTATCTGCATAAACTTGAAAAGGGATATTAGAAGTTGAAAATAAATATTACAATGCCAAAACCCACGGTACATTAAACGGAGAAGTTAGTGGCAAAATGAAATCCAAATTAAAAATAATAACAGACCTTCTTTTGCACTAACATTGAGCAAACTTTTTCAACTTCTGGCAGCACCGTGTGCATTGTTGGACCAACATCAAGCACCAAAACTAAACCTTCCTGTTGAGTATAAATGTACCATTAGGAGGGGGGAAAAGCTACATCATAAATAAATTCGCTTTAATTACCAACTTTAAAATCTAATCACCTAAAACCCAGCTCAAATCCCTGATTTTATCTGTATTTCTTATTTTGCATCCATTTCAATATTGCAGCGTAATAACGACACACGTCCAATACAACACACATAAAGAATAACTCAAGGCTAGCAGTTATCATATGAATCCGAGAATAAACAGTTAAGTAGCGAAAATTTCAGAAGGACAAAAAAAAAAAAAAAAACCCCATGTCAAATAGTAAAAAAATGAATGATAATGTAATAGCTTACGCAATTATGCCCGGTAAAAATGAAATTATTTCATAGTTGACTGTGGAAAGAAAATCAAAGTCAGATAATTTACCTTGTTTCGAGCCATTTCGATAGAAATTTGGAAGGATTGCAGTGGAAGCCTTCGGGAAGGGGGTTTAGACGGGTCAGCGGGTAGTAGGAGGAATTATTCCCGCGCTGATAATCTAGCGTTCGTGTGAGTCAAGATTTTTAGCCTCGACCATTATTTTGGTATTATAATTTTGAAATACATATTTTTTTTTTAAGAGTAAACGGTCGAAAAAAATAAAATTTAATTTACGTGTAATATTATTTTTGTTAATCATATAAATAATCGTGCAATAAATACACGTGGCAAGTGGACAAGTTCCTACGAAGTCTTAAATGTCCTAAATATAGTCAGGTGAAACTGCACAGCAAGTGAACCTAGATTCGTCCCACAACATTCTGCCCATATGGAGGGTCGGTCGAGCCACTATTGACCGAACCCCTACCTTGTCGAACCTCATTTGGCCGAACCACTATTGGAAAGCTGAGCCCCAACGGATAACATGGAGCATGAAGAGGTGTATTGGAGAAGATCCCGTACCAGATCTTGTATCAAGTGGGTGATGTGACACTCTATATATGTAGCTCCACTTAATGAAACAAGTCTAGTCTAGTCTTACACATCAGGCATAGGGCTTCCAAGCCGTCACGGCATTAAATACGAAATATCCTATGAATGATTGATTGATGGCTGCGATAAGAGGCTTTAGCTATGCGGATGAGGCCACGTGTTTTATCATCTAACGGCTCTCCACTATTGTATTTTACTATAAAAGCACACATTTAACATTGTAAAGAGTAATGAAAATATATAGACAAGAAACGCTTTGGCATTTCCTCTATTTACAAGACTTATCCCTCCGGTCGACCCCCATTTTTATATAAAAAATAATCTCACTACAATTGAAGAAACGCTTGGAACCACTCCTCTGTTGGACCATTTTTTAGGGTCAACAATTTTATTGAAAAATAGTTGAGTAAAAAAATTGGAAAAAATGCATTATAATGGTCAAACGAGGGCTTAGTTAAATAACTTAAATCCTAATAATTTGCATAATGTTCATTTAAAAATGGGAAAATTGTAGCCAAACCTTTCACTTTTTTTACAGATTTTGTCCAAATTATGGATTTGTATCACCCACGGTACCAAATCTTTAAATAATTCGCACCCGAAGTCCAAATTGACAGAAACCATTAATTGACCAAAATTTAAAAATCTGACCAATTGTTAATTAAAGGGAAAAATGGAGACTTTCCCTTTTTTTCATACATAAAAAAAACTAAAATCAAACAATTAAATCAAAAACCAAAAACCCTATTATCTTCTCCAATTAATTCACCCCACCTCAACAATCAATCATTATAAGTTTTTCTATCAACAATCAATCAAAATTACATCCAAAATCAACGGCACTTCATCGATTTCTCCTCAAAATCAAACCCTAGAATTCGATTTTCACTTCTCCCCTTGTTTTCGTTCAAATTCCAACTTTCGATCCATTATACTACTACATTACATAGTTTTTCTACACTCTTAATCATACATTCAAAGATTCCTGTCCAATTTTTGAAAATCCTTCATCTCAAACCATTTTTCTCGAAAATCCCCAATTCTCTTTAAAATGTCAACTTCTCGTAGTAGAGGGAAGAGGCTCAAACAAACCATTCGACGACATGCTCCACCTCCATCCTCTGAGGAAGAAGACATGGACCTCGAACCCGAGACGCCGACGAATCTCTTTGCAAAATCACCTAATTTAATAGGTAAAAATGTTGATCTCCCCACTTTTACTTTCGACGCCCCTACATTTAGGATAGAAGAATATATCATGAACATGGGAAGGACATCCGTTTACACAATTTAGGAAGGACATCTCCCCACTTATCCACGGCTAATGCGAGAATTTTATCAAAACATGTTTTTTCCTTCTCGGCATGCCGACATTACATGCTTTATCGAAAATGTTCGAATCACGATTTCGACATCTCTTATTTGTAGTATTCTTGAACTTGAACCATATGATATTCAAACTTTCGTGCATAAAACTCACCCTTCTGTTGATGGCTATGACCCAGTCGATGCTTGTCGTCGTGTCACGGGTAAAAAATTTGAAAACATCACGAAAATCTCTACACATCAACTTACTCTTCCCTGTAAAGTTTTGCAAAATATCATCGTCAATGTCATCTCACCTAGGAAGGGGCATCGAGAGGAAGTGGACTGTTTCGATCTTTTTCTACTTGATTCTTTTCTTGTCGGTCGAAAAGTTGATTTTTTGACCATTGCCTTAGATCTCATGCAGTTCATTAACTCCTCACGCGTCGCTAAGGCGCTCCCATATGGCACACTTTTAACCAAAAAATTTCAACATTTTGAAATCCCTATTCACAATGAGGCATTCATCAAACCCCGCCCTTCCGACAGCATCAATTCCACTACATTCAAACGAATGAAAATAGTTAAGAAAAATGGACAATGGGTGGCTGAAACAAAGGGGTTCGATCCGGCTTTGGGGTCGTCTACGTTGTCATTCGAAGAAGAGGACGACGACTAGGGGTGGGCAAAACCCGACCGAACCCGCCCAAACCGCCCAACCCAAACCAACCCGACCGGGATGTGTTGGTTATTTTGTTATTTTTACACGGGTTAAGTTGGTTGGTTGTGTAGGCGGGTCGGGTCGAGTTATGTGTTAACTCATAAAAATCGAATAAACCCGCCCAATCCGATCCTCCTACTTTAAAAAGAAAAAAGAAATAAAATAAAATAAAATGCCTAAAAATTAAAAAAAAAATCTAAAAAGTATGAGTGGATAGTGTAACTGTAATTACTTTTGTGTATTTTAGATGAGGAGCTTACTATCATTCCCACAATAAATATAGTATAAGTTTTTAATGTTATTTTAAATGCACTTTGTTCTTTGTAAGCTTGCTAATGATGATTGAATAAAATAATATATAATTTTATTTATTTACTTACTATTGAATCTTGTCTATCCGAATTTAGTACAATAAAAAATTGGATAACTTTAATTTTTGTTGACAAGTCGTCACAAACAACCAACCCAACATGACTGATACTTGATTAGGTTGGGTTGGGTTTCAACATTTACACGGGTTGAGTTGGGTTAAATTTTGATCAAACTGATCACGTTGGGTTGAGTTTGGGTTGAAGCAAAAATCGATCCGATCCAACCCAACCCATGCCCACTCCTAACGACGACGAGGGCACACCGCATGCCACGAGGACCTCACGCGCTCCGCCTCCTCCCAGTCAGGGTCTCTCCGAGGATCAGTTTGCACTTTTGAGCGGACAAATCGACTCCCTCACTACGATAGTCAACGGGATGAGTGGCAAACTCCGTTATATACGCGATCAGCAGAAAGCGATCATTGCACGATAGGCTACTATGCAGGAGTAGATGACCGCCTTCTTCGCCGACATGTTGACTCGATTTTCGCATCCTCCTCCTCCGGCTTCATAGTTCTTTTCTTACTTCCTTAAACTATGGTTAAATGTTTTGATTATGTACTCGAACTATGAAGTATTTATGAAATGGTAACTATATGTTATATTGTTGCTTCTCTATGCTTAATCATTTATGTTTGATTCCATGCTTTTTGCTTATGCCAAAAAAGGGAAGAAATAAAGAGATTTGCATGATTATATTCAAATAAGATAAATGTATGCTAAATAGATATGGGGAATATGTGTATGCAATTTTATTAACTATCAATTTGTTTTTGTTTTGAATTGCAAATCATTGTTTTTGTCATAATCAAAAAGGGAGAAATTGTTCACATATAGTTGACTTCTCTTTTTAATTATCACAAACAAATCATGTTTACTAATAAATTGATTTTAAGTGTCCATAGTGATCATTGCACATGAATAAAATTGATGATACGAAGTACGAGGCCAAATAAATTTGCATGCGACCATTCAATTGAAGAATGATATGGCAAGCCCGCGAAAAGGATATATCAACGCCAATCAAGCAATGCACGTCAAATCATTCAAACTAAGTACTTAGATGTTTTACGACTACATGGAAAGGTAAAACATTTTAATACTTGACAATGCATCGTGACAAGCTCAAAATTTTGATTTTACAATCCAAAAACTCACGATAAAATGTTTTATTTGAAAAATATGTTTTTTAAACGTAAAAATTCGTAATTTATATATATATATATATATATATATATATATATATATATATGCAAACACTTTGAAAATATCTTTAAAATGTCTTTCTAATACTTACATTTGACAAATTGAAAAACGAGGATGTTCCAAGCCAAAGAGGTCGTACCGGACGTCCAGTATGACAATTTTTTGGTCACATCGGTCATTTTTCAACGGTCCAATTTTTTAACAAAAAATAACGGCTAATTGATCATCCGGTATTTTAACGGATGTCCGGTATAGTGCGTCCGACACGGCAGAACTTTTGACCATTTGAGTGCTATAAATATTTCACTATTTCTCCACTTGCATTAACTATTCTTGGGCATTAAAGTGAAGATTTTATTGATCACAACTACTCTATTCTCCATCTTTAAGAAGATAAAAAACATTAAACTCTCGAAAAACTTTTGAGTGATTAACTTTGTGAAAATCTTTAATTCTTCAAGAAGTTTTTTTTTTTTTTAATCAACACTTCGAGCTATAATCATTGCTATTTATTGAAGTGTTTGCCTTTTCTCTTCTTATTATCAACATTGATTCTATTATTCGATAAAAGAGAAAATTTCACTTGTAATTTCATTTTGAATTGTGGATCATGTTGAGGTCTCGGAAATCTCAACATTGTAAAAGGATCGGTGCTCCTTGATTGTAAGTCACGGGAAGATTATTAGGAGCTCGTAAAGATAAGTTTGATTCAAAAATTAATTTATTTTAATTTAAACATATCAAAAGTCCATATGTTAAAAATTATATGATAAAATCTTATTGAAACAGTAGAACCGAAGGGTTCGAATCGAGGTGCACTATTTTCGTGAACTTATAGTCAGTGCATTGCACCAAACGCATTCAATATCAACAGAAAGTGTAAACCCTAACAACCTTCAATTTATTAACCCACGCATCCTTCGTTTTCCCTTCTAATAGTAGTAAGGGCGGAGCTCTTTAAATATAATATCCTTCTACTTTCATTATTTATCTTTTACCCTACTTTCTATTTGTTTGGTTATAAACGAGGCCTATTTGATATTTTATGGTTTCACTTCATTTAAATTGACGGAATACTAATTCTATTTTGTGGTTCATAATTTTTATTAGATTATTTTTTGTAGATATGTTTTAATTGAGTTTTATTCAACTATTACAAGTTTCTATGTATTATTATATGGAACATCTATTTACAATTTTTCTTATCTTTATTACAGATATTCCAACAAAAATCTCCTCTACAATTTAAAGTATTGTGAATCTCTTTAAAATTTTGCCAAAAATAGGCCGGGCACGTTGATTGCCAAGGATGACAATGAGGCGGGTATGGGACGGATCGCCCATTTCTACCCTCGTCCCGTCGGATATTTTTGTTACCTTGTCACATCCTCATACCTGGTTAAAGTGGGACGGGACGGGTTCAGGGTGAGCCAAATCCATTATCCTATTTATCGCACCCATTTATTTTTTATTTATGTTATTTTTACTTTTATTTTTTTATGTCTTTATTAAACGAGGCGGGTAACGGGGCGATGACTATATTTCCCGTACCTATTTCGGGGTAATGTCTCCCGTCCCGTTTACTCGGTTAGATGGGTAATCCCCGTCCCATTTGGGGGCGGGACCCCACGGGTATCGAATTGAACGAATTTTTTTGTCATTCCTATTTATTACTAGTTATTTTTAACCTTTGCTCCATTTGCGTCTCACACACCCAAATATCACTCGTGTAGTCTTAGTGGTATTGGGTGCATTTGTAGGTTTTCAATTATGTCACATTCAGAGTGTAACACACCGTTATCATATTTAAAAATATAAATATTCTTAAATATATCTGACTCTTATATTAAAACTTAAATATATTATTTGAAAATTTTAATAAAATATAATGTTACGGTATTAATTGTATTTGAAGATGCAATTGTCAAAAATAAGTTACACATAAAAATGTAAATTGTTTTTTTTTAAATAAATAAATATATATATATAATTGATAAATAATTAAATAAAGTGCTTCTCGCTGTCATTTCCAACCCAAAATCACAAACAGAAAACTCAAGGCATGTTAAGGGGGTAAGAAGATGAGTTTACTTATACTCCATTTGATTCTCATTAATGTAGAATGAGAATGAAAAATATAGCCGTTATTGGACCCCACACAAAAGAGATAGAAATTCAAAATTGATAGATTGATGTGATGGATAACGATCATATTTTTCATTTTTATGGGTTTTTGATGAGAAACAAACGGAGGTTTAAACTTTTTGCATGACTTAAGTCTTTACTCTTTTTTTAAGTAATAATGCAATTCATTTTATCGCTAAAGTATGATATGTATTACGATAATATATGTATATCATGTGTTAGACTTAGTATTGGTAAGTGACGGGTAAATTTTCGAGTACGAAAATATTTTAAGGGGGTGAGAATGTAATACCCCCGAAAATTTTCATAAAATATAATTCAATTTTTATATACTATATTTTAATATTTTGAAAGTTAGGGACTAAATGATACATTTATCAAATTATATTTTATTTGTGTCAAATATTTAGATATTGATGGAGTTATCGTAAATATATGAATATTGGTCTCGTTTGATAAGTCGTAATTAGATATATAAATCAGATTCGAGAAAAAGTCGATTCGGATAAATTAGCTCCAAGATATTTTAGTTTGAAGGAATCATAAAAAACTCATTTATTATTATTATTATTTAATTATAATTTTGAAAGTAGGGGTGGTGAAAAAAGAATTTCCGTTAAAAATAAGAAATTTCGTTAATTTTTCCGTTAAATCAAGAAATTCGGTTAGTTTTTCCGTTAAACCAACAAATTCCGTTAAATAGGCACTTTTTATATATACTAGTCCGAAGCAACGTGCAATGCACGTTTGCTTAGTTGATGTTTTGTTTATTTGGTCGAGAAGAAATATCTTATTAATGAAGATGCTTGTAACAGTCGATGTAATCGATAAATAATTACATGCAATATATTAAAATAATTAATTATTTAATTAACAAAAAGATTACATCTTTATTAATAAAAAACTAATTCTTAAACAAAACTATTAAATAGAAGTCATTTCAAGCATATAAGTCATGCCAAGCATAACAATATCATATATCTCATATGACACATTACAATCTCATGCATTAAAGTATATAAATCACGTAAATTCACATCAAACATGCAATTATAATTTAAACTAATCAATGGTCACGAGTTTACCTCAATTTTCGCGAGTTCCGTGAAAAGTGAAGCGAATAGAAAAGCTCAATCTCCTATTCGTCCGTATGTTTCGTCTAGCCAAAATAGAAAATAAGTTTGAATTAGTACTTCAAAATTTTAAAGTTTTAAAATGATTGAATAAGATTTAGGGACTCAATTGAAAATTTATTCAAACTGGAAATTGAAAACTGTAAGGACTGAAACACACTTTTTCAAATTTGTGAACTAACAGTGGGAAATAAGAACTTCAGGAAATGTTTTTTCTATAATAGAAACTTTCGGACTGAAATAAATACTTAAAATAACAAAAATAAACCTTAAGGCTTAATTGAAAGTTTATGAAGCTGAAGTTGAAAATTTAAGGACTAAAAGTAAAATGTTCTAAATTAAGGGAGTGACTTAAGAGAAACATAAACTCCAGGGATAGTTTCACAAATAACAGAAATCTTTAGGACTGAAATCAAACACCTTTTAAAATTTGGGCTTTAGGGGCAATTTTACAATACAAATCAAAATAAATCTATTATCACACTCCTCTCTCTCTCTAATAATCGAAAACAGAGAGAGGAAGAGAGGACAAAGCAGGGAAGCCATGACAGTATTCCGATGGAATTCCGGCTGAAAAACGATCGGGAAAGCTGGGTAAATTGATGGGTCCTCCTGTTTCTTCGTTCTTCAAGCTGATTGGGGTGGATTTTGGGTGAAAAAGGGTTTCGCGAGTTTGTGTGAAGTGGCTGTTAGTGTGAGTTGGGGTCGATTTTTGGTTTGGAAATTGTTGACACCGACCTCCGAGGTCGTTGAGCTCGGACTGTCGTATCCCAATGAGGGTAAGGACTTGGGAGTTCGGCCATGTGAGGTCAGGTCGGCAGGAGCGTAGCTTCTTCGACAAGCCATTGTAGTCTTTCAAGACGCTACAGTGGCTAATGATTATGAATCACTGACAAGATCTCTGAGTACCAAACCAGAGACATACACGTGGAAAGGTCTTGTGTCAGCGCCTACTTATTCCTCCAATCAGAAGTCTTAGCTTGTTTTAATAAGCAACACATTTACTACCAGGGTCAGCAAGTCCCATCATCCTCAGTCAACAGTACAACATTGAGCTCGGGCACCAATCCCGTTAGGACAACACACAATTTAGCTCAGCTCGGCCTCTGAGTTGACAAGACAGGAGGATTAGACGTTATTGTCTTCCTACTATAAAAGGCCCAGAATACAAAGAATAAGGGGGGCGGACAGAAAATCTAAAGGAATATACTAAGGAGAGAATCCCTAAAAATCCCCTTGAAGATCCCATATAGTTGTAAAAAGGAGCGATTGTTTGAGGAACGATCTTGTATTCTTCCTTATTGTAACTTTTAGACTACTGTCTGCATTCTAAATTGGCTTTAACCTTGTCAATACAATTTTGAACGTCAACAGTTTGGCGCTAGAAGGAGGGCCCCCTACTTGATAGCAGCCCCATCTCCGCATACAATTCATCAGAATAATCCTATGGACGAATTGTCAACATCAGGGAACCAGTCCCACGCGGGCCATACCCACCCCGGGCGAAGCAATAATCCCAGAAACTCTGAAAAAGGGGGTCGAGATGAAATCGCTGACCCACAAATGGCGACAATGAAGGAAGCCATCGAGAAACTAACGAATATTGTCGGTAGGTTGGAACAAAACCAAGCCCAATACCTGCCACAGGGAAACAGAGGGGAATCCCCTCGCCAGGAAAGGACCGAACGACTCCCCACAAGGCGGACCCTGCATTTTTCAGACGAAGGATCTTCCAAGGATCAAACTGAGGAAGTTAGAAGCTCTCCTGTGGCGACTAAATCAAAAACTAGAAGGACGAACGGTACATTGGACAAGCCGGGCTCCCAGCGTTCCTTAACTCCCACCAGAAAGCAAGCTGAACACCAAAGGGACCACCCTGGAGAGCGACCAGAAAACGAAGTAAGCGCCCTGAAGAAGCGCATTGCAGACCTGGAGGCCAAAAGTAAGGGGAGCACAGATGAGTACTTCACCAAACGCCATTCACCATTTACTGAGGATATCCTAGCAGAACCACTCCCCGAAAAAATGAAAATGCCCCAGCTAGCCGGATATGACGGGGAAGGAGACCCCCTCAGTCATCTTGACAAATATTCTTCTTGGATGGAGCTCCAAGGAGCAGGAGAAGCCATCATGTGCCGTGCTTTCCCCTTGACATTGGGAGACAAGGCTCAAAAATGGTTTAGAAGATTGCATCAAAGATCTATAAAGTGCTGGGACGATCTCGCCACAGCGTTCCTCGCCCAGTTCATGGGCTCAAAGGCAAGGACCACTCCTAAAGAAAGCCTGGTGAGCATAAAGCAGGGGAAAACGGAATCCCTTAAAAGCTACCTGGACAGATTTAACAAGCAATCTATGGAAGTCGAGAAAGTTTCTGATGACGCTGCGCTCATGGCAGTTTTGTCTGGACTGAGACCCAAGACACGATTGTGGTGGTCAGTCCATGAAGATGGCCCGCAAACGTACCATGGACTCCTAGGCCGAGCTGAAAAGTACATCAGTGCAGAAGAAGCCACTTCGGATCACGAGGATGCTAAACAAATCTCCCGGTCCCCACGGCGAGCAAAGGGGAAACAAACGGAGAGAGACGGAGGTCAGGAGAAAAGGAAAGATAGAAGGGATCAAGGCCGCACTAGACCGTACCCCGATAAATTCCGTTGCTATCACCCTTTAAATGCCAGTCTGAAGGAGGTCTTTCTTCAATCTGAAGCAAAGAAGTCTTTTCGCCGACCCCCGCTGGGAAGCAAAGAAATGGCTGGGAAGAATCTAGGAAAGTATTGCCGGTACCATAGAATGATGGGACATGACACTGACAACTGCCGAAACCTAAAGGAAGAGGTGGAAGCACTCATTCAAAGAGGCCATCCACAGGAGTTTGTAGCAAAGCCACAAATAGCAGGTCCATCCGGACTTCAACAGCCTAACCAGCGGGGAGAAAAACAGCCGGCGCGACCTGAACTCCCAGCTCGCGACCCACAACCCCGCGCTGAAATCCGAATGTTGGTAGGTGGAAACCAATATTTAGAGGGCTCAAGGAGAGTTAGGCGCAAGTTGGCGCGCGATGCCCACGTACATCAAAACTTTAGTGTAAGGTACCCCGCATCGGAACCTGCTGCTGTCCCGGGCTCTGAGTGGTTCGGGTTTTCGGAGAGAGATGCACAAGGAGTTCTGCAAGACCAAAGTGATGCACTGGTCATCGCCATGGATGTGACAGGAGTCCGCATACACCGAACTCTAGTGGACAATGGGAGCTCAGTAAATGTGCTTTATTACCAAACTTTGAGACAAATGGCCATACAGGATCAATACCTCCAACCGTACCCCCGGAAACTTCAAGGGTTTTCCGGCGATCCGGTCGAAGCTCGGGGGCAGATAGTACTCAGCGTCGAGTTCGGCGAACCCCCATGTTACAGAAAAATTTTGGCGGATTTTGTTGTGGTTGATATCCCTTCAAACTACAATGCTATACTGGGAAGACCCCTATTGCATGAACTTCAGGCGGCCACATCAATGGACCACTATTGTCTCAAGTTCCCCACTCCGAATGGACCAGGGGTAATACGTGGAAATCAAATTGAAGCAAGAGCCTGCTATGTAGACCTACCCAAGCCCCTGGTCGGAATGCTGGATAACCAACACATAGATCCAATGGTTACTGAACTAAACGAGGTCGGCATGACAAGTACAAAAGAATCCCCCCTAGACACGTGGGACCCAAGAGTAAAAATACGAGGTGGAGAACCTATGGAAGAGCTGGACATCATCAAAGTTGGACTAGGCGTCCCGCCCAAGGAGCTGAAAATAGGTCACGACCTCCAGCCACCAGTGAGGGATCAAATTATCTGTTTCCTCCGGGAAAACCTCGACGTGTTTGCTTGGGACCATGCGGACATGAAGGGAATCAGCCCTAAAATCATGTGCCACAAGTTAGGAGTAGATCCCTCAGCACGGCCCAAACAGCAAAGAAGGAGACCCTTAAACCCAGAACGATATGAAGCCCTCAACAAGGAAGTACAAAAATTGCTCGAGAACGGATTCATTCGTGAGGCAAGATATCCAAAATGGATCGCCAACCCAGTCTTGGTGAAAAAGAGCAACGAAGATTGGAGGGTATGCATAGATTTCACCGACCTGAACAAAGCATGCCCTAAAGCCGGGTTCCCTTTGCCAAGAATCGATCAAATGGTGGACGCCACTGCTGGGCACGACCTGCTTAGCTTCATGGACGCATATTCAGGCTACAATCAGATTCCCATGCATGAACCGGACCAAGAACACACGGCATTCGTCACCGACAGAGGTCTGTACTGCTATAAAGTTATGCCGTTTGGGCTCAAGAATGCAGGAACGACCTACCAACGTCTGGTCAACTCCATGTTTGCCAAACAGATTGGAAAAACCATGGAGGTCTACGTGGATGACATGTTGGTTAAGAGTGCAGAGGCTTGGGAACATCAACAACATCTCGCCGAAATGTTTGAAATCCTAAGAACATACGGGATGAAACTAAACCCCCGTAAGTGCGCATTTGGAGTGAGCTCAGGGAAATTTCTTGGATACCTGGTAAACCGCAGAGGAATTGAAGCTAACCCACAGAAGATAAGGGCCATCATTGAGATGCGTCCTCCATCCAGACCTAAAGAAGTTCAAAGCTTAACAGGACGGATAGCCGCACTCAGCAGGTTTATGTCGAAATTGACAGACAAGTGTAAGCCCTTCTTTGACGTGCTAAGAGGAGGAAAGAAGTTTGAATGGACGCCAGAATGTCAGGTTGCTTTCAAACAATTGAAATCACACCTATCACAACCACCCGTGCTGTCTAAACCTAGAGAAGGAGAAACACTTATGCTATACTTGGCAGTCTCTGAACACGCCGTCAGCGCGGTGTTGGCCAGGGAGGAGGACGGAGTGCAGCATCCAGTTTACTATGTTTCCAAGGCCCTGCACGATGCCGAAGTTCGCTACTCCCCACTGGAGAAGCTGGCCTACGCCGTGATAATTGCTGCTAGGAAACTGAGGCCATACTTCTTGGAGCACTCCATCGAGATCCTGACGAATCAACCTTTGAGGCAGGTACTACAGAGACCAGACACTTCAGGGAGGTTGGTAAAATGGTCAATTGAGCTCGGCCAGTTCGATGTAAAGTATAAACCACGCACCTCAATCAAATCTCAAGCGCTAGCCGATTTTATTCTTGAGTTCAGTTCGGACCCTACGGAACAATCACCTCCCCATGCCCCTTGGAAACTGTTCGTTGACGGATCTTCCACGGATGAGAAAGCAGGGGCTGGGATAGTTCTAATAAGCCCAAACCAACAACTGTTCTGTGAAGCGTTACCTTTTGACTTCAGCGCTTCCAACAACGAAGCTGAGTACGAAGCCTTGATAGCCGGCCTCCGGATGGCAAGCGAAATGAAAATTGATTGGCTGATGGCGTACAGTGACTCCCAACTGATAGTGAACCAAGTCAACGAAACCTATCAAGCCAAAGAGGAAAGGATGGGCAAATATCTTCAGCTCGTCAGAAAGGAACTCCAGAAGTTTAAAAATATCCGCGTCAGACAGGTCCCCCGAACTCAGAACGGGCACGCTGATGCACTAGCTCGGCTAGCAACCAGTGAAGGAATTGAAAGGTTTGATAGCATACCTGTTGGAAGAATACGCCGCCCTGCGATTGAAGAAGCTGAGAAGATCCACATGATAACGGAACCCAGACACACTTGGATGGAAGAACTCGTCACGTACCTCCAAACGGGTACATGCCCGGAGGATCCCACCTCAGCAAGGAAGCTGAGAGTAAGGTCAGCAAGATACACATTGATCGACGGCGTCTTGTATAAGCGAGGATATGCTGCGCCACTATTGAGGTGCCTGGATAAAGAAGAAGCCCTTCACGCTATGAAAGAAATACACGAAGGACTATGCGGAAATCACGCAGGAGGACGGTCATTAGCACACAAAATCATGCGCCAAGGATACTTTTGGCCGACCATGAAAAAGGATACTCTGGAATTCACCGTGAAGTGCGACAGATGCCAACGGTTCGCACCTAACATCAAACTTCCCCCTGGGGAGCTGCACTATGTAATGGCACCTTGGCCTTTCGCAAAATGGGGGGTCGATCTTATTGGCCCCATGCCAACGGGAAAAGGGGGGACAAAGTTTGCAATTGTGGCTGTTGACTACTTCACCAAGTGGGCCGAAGCCGAACTTATGGCGAAAATCACCGAGCACAAGACTACTGAGTTCATATGGAAGTCAATCATATGCAGGTTTGGAATACCTCACTCCATAGTGACGGATAACGGAAAACAGTTTGACAACACCCGCTTCGCTAGTTTCTGCGAGGAATTGGGAATACAGAAACATTTATCCACGCCAAATCACCCCCAGGCTAACGGACAAGTTGAGGCCATCAATAAGATTATCAAGCATACGTTGAAAACGAAGCTCGACACTCTTAAGGGAGGATGGGCGGAAGAACTCCCCAGCGTGCTATGGTCTTATCGCACTACTGCTAGAAGCAGCACCGGAGAAACCCCCTTCTCCCTAGCCTTCGGGGTAGAGGCCGTAATTCCTCTTGAGATTGAAATCCCATCTATCAGAACTCTGACGTATCAAGAAGACAGAAACGAGCAAACGCTACGAGAGGAGTTTGATTTAATAGAAGAAAAAAGGAATGATGCCGAAGCGAGGAATGCGGTATACAAACAGCGCAACGCGAGGTACTACAACCAGAAGGTGGAGAAACGAGAATTCGAGGTTGGCAACCTTGTCCTAAGGAAGGTCTTCCTGGCAACGAGAGAACTAAATGCTGGATCTTTAGGACCAAACTGGGAGGGCCCTTACCGGGTAAGCAGGATACTGCTTAAAGGGGCCTACGAACTGGAAGATATGGACGGCAGGACTCTACCGCACCCATGGAACGCAGAACACCTCAAAAAGTATTATCAATAGGTCGCTGTAATACGCTATCTCTATGAATAAAAGCATGGCTATCAGAATGACTCTGCAAGAAGTGCGGCGTCCGCGCCGGGTGATTCCTAAGCACTTACTCATGAAGTAGGCAGAATCTCCTGTAAGCCCTACTCATGAAGTAGGCGAGCTAATGTTGCAAGTGCTGCAACACTTAGCAAGATTCCTAAGCCCTACTCATGAAGTAGGCAGAATCTCCTGTAAGCCCTACTCATGAAGTAGGCCGAGCTAATGTTGCAAGTGCTGCAACACTTAGCAAGATTCCTAAGCCCTACTCATGAAGTAGGCAGAATCTCCTGTAAGCCCTATTCATGAAGTAGGCCGAGCTAATGTTGCAAGTGCTGCAACACTTAGCAAGATTCCTAAGCCCTACTCATGAAGTAGGCAGAATCTCCTGTAAGCCCTACTCATGAAGTAGGCCGAGCTAATGTTGCAAGTGCTGCAACACTTAGCAAGATTCCTAGCCCTACTCATGAAGTGGGCAGAATCTCCTGTAAGCCCTACTCATGAAGTAGGCCGAGCTAATGTTGCAAGTGCTGCAACACTTAGCAAGATTCCTAAGCCTACTCATGAAGTGGGCAGAATCTCTGTAAGCCCTATCTGAAGTAGGCCGAGCTAATTTTGCAAGTGCTTGCAACACTAGCAAGATCCTAAGCCCTAATCATGAAGTGGGCAGAATCTCCTTTAAGCCCACTCATGAAGTAGGCGAGCTAATGTTGCAAGTGACTTAGCAAGATTCCTATTAGCCCTATGAAGTGGGCAGAATCTCCTGTAAGCCCTACTCATGAAGTAGGCCGAGCTAATGTTGCAAGTGCTGCAACACTTAGCAAGATTCCTAAGCCCTACTCATGAAGTAGGCAGAATCTCCTGTAAGCCCTACTCATGAAGTAGGCCGAGCTAATGTTGCAAGTGCTGCAACACTTAGCAAGATTCCTAGCCCTACTCATGAAGTGGGCAGAATCTCCTGTAAGCCCTACTCATGAAGTAGGCCGAGCTAATGTTGCAAGTGCTGCAACACTTAGCTTAAAATGTACGAGAAATTCCTACAAAAATCCCTATACAAACCTCAAACGACTTCTACCGCAAATAGGCGAAAGGCGAAAAGTTCTATCAACTAGTTCGTTTGAGAGTTGCGAATTCAAATTATGAAAAAGCAAAAGTAAGACATTAAACAAAATGTTTTCATTCATAAAATAAAAGGGTACAAGAGTTGAAGAACATAAAGAACTACCTAAAGCTAAGAACTAGGGGGATGGGGAGAAGGATCATCAGCCACAGACGGCTGAGCCTCAACTTGTCCGGCCTCGGAGGCCTTCAGCATTCGCTCCAGCTCCTTCTCCTGCTCCTCCTGAGCCTCTACCAAAACCGCGGTATCCCAGTCCGGCCTCTGCTGATTGACGAACTTGACGATCTCACCCATAGCCAGGGAATACGCCTCTTGAGCGATGGCGTCAAAAGCAGGGGAGGCCCTCCATTCCTCCACGGCTTTGGAGACCTTCAGATCGGTCTCAGCCTTCAAAGCCACGGCCTGAGCTACCGCCTCGTCAGCACGTTTTTTCTCTAGCTCGGCCCGGGTATTTGCTTTTTCGCCCCAGAGGTGCAGCGCCTTGTTTTCGTCAAGCAGTTTGTGCTCCTTGGTCAGGCAAGCATCAAGCTCTTCCCCCATCTTGTTTAGACAATCCTCATACTTTCGCTTCTCTTCGGCAAAAGCCGACCTTTCCGCTTCAACTTCAGTAAAAAGCTTGTCTGCTTTAGCTTTGAACTCCAGCACGGAATCAAGTTCGGCCTTGACCTGAAAGGCACGAAGGTAACATTGAGATACACAAAAAGTTACTGATCAAAGAACGGTGTGTCGAGGAAAAGCTCTTTACCTTGTCCACCACTGAAGACATGTGAAAAACGGCCCTATGACAGTGGAGTTGAGCTGTCAGAACATTCTCACCAACAGGCATTTCAGCCAGAAACTGCTGCTCTTTGTCAGTCCAGCTCCGTGTCATGAGGACGGCAGATTCTCGAAGGGGTGAAGGTAAAGCAGCGACTGACTCCCTTGCTGGGGAAGGAGCCCTGAGAAAGTCCAGAAGAATTTCAGGTCGGCGTCCGACCAGGCTTTCGACGCCCGACCTCTGAAGGTCCGGACACCTCTCCTGAGACTTGGAGGAAGAAGCTCTGGCAGCCGCTGGTGTAGTCACAGGGACTGGGGAACCCGGCAGTCCGGTGGCAACAGAGAGGTCAGCAGAACGGCGTCTCTGCAAAGGCTGCTCGTCCTCAGGGTCCGTTTCTGGGCTTCGAGGTCGGCCTTTCTCGATAACAGCCACTTCCTCCCTCTTTCTTTTTGCGGCTTCAGCCGCCTTAGCAGCCTTGGCAGCGCGGAAGTTCAACATTTCTGGTTCTTGACCTGAGACATGAAGCAAAAGAAGTGAGGAACAGCTCAAACAACTCATAAGCAGGCAGGGGTAACCAGAATTAGTAAACCCTTACGAGAAGGGGAAGATGCTGAAGTCTGTCGCCTACTAACAGCCGAGCTCGGGGGCACAGCTCGGAGTAGACCTGCGGTGAAGAGGTTGTCGTTTGTAATCACGAACTTGCAGGACCGTTCCCTGTGAGACAAAGCTCGAATAGCGTCAGCCCGCTTCTTGATTGCCGAACTCAAGTGACAAGGTCGATAAACTGCAAAATGCAAATACAGCAAGGAGTTAGCCCCTTCAATCGACAATAGAACTGGAAGATGGCATTGAGCACTCTCACTTACAAAGGGGGTGATAGAGTGTAGGGACTACATCCTCCCTATCCACCTCATCAGGGTGGAATTGCCAATCTCCCAAGACATAAAAAAACTCCTCTTTCCACCCCTTAATCGAAGAAGGAGTATCTAATACCAACGAGCCCCCCGTCCTAGGTCTGGCACTAGTATACCACCAGCCCGTATTTTTTCCATCCTCCTTAAAGGTAAAAAGGGAATTGAATGTGGCGACGTCTATCTCAGGATGACCTAACTGTTTCCACAAGATTAAGGTGGCTACGAGGGTTCTCCACCCATTAGGGCACAACTGAGTAGGGGCTATTCCCCAGGAGGCAAGGAATGACCTTATGATCTTGGGGAATGGAAGCCTGAGGCCGGCACTGAGAATAGCACCGTTTAAAGCTACGCATCCTAAAGGAGGACTGTCAGCCCGGTCGGAGGAAGAGGGTACTACTAACTCTACAGTCGGAGGAATGCTATATTTGGCCCTAATAGCGGCAAGGGATCCTCCAGATATAACCGACTTAAGGGAGCTAGCCCCCCAGGTGTCTCCCCTACTACTGCTTTCGTCTTGCTTCCTCTCCTCCCTCAATTTTCGCCTGTGCTCCATACTCCTAGGTGAGTTTGACAATGGGTTTGGGGGAGAAGGTTGGGGGAAAAACGAAGCTAGAGGAACGGGCGTGAAAATTTCCTGACAGTCGGAACTAGCGGTGGAAGGACTATACGGCTGAGTAGACGAAGAAGGTGCAAGATCTTCCTGTTGGTTCCCCCAGGAGTGCACTCGAGATTCGTCCGAGCTCATACAAGCAAGTTGAAGAGAAAATAATGCGTAAAAGAAAAAGGTGTTCCGAAATTGTAGGAGAGTACCTGGATAGTTATCTCGTTTGGGAGTATAGGGAAAAGAAAGGAATGCCGAAAAGTTATGAATTTTGGAATAAGGAAGATCGAAATTCAAAAGGCTAAAGGAAGATGAAGGGGAACGTTTTGGAAATGCAAAAGGCGGGATATGAACCGGCAAGGATGGCAATAAATATAAACGGCTGTCAATCAATGCCTAAAAAGAGGTGAAGACGTCCAGCCACCCTTTGGGTGACACGTGCATCTGGCGGCTGTAGGAGTAATTATTACGCGAGTTGGTACTTGTGCCATGTCATTCCAGCAAGGTCAGATTCTCATTTGAAATTAGACCTGACCTGGGGGGTAACTGTTGACACCGACCTCCGAGGTCGTTGAGCTCGGACTGTCGTATCCCAATGAGGGTAAGGACTTGGGAGTTCGGCCATGTGAGGTCAGGTCGGCAGGAGCGTAGCTTCTTCGACAAGCCATTGTAGTCTTTCAAGACGCTACAGTGGCTAATGATTATGAATCACTGACAAGATCTCTGAGTACCAAACCAGAGACATACACGTGGAAAGGTCTTGTGTCAGCGCCTACTTATTCCTCCAATCAGAAGTCTTAGCTTGTTTTAATAAGCAACACATTTACTACCAGGGTCAGCAAGTCCCATCATCCTCAGTCAACAGTACAACATTGAGCTCGGGCACCAATCCCGTTAGGACAACACACAATTTAGCTCAGCTCGGCCTCTGAGTTGACAAGACAGGAGGATTAGACGTTATTGTCTTCCTACTATAAAAGGCCCAGAATACAAAGAATAAGGGGGGCGGACAGAAAATCTAAAGGAATATACTAAGGAGAGAATCCCTAAAAATCCCCTTGAAGATCCCATATAGTTGTAAAAAGGAGCGATTGTTTGAGGAACGATCTTGTATTCTTCCTTATTGTAACTTTTAGACTACTGTCTGCATTCTAAGTTGGCTTTAACCTTGTCAATACAATTTTGAACGTCAACAGAAATGGTGGTTTCGTGGTTCGGTTGAGGATGAATGGTGGTGGTTGCGATTTTGGCTCATTCGCTGGACGTGGATTGCAGTTCGATTTTCTGCGTGATGGGTTTGGCTGTCGATTTTTAGGTTGAAAGTGGCGATTTTGTGGTTCGGTTGAGGATGAATGGCAGTGGTTGCGATTTTGGCTACTTGGCTGGAGGTGGAGTACAGTTCGATTTCCTGCAAATTGTAATTTTCAGCTTCAGAATTCGGTGTAATCATCACCTTGTTATAAGGCCGAATATCCGTTCCTGTCCATGTAAATTGCTGAAACCTCTGGAATGAAATTAGAGGCAATTTTCAATCTCTGGAATGAACTTATACTTCCCATTCAACAGTCTCGAGTCTCTTCGATTCCTAAGCTGATAGAAGGTAAATGGAAGATAAATGCCAGCCGTTTCATAGGAAGAACAATTCAGTCAATTTTTCTTACTGCCGTTTCAATTTCTGTGAATCAAGAACAATTGCAAACATTTTCTGTTAAAATGCCGTTTCATAGCAACCGATTCAATTTCTGCTACTGAAGAACAATCCCTGCAGCCGTTTCAAATCCCGTTTCATAGCCACCGTTTCAATTTCTATTAGTGCTGTTAGTGAGAAGAACAATTTCTGTTAAATGCCAACAATTTCTGTTAGACGCCGTTTCATAGCCACTTATAATAATAGAGAGATATAGAAAGATATAAATGGTGATCAAACGGTTATTATCATAAAACATAATCAAACAACAAACTATTGAATCAAGTTGATTCATTTTAATTGTCACCCTAATCACGTAACAAAAAGAATTACATATCTTATTATTTTAACGAAAATTCTTAATTTACACTACAGAGAAAATAAATTTTATGTAAATTAATCATCTACTTCTCGTTTATTTAGATATTAATACCTATGAAAATCATAATAATTTATTTTCATAAATATCCAAAAATTAATCAAGGATGAAATCGAACACATATTTTTAAATTGATGAAGAAACTAAATTTTTGGTGACGATTTTTTTTTTTTTGAGAATCGCCTAATTTTAACTTGTCTTCATACATTTTATCTCTTGTAATAGAACGTATTTTATTACTATCAAATCTTTTAAATTATTTTACTGTGTAAATCTTAAATTTTCAAACCCAGCATCCTCCAATATCTCTTAGGATCCGTTTGATTCAAAGATGTAATTTCAGTGAAAAGAAAACTAATTGCAGGAAATTGAATTACCTAGAACTTGTTTTTATTGTAAATGTCAATTAATTGTGTTTGATTAATATAATTTTTTACCTGAAAAATGTTGAAATTTTCTATCTTTTTGTGTCCGTTTGACTTTGTTTTTATGAAAATTATTGATTAAATAGATAAAATTTCTTACAATTGGAGATATAATTTGTTTGGATTGCAAAAAAAAAAAAAAAAAAAAAAAAAATTGAAAAACTTTTAGCGTTAGTTTGACTTTGTTTTACATGAAAATTGTCAATTTAAGAAATTAGTAAGTCTGCAAGCATGGAACATTTGATTCGAAGGGTGGGGAATACGAGTGGGTTCATAAGGTTATTTTCTAATTTTGACTTGCTTATTTTTGTCCCACTTACGACATAGTTACTGTTGACTTACATTTTTTCTTGTGCAGCCTGAAATGGATACGAGTCGAAGAAGATTTTTCTTATGACATGCTCTGAAACTGAGCTTAACGAGTTTTTTGACCTTGTGGTCGAAGCCATGTTCAGGAAAGCAAGCTAATTTCTACATGACTTCACCATTTTTGCAGTTTTCTGTCTTCCTCGATTTCTCCCCTTAATTTAAAGTTGAGGCCCTGTTTTTGTTTTTGTTTATTGTACGGAAGGGTTGAGGGATTGGGTGTTACTCTGCAACCTGTTCATTGAGTGGATTTTTGTGCAATGGACAAGAACCATTATTTCATCACTCGAGTTTTGTATTGATTTTCAGTTCAGTTCAATGTCCTTTTGATGATAGGTGCATGTATTTTAGTAGCCTGCACTGAGATTCTGAGATTAGAGAAGTTGCTGGTTTTAACAGTTTAGACCCCTTTTTGGCCTAGATAGATCAAATGGATAAAACAGTCTTACTCTTCTCTTCAGATTGAAAGATTGGAGGCCTATTTTCGAGGATTTCAGATGGCTCCCAACTCATTTTTTTCATGCTTTCTTAGCTGGTTTTTAAAGGATGCGAGTTGCAGTAGGTTCGTATAATTTTGTCGAAATCTTAGAACGTGAATCTTATGAATAATGCTATTTGTCATTGCGACAATGGTTCATCAAGCTATATAATGTTACGGTGACATTAATACTAGATCCAATTAAATACAAGAACGTGAAATTGATTCTATTGGACTTAATGTTCAGTGTCATCTTAACATAATGAATAATTATCCATCATTGACAAATATCAATACCTGAATCTTGAAAAGAGAGAAAATAGAAAAACAAAACAAAAAAGCTGCAACCTCCAATCCATTAGTTCCCATGCACCAAGCGAACCAACAGCCTCGTTATGCAGTTCTTCCTTTTTAAGTTGTTCCTATTACGTTATATGTAGTTCTTTCCTGAACCATGCTTCTTCATACAAAGAATAAGCGCATAACTGACCCTTTTGGTAGTGGCTGAGTTGGTGGAGCAGGTGAACTCGGAAACCAAAGGTCACGAGTTCGAATCTCCTGTCAACACTTCCTCGATCGAGCCCGTCACACCGAGCTTGCCTAGTGCTGTTTATCTCTCCTGTGTGGTTTGCGGGCTACTGTACATGGAGCGATGTTTACTTAGTGTGCATTCACGAGTAGCGACTGTGAGTTCCTACGTTAACAAAAAAAAAAAAAAAAAAAGAATGAGCGTGTAACTGCTTGGACATTAAGTATTTTGCTGTTTGAGGAAGTATGCGAGGTCGATGTTGTGGGCAGGTTGACAATCATAATATGTTACTGTTATTGTTATGTAGGTTAAGTACATAGATTACAGGTCACATTTACAAGAATGACCTGGGAGTTAGCAATATCCAACAAAGTATGGATAATCATTTCGATCTTAAGAGGTGAGCGTCGATTTGTTTGAAGAAGTTATTACTTTGTTAAAGTGTTATATCGATGTTGTGTTTTATAATTATGTCCATCACTTTTAATTGTAAATGTTTGATGAACTCGATTATCGGTTCAAGCTTATCGAATGTTGAGATACAATCTTGGAGGTCCCCCCAAAACGGCAGTAATTTGTACTGCGCAAATGAGAAAAATGCTAATTTAAAGTGGTTTATAGGCTTTGAGTGCCATGTGAGTGGGGATTCAATTAATGATTGTTCATATCCTTAAGATGTTGTAGGCATGATTACTAATTTAGTTATTTCACTCTTTAAAGTTTAAACTAAGATAAATAAGTAGCTTTTAAATTTAATTGATTTGATTGTGTGCGGCTACTTAGAATTCCCATAATCCTTGCAATATTGTTTTGAGAAAAAGTGTTTGTACAGGGGAAAAAAAAAAAAGAAGTAACCATAATTGCACCATAATAGAAATATAATGTGGGTCCCACTGCGTATTTAAAAAGGAAAAAAAAATTGTGTGAGCCACACCTTGTGTGAGTGGTCTGTTGTCATTCTGGTGATTTTTTCCTGGTAGTGCATCAAAGTTCATTTGTTTTTAAGTTTTCTTATTATGAGCCGTTCAAGAATAATGATTCTATGACATAATTTGAAGACATATTGATGTGTGACCCTTTGTTGCTCTTCGATCTTTAGTTGTCCCACCCATAGCGAGTTTTTCTTGGTTACTTTAAGGTTCGCTTAGCAAGATTTCTATTTTTGCTTCTGTTTTTTATAGAAGAGTTTTTTGATGAAGTTATCCTAGTCAATTTTTTTTTTTCTCTAATCAGACAACAATTTTACAAAATTATCTAAATGTGTTCAAATACAAATTTTTAATCGATTTTTAACTTTTCAAAAACCTGTCAAAAACCCGTTTAGAAGTAATGGTCCGTTTGAGTGCAATGCGAAAAATAGGTGAAAATAAAATGAATTCCACGGAAAGTAATTGCTTAGCAATTGTTTTGCAAAGAATTGTTAATTTAGTGTGTTTGGTTGGTAGAATTTTTCACCCGAATTTTTTTTAAATTTTGTGTTCATTTGACTTTGTTTTACATATAAATTGTCCATTAAAGTGATAATTTTTTTCACAATTGGTTATAAAATTTGTTTCCATTGCCAAAAAGAAAAAAAAAACAAAAATTCTTTTCATCAAAATTTAATGTTCGTTTGACTTTATTTTGCATGAAAATTGTTCATTAAAGTGATTTTTTTTTTTTTTTAATAATTGGTTATGAAATTTGTTTCCATTGAAGAAAAAAAAAGTGAAATTCCATTTTTCCACCAAAACAATTCAACAATTTCATGGAAAGTGTGCACGTGTGTGGCATTTGTGGAAAAAGAATTCCATGAAAATTTTAGCATATCAAACATGACAATTCCATTTTTCATGGAAATTTTAGCATATCAAACAAGGCCTTTAGCTTAAGAGGGATTATCATGAATTGTCCACGTGTTGCTCTTAAGCTCTTCTTTAGATGTACGTCTTAGAGATTTAAAAATTTAGGAAGCGTGCTATAGTGTCATAATCGTTGACATAATGTCATATGACATTATATCATTGGTAGTGCACTCTTCTCGAGGAAAGAAAGGCAAATATGCTATTTTTATTGATCAACATGAAACATAAATTGCTCATTTTAATAGTAAGATAAGTATTATTTTAAAATTAGTACTCTATTTTGCACAAAAAATTAGTCTCACTACAATGACATTAATGTTGACAGTGTGTGAGGTGACACGTTTTTGCCATTGATTCAACAACACTTAAAAAATCAATGACACAGATTTCTACACCTCACACAATGTTAACATTAATATATATTTTGAATGTACAAATAACTTATTCCATCAACATTCCTGCTACAGTGACATTAATGTTGATAATTTTTTTAACAATGTGTGAGGTGACACATTTTTGCCACTGATTTCAACAATACTTAAAACAATCAATGACACAGATTTCTTTTAGGTGGGAAAATGATTTTCCAGGTAATCTTTTTTTTTTTTTATTTATTTTTTATTTTTTACAATTGAGTTTTTTTTTTTTTTATCAACAATGGTTTAAAATTTTTTCCCTTTAATGGACAATTTTCATGTAAAACAAAGTCAAACGAATAATATTCGGTATTGTAAATTTTTTTACAATGTGAACAAATTCTAGATCCAATGGTAAAAAAAATTATCATTTTAATGGACAATTTTCATGAAAAACAAAGTCAAACGGACACCAAACTTTCAAAATTTTCTAGGTGGAAACCTATACAAATCAAACACAATTAATTACAATTTCCAGTAAAACAAATTATAGACAATTCAATTCCTAGTAAAATATTTTCTTTTCATTCATTTTCTACATTTGCAATCAAATGGAGCCTTAAGGTATGCTAATGTTGACATTGTTTGAAGGGTAGAAATTCGTGTTATTGATCACACTGATAAAAATATGGCTTATTAGCACAAAACGTCCCTACGTTTGACAGTTAGTGTGCAAAACATCCAAACGTTTCATTTTTTTGCATTTTCGCCCCTATTTCAACGTTTCAGTGTGGAAAACATCCCTTTCACTATTTTTTAGTGTAAAATGACCAATTTACCCTCAAATTTAAATAAAACAAAGAAAATGAAATGAAAAATAAAAAAATAAATTGTAATTATACTCCCAAATTTTTTAAAAAGTGCAAGTGGGTCCAAAAGTCTTATTAAAAGGTTTAAGCACAAAACGTCCCTACGTTTGACACTTAATGCGGAAAACGTCCCTACGTTTCAAACATGTTTGTATTTGCTCAATAGCACAAAATGTTCTTACGTTTGACACTTTTTGCGTAAAACATCCTTACGTTTCATTTCTTTTTACATTTTCGTCTTTATTTCAACGTTTCATTGCGGAAAAACGTCATTTTCACTATTTTCAATGTAAAATGACCAATATACCCTCATATTTAAATAATAAAAAAAAGGAAAATAAAAATAAATTACAATTGTGCTCCAAAACTTTTTAAAAAGTGCAAATGAGTTCAAAAATCTTATTAAAACATTCAAATCATCAGTATTCTCCTCCTCCCTTAACTTTATCCTCCTTCCACCACCTAAACCACCAGACCTCCACCACCATTCAAACCATCTCACCTCCCTCTACAATCCTCCACCACCTAAACCACCAGACCCCACCACCATTCAAACCATCTCACCTCCCTCTACAATCCTGGGACTGATAGTTGTGGTCAGCATTAACGATTTGAATGGTGGGGTCTGGTGGTTTAGGTGGTGGAGGGAGAATAAAGTTAAGAGATGAGGAAAAGACTGATGGTTTGAATGTTTTAATAAGATTTTTGAACTCATTTGCACTTTTTAAAAAGTTTGGGAGCACAATTGTAATTTATTTTTATTTTTATTTTTTTGTTTTATTTAAATATAAGGGTATATTGGTCATTTTACATTGAAAAATAGTGAAAATGACGTTTTTTCGCAATGAAACGTTGAAATAAGAATGAAAATATAAAAAGAAATGAAATGTAAGGATGTTTTACGCAATAAGTGTCAAACGTAAGGACATTTTGTGTTATTGAGTAAATACAAACATGTTTGAAACGTATGGACGTTTTCCGCATTAAGTGTCAAACGTATGAACGTTTTATGCTTAAGCCTTTTAATAAGACTTTTGGACCCACTTGCACTTTTTAAAAAGTTTGGGAGTATAATTACAATTTATTTTTTTATTTTTCATTTCATTTTCTTTGTTTTATTTAAATTTGAGGGTAAATTGGTCATTTTACACTGAAAAATAGTGAAAATGACGTTTTCCACACTGAAACATTGAAATATGGGCGAAAATGCAAAAAAATGAAACGTTGGGTATTTTACACACTAACTGTCAAACGTAGAGACGTTTTGTGCTAATAAGCCATAAAAATATTGTCAAACATTAATGTCACTTAGGCAGGACTACGGTTGAATAGTTATTATGCTATTTTTCTTTTCAAAAGTGGTTCCGACCCCAACCCCACCACCCACACGCATGACCCCTCTGTGACTCTGTCTCTATATATCATTCACAAATCAAATGCACTGCACGTAAAAATAGTTAAATACATATAAAAACTAAAGAAGAAGAAGCTGCGGTAGCTTGATTCATGGCAGCGAATACTCGTAATGCTGTAATAGCAATTCTGGTTCCTCTTCCTTCCATTCTCTTTTACCTATCTTTCCTCGGCCAATTCCGTGATCATCCTCTTATTACTGCAGCAGGCGAAGGCAATTCTCTTTCGCCTTTGTGGATTTGGTGCTATCAACACCCTCTCCTATTGGCCAACGCCCTCTTTTTCCTCAACGTTAATCTCTCTTTCTGGATAATTGGGCTTCTCCAGTCGAGTCACTGGGTGGGTAGTTAAGCTTTTTAATTCTTGTGTATCAATTTTTAAAAGCTTTAATCTTACTGATTTTGGGGGTTCAGTCGATTCCAACTTAATCTAGTTTAATAGCTCAAGCCCTTATATGGATTATTGTTTTCATATTTAAATGTTTTGGAATTTTACGCTTTAGTACGTTCCCGATTCCCCGAAATATGGTTGCTGGATTTGAGAATTTTTGTATTTGTCTGTTGATTTGAGCATTACATAGTTGAGAATTTCCTTTTGAGCTCTGATACTGAGTTCCATCTTAAAAGATGAATTCTGTATACAGGAGCAGCCCAAAATTGATTATAAATTTTCATTGACCTTTGACATTGGGCGCAGATGATAGATCTGTATTGGACGGTGATCCCATTGTTGCTGGTGCATTACTTTGCGACTCATCCATTGGCAGAATACAATCTTTTAAGGTCGAGTCTGGTGATATTTTTGACTTGGATTTGGAGCGTTAGGCTCACTCATAACTACTTCCGCCGTGAAGAGTGGCAGTGGGGTGCTCGGGAAGACTGGAGATTTACTGATATGCGGCGGCAATATGACAAAAATTGGTGGTGGGTTTCTTTCTTTGCCGTTTACCTATCTCAGCAGGTATAATGCTGTTCCTTTTATCTGAATGTTCTACATCTATTATGGATGTAAGCTGTTTGATGAAATGTCTGAACTACGTAGTGCATATTTGGCTTAGCTTAAAAAAATTACTTACAAGTAAATAAGAAATAAATAATTTCTTTTGTCAAAGGATAATTGGCAAAATACGTCCCTATCTTTTGCCTTCATTGCGATAATCATTTGTATTGTTTCAAATTTTGTATTTGCATCCTCATTTCGAAAATGGCCCTTTCCATCCATTTCCTCCATCAAATAGACATGTGAACCCTTTTTGTGTAAATGTTTGATTCTCTCTTTTACTGACATTTAAGCTTATCCATATATGCTCATGATTGAACAGATAAATGTCTTTTTTCTCTTTTACTCTAAAATCTTGCTATTGTCGTTTCTAGTGTATATATCTATTGTCAAGTAAACTAGCGTTTTAGTATAGAAATGTGTAAATAGCTCTACATGGTGAAATCCGAAGAACAAAAAAATGTAATCAAATATTTAATTAATAATAAATTTTGAGATGAGAAAATCGGGCCTTTGAAGACTCATGTTGAACATTGTCCTGTCGTAGTGTCCTCCCTTCTTGCAATACTATTGTATTGAAAAGAAAAGATTCCTTTAACTCTGAGCAGATTCTCTTATTATGTGCACAACTGGAGAGGGGTACTGAACAACCCATTTTCCCATTACCCATAATGTAAGGTAATATATATGGTAAAGCTAGAATATAATTGAGTGTGTATATTTTTACTTTCTGGAGTAAACATATAATGTCGAGTGGATAGATACTTTAACCCCCTTTATGTAGTGTTAACATATCAAAAGATTACTACACCCTCATTTCTATACATTGTAATAACCAGGTTGAAATATATAATATAATAACAGAAACAATAACAATTATAATACATGAGAGTTACTATTGGAACAATAGTATTATACAGTAAAGTTATAATCAATTTTAAGTCTGAAAATTATGACTGATACCCAGACAATGTGAAGATCTAAAACTTTTTAAACTTGCAACGTGTATGTGGCTACTTGGCAGGTTTTTCTGATGGGAATATGCATGCCCCTCTATGTTGTCCATTCAAAGAACAAGGACTTCAATATATGGGATGTAGTTGCTACACTAATATGCGTGGTCGGCATTGTCATCGCGTATTATGCAGACACAGAGCTTCACACTTTCGTTACTAGAAATAATGAACTGAAACAGGTTGGCCAGCCGATGGTGCCCAATCTTGATAAAGGCATATGGCAGTACTCGAGACATCCAAACTATTTTGGGGAGCAGTTATGGTGGTGGGGACTGTTTATCTTTGCGTGGAATTTGGATTCTGGCTGGAGTTTTATTGGTGCCCTTATTAACAGTATGTGCTTAGCATATGTGACTGTTCTTGTGGAGAAGAGAATGCTGGAAAAAGATTACAGGGCTGCTGCATATAGACAGTACCAGAAGACAACATCAGTGTGGATACCTTGGTTCAAGAAAACGTACGGGAAAGATAAGACAATATGATAGCACATTTTCAGCTTGCTTGGATAGACGTTGGTGGAATAATAAGCTGGCCTCCCGATGAAGAAAAAAACACTTCCAACGATCTTTGACTAGGCGGGGTAGGTTTCTTTATATTGATGTGCTTTGTGATTAATTGTAAGTCTCTCCTTGGAGGAGTGTATATACTTGCATTGCATAGTTGTCTTGTGGATGTTCATGTGTTTTGCTGTCAATCTTTAAGTTGAATCAAACATAAATTGTTGTAATACGGTTGCAGAAATTTGATTCCCCCTTTTTGAAGTTTTTTTCATTCTTCTTGGGAGCGAATATTAATTGCAACAATTCATATGGTTTATAATATTTCCGAGAAATGTACACGACAGTTTTGATTCCTCTTGTTTTGAGGTCATATCTAATTGTCCAATACACGTTTCAGTATGTCCATTAATCTTGAAGTAATATCAAACACGGGTTTTGGATTATTGTTGCTACAAATTTGACATCCCCCTTTCAAAGATTTTTTTTTTTTTTTTTTTTTTCATTCTATTTGGATTGAGCATTAATTGCAATGAGTTGATGGTTCGTCGGGATAGATGAAAGATAAAAAATTTACCGTAATGAAGTTTTTGATCTTTCTTATTTTGATGTCATATCTAGTTGTTGCATCCATAGTTAGGCGGTATGTTGTAAATTTCGAAATCAAACCTACTGCAACTATTCAATAAACGATTCCCTGGTAGATGAATATTATCCCATGGAAAAGTATGTGAAGTTTTGATCTTTATTACTTTGAGATCATATCTGGTTCCAAATTGAACTTTTTAAAAAGTTGAAGGATGAAATTGAATCAAATGTATAATTGGATTAATAAATTGAACTTTTGAAAAAGTTGGTGGACGAAATTGCTTTTCTGTAATCGTCGATGACCAAATTGAACTTAAAATTGCTTTTATAAAATAATTGGATGACCAGATCGAACTTTTCAAAAGTTTATGGGTGAAATTGCTTTTTAGTAATAGTTAATGACCAAATTGAACTTTTAAAAAAGTTGAAGGATCAAATTGCTTTTACATAATAATTGGATGACTAAATTGACTTTGAATAACGCGATGGGTAACATTGCTTGTCAGTAGTAGTTGGATGACCAAATTGAACTTTTGGAAAGTTAGTGGATAAGATTGCTTTAAAACAAGATCAAAACTTCAATTTGGTAATCCAACTGTTGGTCAAAAGTAATCTCATCCTTTGACTTTACCAAAAGTTCAATTTGGTCATTCAACTATTGTTCAAAAGTAATTTAATCTTTCAACTTTTTCAAATGTTCAAATTGGTAATCCAACTATTTGTCAAAAGCAACTTCATCCTTCATCCATTGGTATATACCTATTTCAAGAGTCCCTCTCAAAACAAATAATTATTACTTAAAAAAATTAGAGTCTTAAAAATAAAGTAAGATTTAAAATAAATAAATTTATTGATTAATTAAGGGCGCGTCTGAGCCACATTAATTTGAAAAAATATATTTTGAAATAATAGATTGATGGAGAATGTGTGGTTGAAAAAACAAAGACGGGTTATTGATGTCATCGAAAATATTATGTTATTGAAAAATATATAGTTAAAAATAAGTAGAAAAATGAGAACGCAAATTTTAACGTGAATAAGTAAGGTGGGTATCTTAAACAAATGACTTTTACTTTAAAGATAGAGTTTTAAAAATATATAAAAGTAGCTCAGTCAGAGTACAAACAAGTTCTTGTATATCTGCCAAAAGAGCTATGGCAGATCTATTTGCGTGGCTAATATCATTCTTTCTCCTCATAGCTATTCTTGGTATTCTCCTTTACCAGGTAAATATATTTTATTTGAGTATTATGCTATGCTATTTTTTTTTTTTTTTTTCTGTCGATGTATAATATACTTGCAATTGTAGTATGTACTTATTATTATTATTATTTTTTTTTTATGGTTTCATGGAGTTAAATTGAATTGGATTTGGTGAAATTTTGAAACTGCATGGAATAATTACGGGCTACCCGTTTAACCTTTTGATAAGAAAAGGGGAAAAATGGAATTGATAATAGAGTTGGCTGAAGATTAGACTTTTTTTTTTTTTTGGATGATGAAGTTTTGTTTGGATTAATTTGGTAAGGAAAAATGAGTAATGATGGAGTCATGTTTGCCTTTGCTTAAGTTGTAAGTAATAAAGTTTTAAAATCAGTAGATTTTTTGATGGGTTAAAGTTAGAAATAAGAAAGTTAAAGAGTTAGTTTCAAAGTAAGTTTTTCTTTGTTCAATAGGTATAATATATTTTGCTGTGACTTGCAATCTGTACCGTGCTCTGCTGTTTTCTTTTCATATTTATGAATACTCCATTTATTTGGCTTAATTGGTTAATCAATTGGGGGTTTTTTTTTCCCTTCTTGTAGTGGATTAATTAAAGATTTTTACGTTAATTAAATTATGAGATTTTTTATATTTTTAGGAGAATCTAACTCTGAAAATTACTTTAATGCAGCTTATGTGCTTGGCTGATCTTGAATATGATTATATCAATCCTTATGATTCAGCATCTCAAATAAATAAGGTAGTTTTGCCAGAATACATTACTGAAGGAGTACTGTGCTTCCTCCATCTTATTACAGGGCACTGGGTTGTGTTTTTGCTGTGTCTTCCATCCTCATATTATAATGCGAAATTGTAAGTTTTTTCTTCTGATTGTTGCCTGCATAGCAACTAAGATATCCAAAATTTTATTAATGGTAAAAATATATAAAGTCGAAAGGATCAAGCTGCGATGTTTGGATGTAACAAGGATCAGAATATTGTTAGTTTTGTTTGCCATTTCAGAGAAGGTGAGTGAAGGCTATTTCTTATGAAGTATTTGCAGATGGTGCATACCGCAGTTTGATGCGGATGGAATTCACAATTCCCATTTTTATAATACTGATTATGTTTAGAAGGACAATACTCTATCAAGCACCATATGAGCTAAGGGCAGAAAATATCTGTTCAACCTTCATTTCTTGCTTGAATTAATTGACCTTAATGATCAGTGCAGGCTGTAATGTACTGGACAATGGTTGTCTATTGCATCTTGCTCTGTTTGTGTGGCATCTAACACTGTATCTCGTGTGCTACATTTATTTTACCGTTCTCTAAAGCTATTGCCTTCCACTATAATTTTTTAGGAGGAGTATTTTTTTTTTTAATATAATTAGAACGCGATGGACTACGAATATGCATGTCAAGATCTTTTTTGGATCTATTCCTTGATTAGTCGGATGAGAAGCTTGTTTTTATTATGTATAAACTAGTTTACCAGGAGGTGTCTTTTTCCAATTGTGCAAACTGATGCCAGCTACCGATTTCATGTCTAAACCCCTCTAGCCTTTTTTTAGCCTTATATGTTACTTGGATAACAAATTAACCTGGTAAAGATATTTGTCCTGAACCATATGCTAAAATGAGGAGCATGTTTGGTTAAGCATCAAAATTTAATAACAAGCAAATTCACTTGTAACTGGTGGGCAAAAAAAATCGGAAAACCGATCAAACCGGCCAAAACAAACCGATTCGCGTCGGTTTGGGTTGGTTTGAACCAAGAAATTGGTTTGGTTCGGTTATTTTAACCATGAAAAAGTCGGGTTGGGTTTGTTAGGATTTAAGCAACCAATCCATCAGTTAACTGACCCAATCCACTAATACATTTTTTATTTTAATTTTAAAATTCATATTTTTTAACATAAAAAGAAAATAAAACACAAATATAAATCTTTCTCAAATAACTTGTTTACCATCTACGCTTATTCTATTAAAACTCTAAATTAAAAAAGAAAAGAAAAGGAAAGCACTGAGAAGAATTTTTCTTTTTTTTTAACCCAAAATAGGTAACCAAATTTTTTTTAACTCGGATCAATGTCCAAACCGACTAACCTTGGTTTGGTTTCAACAGTTAAATTGGGTTGGTTTAGATTGGAATTTACCCAAATCAACCAAGTCGGTTTTGGTTTCAGGTTTGACTCAAAACCAACCTAATCCGAATCATGGCCAGGCTTACAAGATAAATAACTAAAACAAAGAACTTCAAAGTTGGAAATAAGTTAGTTATTTTGACACTAAGGTAATAATACTTCAAAAAAATAAGACCTTTTTTTATTTACTTAAGAAAAAATAAATATCGAAAAAAGTAACTTTCCTTTTTTACGAAGCTTAGCCAAACACAGCTAGAGGTCCATAAAAGTCTCAAGTCTGTGTCTGTCCATATATATTGCACTCTGGATATGTGACATGCATAATTCACAGAGGATGTAACTGCTAGTTTTTGCAATTTTCATGCACCGTGTTTTGGAATTTTAATCTCGGGATGTGGGAGCCAACAACTGATCTGACATATGATCAGATATTCTGAGCGGCAGCATTTGGTCGATGTAACTGAGATCTTCAACCAGCTTCCCTGGGAGAAGAAGCGAAGGTTGTACAAGCTTGGATATCTTGTGATAATTCTAGCCTTGTCAATATTCTGGTATGTATTCTCAGATGTCTTCTATAATCGACTTTTTATCCCGTTGAAATATTTGATCTAATCCTTAAATTGATGGTGCCAATTGTATGTCATTTTAGGATGATTTGGAGCATCGTGGATGAGTGAACAATCTGGATTTGGTGCCCTAACTGTTGTAGATTTTTAAGTTTCATTTCAGTCCTTATTTCTACAGGCATTTCGGATTCATATAAAGAGGATTTTCTTTCTTACTTGAAGCATGAAAGGCTAAAATCATCATCATTCAAACTTGAATAAGGTACAGTGCAAAATGTTGTACACCTGCATATACAGTTCATTTCTGCCAAATATCTCCAGTAACCAAAATCATCAACTAATGGTTTCCATCTTAAATTAATGAGACATCATACGGAGTGCAAAATGGGAGTCGAAATGTGTAGTGGACTTTGAGTAGAGAAGACATCTTGAGAAAATCTGTCAATGGTGAATTGGTTTTATCTTTTGTAGAATAAAAAAATGATACCATTTCATCCTTTCATTTGGCCGAAATCTTGAATATAAAGTAACAACAGAAGAGACCCATGATTGAGTGGGAAAATTGATATATGCTGTTGCTAGTAGAGGAAAGTACCATGATTTCACCATTGTTTTTAAATTCCAATTGCTGGGAAGAATTTCTTGTGTATAAAGAAGAAGCTTTATCAACTGTCATAGATAGTCCAATGTAAGGGAAGCATACGATATTAACATCTGAGCATGTTGATTTTGTTTGATTTACTAGTTTTGCTGAATCATACTCGGGAGTTGAAAAAAATAAAAAGAATAATATTATCTCGTTGCATGTATCTTAATCTTTTCTCCCCATAAAGTCAGATAATACTCTGTTAAATTTTAGATTTTGGTGTGATGACATACATGCATATTAATAGACTACTTGGAATTGGTGCTGAGTATTTTTTTTTTCCAGATTTATTAGCTTCCCTAGCTGCTGATTTTGTCCTGGAATTGTTGTGTTGGGGAGAATATAGTTTTCGATAATGCAGCAGCCCGTATGAACCGGAAATCTAACATGGGTTATCATTCAAAACCATTTCTGGACACACTCAGTGATCCTCGTAATGGAATGTTTGGTTTGTTGGACAGCAATGCACTTGGATAGGATTAAATGAGAAAATGAGGCTAGACTTTGTCTGTTGTATTGTGCAGTATTGTGTAATACAGTTTAATTGGGAATGGCTTCTGCTAGGCTGGGAAAGAAACATTACATATTTCCTGTTGTAATATTTCTTTCTCATGCAATTCATTCCACTTGTTTGATAACATATCATCCCCTCATTTCAATGCATGTTAGCATAATATTTGGACCGAAATCACCATCAAAGACAAGATATCCTGATTAATCGAATGTTAAGGATGCATAAGTGCAAAAAATGAGAAAATATTGTAAACCTCCATTGAGAATAAAATGTATTGTAAATAATAAAAATTGCGGCGTCAATAATTGCTATTGTGGAATTAATGAAATGTTATAACTAATTCTCTAAAGACGTGATATAGTTATTTGTATTGAACCATATTCAACGAGTAATATTATTTATTGTGAACATTACACCCGACGTACCTAATTCATACAAAGTGGAGCATTTAGGTCCGTAGACATTTCAGTGTTTAAATTCTTAACTACTATCAGAACATTCGAGCTTAAGGGTGTGTTTGAGCCACATTATTTTGAAAGAACGTATTCTAAAATAGTAGATTGATGGAGAATGTGTAGTTGAAAAAGAAGGAAAAATTATTGATGTGATGGAAAATATTATTTTGTTGAAGAATGTGTGATCGAAAATGATTAAAAGAATGATAATGAAAATTTTAATATATACCAAACAGGGGCTAAATTGATGAAATTATTAGTCTTCTTGTTAAAAGTCAAATTTTGTGTTCAAAACAGCATTATACGTTAGTCACTTTACGGAGAGGTAAAAAAGAAAAGAAAAGAAAAGAAAAGGAGAACACTATCTTCAATAACCCACTCCCATTTTCACTACCACTAGCACCTCTGTTTTCACCACCCACTCCATGCCCATCTCTAGGGCAGTGTTCCGGGGCTTCTTTTATTGGGAAAAATTCATAAATAAAGTGTATACTTTACACCAAATAAAAAAGGGACTCTTTGTTAAAGAGTCTAGTCAAACAATGTATTTGGACAAAGATGATTTTCTCAATGTTTGTTGGTAAAATGACATCCATTAAAAAATAGAATAAATAAATGGTATAAAATGTCTAAAATATCCCTATCATCAAAAGACTCACATACCCTTTCAATCCATTAAATTTTCCAATTCGTCTCCAATACAATTAACACGAGCTCTCCATCTTGGCATCTCATGTGCTTACTTCCCCCTCAAAATCTTGTTATTTATTGTATTACTCACCTATATTTTCCTACATTTTGAGTATTTGAACAAGAATTTTGATTTTTAAATTATCTACATTGAAATCTCTAAATATATGAAGAAAAAAGAATTTTTTTTTTTGGTAATTTCGTGTACATTGGTCTTTTTATTGTTAAATATAGTATGAAATGATATTTTAGCTGATTAATTTTCCACAGTTGGTGTATTTTTGTACTGGGTGTAACTATTGGACGGTTTACAGCACAGAACGACACTCCAGTCGTTTTACGTAGTACAGAACGACAGTACAGTTGTTATCTTCCATGTAAAATGACAATACAAACATTATCTGTTCAGTATGCAACTTAAATGAGTTCAGCTTATCATTATCGTGGCTCAGACGGGTCGCGAATCTTCAAAATCGATTTTATTGGCAGAACGACAGTTGTGTCGTTTTCTTTTTCCTCTCGATTAAGTAATGAGCATAAATCTTAAATGGGTCTCGTTTATCGATTATCGTGGCTCGGACGGGTCGTGGCTCTTCAAAATCGTATTTATTGGCAGAACGATACTTGTGTCGTTCTGTTGATTTTTCCAATAGTTTGGTACTTTTCAAGGCCAGGACATCAAGGATTGGACCCCCCAACCTAAGAAGAACGAAAATATTGATTGTGTAACAATTAGCGGTGGAATTGATATAGAATATAAGGTATGAAACGGTGAAAACACAAGTCTTAGTCTAGATTCGGTTGAAAGTACAAGGAATGGGCATATCTCAAGAATTTTGTAAGCGACGTGTTTAGCCTGCAAATTAAATGGGTTCCGTTTATCCATTATCGTGGCTAGGATGGGTCGCGGCTCTTTAAAATCTTATTTATTGGCAGAAGGACACTTATGTCGTTCTGTTGATTTTACCAATATTTTGGTACTTTTCAAGGCAAGGACATCAATGATTGGACCCCCAACCTAAGAAGGACGAAAATATTGATTGTGTGGCAACTAACGGTGGAATTGATATAGAATATAAGGTATGAAACGGTGAAAGCACAAGTTTTAGTCTAGATTCGGTTGAAAGTACAAGGAATTGGCATAACTCAAGTATTTTGTAAGGGGCGTGTTCAGCCTGCAACTTAAATGTGTTCCATTTATCCATTATCGTGGTTAGGATGGGTCGCGGCTCTTCAAAATCGTATTTATTGGCAGAACGACACTTGTGTCGTTTTGTTGATTTTTCCAATATTTTGGTACTTTTCAAGGCAATGACATCAAGGATTGGAACCCCCAATCTAAGAAAGACGAAAATATTGATTGTGTGGCAACTAGCGGTGGAATTGATATAGAATATAAATTATGAAAAGGTGAAAGCACAAGTCTTAGTCTAGATTCGGTTGAAAGTACAAGGAATATGCATATCTTAAGTATTTTGTAAGTGGCGTGTTCAGCCTGCAACTTAAATGGGTTCCGTTTATCCATTATCATGGCTAAGATGGGTCGCGGCTCTTCAAAATCGTATTTATTGGCAGAACGACACTTGTGTCGTTCTGTTGATTTTTCCAATGTTTTGGTACTTTTCAAGGCAAGAACATCAATGATTGGACCCCCAACCTAAGAAGGACGAAAATATTGATTGTGGCAACTAGCGGTGGAATTAATATAGAATATAAGGTATGAAACGGTGAAAGCACAAGTCTTAGTCTAGATTCGATTAAAAGTACAAGGAATTGACATATCTCAAGTATTTTGTAAAGGGCGTGTTTAGCCTGTAACTTAAATAGGTTCCGTTTATCCATTATCATGGTTAGGATGGGTCGCGGCTCTTCAAAATCGTATTTATTGACAGAATGACACTTGTGTCTTGGAACGACACTTGTGTCGTTCTGTTGATTTTTCCAATATTTTTGGTACTTTTCAAGGCAATGACATCAAGAATTGGACCCCCAATCTAAGAAGGACGAAAATATTGATTGTGTGATAACTAGCGATGGAATTGATATAGAATATAAGTTATGAAACGGTGAAAGCACATGTCTTAGTCTAAATTCGGTTGAAAGTATAAGGAATGGGCATATCTTAAGTATTTTGTAAAGGGCGTGTTCAGCCTGCAACTTAAATGTGTTTCGTTTATCCATTATCGTGGTTAGGATGGGTCACGGCTCTTTAAAATCGTATTTATTGGCATAACGACACTTGTGTTTTGGAACGACACTTGTGTCGTTTTGTTAATTTTTCCAATATTTTGGTACTTTTCAAGGCAATGACATCAAGGATTGGAACCCCCAATCTAAGAAAGACGAAAATATTGATTGTGTGGCAACTAGCGGTGGAATTGATATAGAATATAAATTATGAAACGGTGAAAGCACAAGTCTTAGTCTAGATTCGATTGAAAGTACAAGGAATTGACATATCTCAAGTATTTTGTAAGGGGCGTGTTCAGCCTGCAACTTAAATGAGTTCCGTTTATCCATTATCATGGCTAGGATGGGTCGCGGCTCTTCAAAATTGTATTTATTGGCAGAACGACACTTGTGTCGTTCTGTTGATTTTTCCAATGTTTTGGTACTTTTCAAGGCAAGAACATCAATGATTGGACCCCCAACCTAAGAAGGACGAAAATATTGATTGTGGCAACTAGCGGTGGAATTAATATAGAATATAAGGTATGAAACGGTGAAAGCACAAGTCTTAGTCTAGATTCGATTAAAAGTACAAGGAATTGGCATATCTCAAGTATTTTGTAAAGGGCGTGTTTAGCCTGTAACTTAAATAGGTTCCGTTTATCCATTATCATGGTTAGGATGGGTCGCGGCTCTTCAAAATCGTATTTATTGACAGAATGACACTTGTGTCTTGGAACGACACTTGTGTCGTTCTGTTGATTTTTCCAATATTTTTGGTACTTTTCAAGGCAATGACATCAAGAATTGGACCCCCAATCTAAGAAGGACGAAAATATTGATTGTGTGATAACTAGCGATGGAATTGATATAGAATATAAGTTATGAAACGGTGAAAGCACATGTCTTAGTCTAAATTCGGTTGAAAGTATAAGGAATGGGCATATCTTAAGTATTTTGTAAAGGGCGTGTTCAGCCTGCAACTTAAATGTGTTTCGTTTATCCATTATCGTGGTTAGGATGGGTCACGGCTCTTTAAAATCGTATTTATTGGCAGAACGACACTTGTGTTTTGGAACGACAATTGTGTCGTTCTGTTGATTTTTCCAATATTTTGCTACTTTTCAAGGCAATGACATCAATGATTGGACCCCCCCAACCTAAGAAGAACGAAAATATTGATTGTGTGGCACCTAGCGGTGAAATTGATATAGAATATAAGGTATGAAACGGTGAAAGCACAAGTCTTAGTCTGGATTCGATTGAAAGTACAAGGAATTGACATATCTCAAGTATTTTGTAAGGGGCGTGTTCAGCTTGCAACTTAAATGAGTTTCGTTTATCGAATATTATGGCTCGGATGAGTCGCGGCTCTTCAAAATCGTATTTATTGGCAGAACGACACTTGTGTCGTTCTGTTATTTTTCCAATATTTTGGTGCTTTTCAAGGCAAAGACATCAAGGATTGGACCCTCCAACCTAAGAAGGACGAAAATATTGATTATGTGGCAACTAGCGGTGGAATTGATATAAAATATAAGTTATGAAACGGTGAATGCACAAGTCTTAGTCTAGATTCGGTTCAAAGTACAAGGAATGGACATATCTCAAGTATTTTGTAAGGGGGGTGTTCAGCCTACAACTTAAACGGGTTCCGTTTATCAATTATCATGGCTAGAATGGGTCGTGGCTCTTCAAAATCGTATTTATTGGCAGAACGACACTTGTGTCTTTCTGTTAATTTTTCCAATATTTTGCTACTTTTCAAGACAATGATATCAAGGATTGGACCCATCAACCTAAGAAGGACGAAAATATTGATTGTGTGACAACTGGAGGTGGAATTGACATGGAATATAAGGTATGAAACGATGAAAGCACAAGTCTTAGTCTATATTCGTTTGAAAGTACAAAGAATGAGCATATCTCAAGGATTTCGTAAGCGGCGTGTCTAGCCTGCAACTTAAATGAGTTCAATTTATCAATTATCATGGTTCAGACATGTCGTGGCTCTTCAAAATCGTGTTTATAGGCAGAACGACACTTGCGCCGTTTTCAAAACAGTAACGACAATTGTGTCGTTTTCTTTTTTTCTCTTGATTAAGTAATGAGCATAAATCTCGAATGTTGTAAGTGGCGTGTTCAACCTGCAACTTAAATGAGTCCAACTCATCATTATCGTGGTTGGACGGGTCGCGACTCTTCAAAATCGATTTTAGAGGCAGAACGACACTCGTGCCGTTAAACGATTATCAATTTTCATGGCTCTGTGTACTCATGTTTAGAGGTTGAACGACACTAGTGCCGTTCTTTTGATTTTTCCAATATTTTGTTACTTTTCATGGGAAAGACCTTAAGGTGTCGCTTAGAGGAAGAACGACAAGTGTCGTTCTCTTGGACTTTTATTTACAAATATAACGACAGTTCTGTCATTCTGGTAGACGTTCTCAAAGAAGTAACGACACTTTTGTCATTCTGTTGATTTCTCCAATATTTTGCTACTTTTCCAACGGAACGACGTCAAGCATTGGATCCCCTAACTTAAAAAGTTCGACAAACTGATTGTCTTTTTGATCAATCAATCTAACTTACCTATTTTTTTACTCAAAATTATCGTTTTCAATCCTCTTAGTTAAAAAAAAAATTCGGGGGCTCCGCTCCCAAACCCCCAGAAGAGAGCCCAACTCCTGTATTTTTTGATAGAGAATATAGGTATAAAACTGTGAAAACACAAATCTTAGTCTAGGTTCATTTGGAAGTAAAAGTAGTAATGGATATATCTCAAGAAATTTGTAAGCCGCAACAACTTAAATGAGTTCAGTTTATCGATTATCGTGGTTGGGATGGGTCGCGGCTCTTCAAAATTGATTTTAGAGTCAGAACGACACTTGTGCCGTTTTCAAAACAGTAACGACAGTTGTGTTGTTTTCGTTTGCCTCTAGATTAAGTAATGAGCATAAATTCGAATGTTGTAAGTGACGTGTTCAACTTGCAACTTAAATGAGTTCAACTCATCATTATCGTGGCTCGGACATGTCATGGTTCTTCAAAATCGATTTTAGTTGCAGAACGACAGTTTTGTCGTTCTCGAAGCAGTAACGACACTTTTGTCGTTCTGTTGATTTCTCCAATATTTTGCTACTTTCTCAGCGGAGCAACGTCAAGCATTGGACCTCATAACTTAAATAGGTCAACAAACTGATTGTTTTTTTGGTCAGTCAATCTAACTTGCCTATTTTGGTAATCAAAATCGTCGTCTTCAATCTTCTTAGTTAAAAAAAAAATTTCGGGGGGCAGACACTCCCCGTATTTTCGCCAATACTTTTTTTGATTTCTCTAATATTTTTTACTTCTTTTCCATTATGAGAGGTCATTTCGTTGAAAAAGTTAAATTACAGCAGATAACGACTGTAGTGTCGTTTTATGTTGCAGATAACGACTGTAGTATCGTTTTACGTCGCGCCTGCGAACCTTTTTTGAGCAACAGCATATCGAATTGGTGCATTATTTGTCGATGTTAAGTCATGGCGTTCGTCGTCTGGGCCAGTGCTATCCACTGGTGGTGGTGTGCGACCATGGGTGTCGCTGTAGATAGGTTTTCCGGCAGAAGAAGAGTGCGCAATTATGGCGGTTTCGTGGATAATTGTTGGTTGGAGGTTGTAGATGAGGCTGAGGGTGGTGGAGTTCGATGGTTTTGATGGTCGAAAAGTGGTGGAATGGAGCTCCATATGTGGCTGCTGAAAATGGACAAAGATCGTCCAAAATGAAGAAGAAAGAAGAAGGTGAAATGAAAGAATTTGGGTGAATAATTTGAAGGATAGCTTTGTCATTTTACCATTAAAACATTTTAATTTTTTTTTATTCTATTTCAATGTGGTCAAATGCCATTTCTCCAAAATCATTGTTTAGTGGGGTTATTTGGCCAAATTTCCAAATAAAAAATCAGGTTTATAGTTTGAAAATTCAAAAATCAGGTTTTTTTTATGAAATAATAAATTATTAAATTAATTTATTATTAAATATTTAAATCTAATATAATATAATTAACTCAACCCACATGCACTACCCACATCATTCCGAGGACTATTCCGGCGACCATTATGGCCACCACTCTTCTTCGACGAACGTTCCAGTGACTGCCCTGATTCCGACAATTATTCCGGCGACTATTCCGGTGACCATTCTGGTAACAGATTTACAATTTACGGTCACAGTTCAAAATTTTTATAGGTCACAATTAATTCGTTGGTCACATATCAAAATTTATAGGTCACACAGTCACATATTTCCAAATTAATTGATCACAGATTTTTTTACGGTCACAGATTATATAATTTTTAGGTCACAGATAAAAAATGGTTAATTTCATTGGTCACATATTTTCAAATTTATTGGTCACAAATTATTTTTTAGTCACATATTATCAAATTTTTTGGTCACAGTTAAATACTTGGTCACATATAACCAAATACTACCATTTCAGCCACTTTTGACCACCCCACCCCGCCGCCGCCATCACGTCGCCACCAACAAACTTACACCGCACACACTACATAAAATGGATCTACTGCCGTTCCATCCCACTAGAACATAAAATGGATCTATCGCCGTTCCACCACACCGCAACGACACCACATCATACACTACAACACCACCAGATCCACCACCGCACACACTAATAGGAAAATTAACAAAATGGTAAAGTAAAACTTTAGAACTAGATCAGCAGATCTACAGCAAAAGAGAAGCAAAGAACAACACTTTAGCAGTAGATCCAGCAATCAGTACCCTGTTCAAAGTAGCGCTGTTTGGTGATGAGTTAGGTGCGGCGTCACCAAGTGCGACAACGATGGATGGAGGATTAATGATAGATCCGATAGGTGCACTTGTAGGAGAAGATGGAGGAGCAGGTGGAGAAGTCAATGGAGATCCATACTATTCATCCTCATCCCCGCAGACCTATTTCATTGAAGAAAAATCTCAGCGTTACGAATTCAATAGGCTTTGCTCATCGCTACCCCCAACTCCACTACCTCCACTTCTACACCTCGGCGGGTGGACTGAGCTACAACCCTCTCCACCTCGCCCTATGGATTGAGCTACAACCCTAATTTTTAACAAGATGAGAGAGAGAGAGAGAGAGAGTTGAGAGTGAAAAATTAGGGTTCGTGTTTTAATATATTATCTGATTTTTGAATAATGAAACTTGATTCCTGATTTTTGAATTCCAATATTTAAACACCTGAATTATTATAATTTCTCTCTTTTCTTCCTCGTCCAATTTTCAAGCCCAATTGTTGTGCTACGCTATGAGCATTATCGTGGGCCTTTTTAGTTCGCATAATGGGCTTATTTTGATAGGCCCTGTATGGCCCAATGGTTCGGGTCGACCCGGCTGGTCGCAAAGACGCAAACCCGTATTGACATCACTTGCACTATCTATATATTCCTCATCAGTCGTCATCACTTTCACGAAAACCCTACACTTCAGAGAAATTTCCGATCACCGATTCACTGGCAACAAATTGAAAAAACCCTAGGTTTTTGAATGATCATTTCTCATCTTTCTTCTCCTTCATTCATAGAATTTTGCAATGGGTGCAAGTCGGAAACTACAGGGAGAGATCGATCGCGTTCTTAAGAAGGTCCAAGAAGGTGTCGACGTCTTCGACAGTATTTGGAACAAGGTCCTTTCTCTTTCTTACTCTCTCTCTATTCTTATTTTATTTTTTTTAATAATTGTTTGATTTTTTTTTTTTTTTTTTTCAGGTCTACGATACGGACAACGCGAACCAGAAGGAGAAATTCGAGGCCGACTTGAAGAAGGAAATAAAGAAGCTTCAGAGGTACAGAGACCAGATTAAGACATGGATACAGTCCAGTGAGATCAAGGATAAGAAGGTCCACTCTCGACTGTTGATTCTGTCCCTGCATTTTTCTTCTAGTACCATAAAATCATTTTGTCTGATTTTTTGTTTTATTTACTTTTTAAGTTTCTGAATTTTCAGGGCCTGTTTCTAATGGCATTAGTCCACTTGCTTAGTTCATTTTGGTAGTCATCAATCTCACGAGGTGTATCTGATGTCGTGGAATTAGTCCATGATCATAAAGTTTTTGAGTCACATAACTGCAGCTGCATTGTAAAATTTTGATTATTTATTTTTTGCTGGTAATGAGTGGGGTCATTCTTTTACAGAGACTTAATGTTTATTGAAACTAACTTTAATGATTAAGGGTCAGTACCACTCGTTCACAAAGGAAGATGTATCGTGTAAGCAGTTTGTAAATCATGTCATTAAGATTGTGCATGCTATGAGTTATTATATTGATTTTTCTTATAATTTAGTAGATTGCTAAACATAAATGTGCTCGATATAATTATAAGGCCAACTATCCAACATACATGACTTTACTTAGTTTACTTGTAAGAAGCTTATCTTTTTTCCTCCAAGCCACCCCAGACACGCTCTAGATCATAAACTGCTGCAATGTAAGTTTATTAGAAAAAGAATTAGGAAGATATAAAATTGTTCTCTATGGTTCTGTTGGATCTTAGAGATTATAACTCCAACCCAAGAATCTGTGTTTGTGTATCTGTAGCGAATGTTGTTGAAGTTAGTGGTCATGTTTTTGAACTGAGTTTCATCTTTTAGAATTTGTGGAGTAGCTTATGCAAGTTGTAGCATGAATTTTGTGAGTGAGAAGTTGAGCAAGTGACATATCTAAGTGATTATCCTTGCTTCGTCTATATTATAAACAGCAGTAATTTTCTGATACACATCATTGATTCAACTATCATTTTGAGTTTATTAGGTTCTAAGCATTTTATATTTTGTTTAGCTGTAAAACCTGTGTGCCTTTCTCTACTTCTAGTTGTAAACTCAGAGGTAGATAGAACTAGTTAATAATTGATTAATTCCCTTTCATTTAAATCGCCAACAGTTCTATTGTGTTTTGATCCACAGCATCGATTCAGCATGTTTATTGAGTATTCAGGCTTTAAACATTTTTTTTATAAAATTAAGATCTGAGCTCATATTTTGCTTAGTTCTAGACATGCATTTTTAGTATCGTACTGTTACTCCTTTTTGCATATCTTTTTCACCAGGCGTTCTTTTCCCCTTTCTTTCAACAATAAATGAATTTTTGCATAATTTCTGAAATAGTCTACCAAAGTTTATGCACTTGTTTAATACCATCATTCCGAGGTTGACAATGGATTTTCTTCTGATACATGTTGACATAGGTTAGTGCCTCTTATGAGCAGGCTCTGATGGATGCTCGCAAGCTTATTGAGCGTGAAATGGAAAGATTTAAGATATGTGAAAAGGAAACTAAGACGAAAGCATTCTCTAAAGAAGGCCTTGGCCAACAACCTAAAACGGTAGGCATTGCACTGCTCTTTTACTGTTTTTGACGGTTCCCTTTTACTATGATTGACTATGGATTTCCTCTGTTTTAGAAGATTTTGGAGTTATGTGAATTAAGACCCACTAAGAGAAATATTTGATTGTGCATGTTTAGATAGGCAATACTAACTAAAACGGTAGGCATTTTGCTGTCCTTTTGCTGTTTTCTACAGTTCTCACGTTCTATAATGTTCACCATTATGGATTTCCTCTGTTTTAGTAGATTTTAGAGTCTTGTGTATAAAAACTCGTTAAAATAGCAATCTTTGAGTATATAAATGTTACATTCGTCAATTGCATGCCACTAGATGTTGTTTAAAGTCGGTTAATATTAATGCTTGTGATATTCAATGAACATATACATTGTTCACATTGCTATGGTGAAGGTAGAAATGAGAAGTTTTCTTGTTCTATATTGTTTTAACTTCCGTTTTGTTTTGTTTGTATTTGCTCTTTTGCAGTTTTGTTAAGGAAATTTTAAAGCTTGTAACTGCATGATAAATTTCATCATCTCTTCTAGTTAATATCCAGCAGTGATTATATTATTTTTTCCTCGTGCTCTAGGATCCGAAGGAAAAGGCTAAATCGGAGACAAGAGATTGGTTGAACAATGTGGTATGCATCTGAGACTGCGCTTACTGTTTTTTTTCGTTGAGTTGCTTGATCTGGAGTCATGTAGCGTATGGAAATATTTCACTTTCTGTTTCCTTTTGCATCCATTTTGGTTCTCCTCTGTACTTTTTGGCGATTTAAAGTCTTCCATCAATCTAAGTGATTAGTTGTTTGAGAACCAAAGCAACCTTTTATGGTTTGGTTACTAGAAGCTAAGATGAGAAGGGAAGCACTTTTTTCCCTATGCTAACCATAGCATTTATTGTTAGATTGGAATAGCCAATTCAGCATATGGGCATCGCTTTATTCTCAGCAGCTAGATTTTTCTGTTTAACTATTTATATATTTGCTAGCATTTCATAATATATGATTTTAGCAATTTACAATAAGATAATCTTGAAATAATTTTCAAGTTGTCATTTTCCCATTGAGTAGGTTGGGGAGCTGGAAAATCAAATTGATAGCTTTGAAGCTGAAATAGAAGGTCTTTCGGTTAAGAAAGGGAAAACAAGGCCTCCCAGACTGGTATATCAGGAAGGAATAACATCTTTGTGCCAGTTATCTGTCGTGTACTTACTGTAGCTTATGAAAGATCTTTGTTCGCAGACGCATTTGGAGACATCCATTACACGGCATAAGGCTCATATACAGAAGCTAGAACTGATTTTGAGGCTACTAGACAACGATGAATTGAGTCCGGAGCAAGTCAATGATGTTAAGGATTTTCTGGATGACTATGTTGAACGGAATCAGGTCTTTATCATATTAAAAAATTGCGTTCTTAACCATCCATCAATAGATGACATTTTATCAACGTGCTTTGATTCATGACCTGATGTGATTGTGATTTTTTGAATGATTCAGAGAGATACAATCACGATCTTGAATAAAATGTAAAAAATTGAGGGGAATAGATTTGTATTGCCTCTTTCTTTGGATTTTCCTTAAATGTATTTGTTTCTTGTTTGACTGTTCTATTCTTGTTTTTGAATTGCACATATTGATCTTTGTCTTTCTTTTGTGTATAATTTTGTAGGAGGATTTTGACGATTTCATTGATGTTGATGAACTTTACAGTTCTCTACCTTTAGACAAGGTGGAGTCTCTTGAAGAGCTAGGTTCAATTGGTATCCCTGCTCTCCCAAAGGTGAACTATTTCTACCATAAGTCACTCTCCTTTTTGTTCTTTTATGTGTGAAGTCAGTTTTAATTTAGTTCTTAATATGCTTTTTGGCAACAAGTTCTTTTGGGATATATGGTATTCTTAATTGTCTTTCACATGCAGAAACATTTTAAAATTAAATATTTGGAGTTACTACTGACCATGGTTTACTAATATAACATAACTATATTTGTATGTTGTAGTTAGCATTTTGAAAGAATACTTGGTTTTTGAAATTGTGAGAGCATTGCAATTATCTTGAAGAGACTTTTTTTTTAATACCTAGAGTAGTATGAACTTTTCACGCACGGTGGCGAAGTGCAAGGGTAGAAGGCTAGATGATAACCTTTAAGCTATTCGACTATGATTCCTGATAGTGCCCTTTTTTTTCTATTTTTTCTCCTATCAAGGTTGTGCATGTGAGATGTGTACTGTAGTGAACACCGGCATATTTGTCTTTCCTATGAGATGATAAGACTAAGTTGGAGTAGAAACTGTAATTCCATTTTTTTCTCTGTTGGCAGGGTGTTAGTGCCTCCATTGCAGTTTTAAACCCGAAAAATTCTTTGGCTGCAACATCTGCTCAAGCTTCAGTATGTTCATTCTTTACCCCAGTGTTAGGTTGGCCATCGATTGGATCAGAACCGTTAATACTTTTATCCAAAATATTGGATCTCTCTGTGTAGATTTTTTCTGGGGATGGGGGAGAAGAAGATTCCCTTATTGAGTTTCCAGCCAAAACCTTAAGAAACTATTGGTTCTAAGACCTTAAGAAACTATTGGTTCTAAGACATCAGGAGAAATTTTTGTGATTCATATCAACTTGTCTTGAACCCTTATAGCAGGCACTAACCATGTTTTTTGAGGTGCCTACTGGAACGGTTTTTAGACACATGCAAACTTATTGAAGCTGAGCTGGAGATTATCATGTTCAGTTCTGTCGACTGTTTGTCAATGCATGTACTGGCTGATCAGGAAAAACTCGTAGATTTCAGTTATTTTTCAGAACGGAGTTAGCAGACTGCTAAGGAAACAATTTAAACAGAAATATAATGATTGAGAGACACACTAGGGAATCAAGAGAAAAATTGAGGCCATTTATATATATTAGAAATATAACTTACATAAATCTTAAAAACCACTCGAGTTATTTTGTTCACAAAAACAAAAGTTGTTAATAGTAATGGAGTTCTATGCTTCTAACCTACTAGTTATCTCACTCGTGACTATTCCATTTTACATTTCCTTAATACTGTATATCGGTTTTTTTCCCCCTACCAATTGTAATAGAGATTTATTCTTTGAGGACTCACCAAAGATCTTGCTTGTCTGTGATTTTTCTAAACGGACAAGAATTATATGTAGCCTATGTTTGCCCCCATTTTTTCAAAAACTCATTTGTCCAAGACCCATTTTCAACTACACATTCTCCCATAAAATAATTTCACGTTAATTGAAAACTTTTCTTTATTTTTTAATCACACATTTTCCAAAAAAAAATCACTATTCTTGAACACATTTTCTTTAAAAAATGGGGCTCAAACAGGGGCGTAAATCTTGGTTTATTTTATTTTATTTTTCCTGTTCCCATCAGTCTATGGAGTAGGTAATGGCTTCCATTGTAGATCAGTTAGGCATAAAAGAAAACTGGTTCCCTGTGACATTAAATTACATGTCAATCTACGCTGTTACCATCTTTTGTTATTTTATTGTTTGACTAATGAGCTTAGCATCTTCATAGTTTATACAATCTTGAATATATCTGTTATTCTTGTACATAGGCACTATAGTTCTCATGTTCCATTCATTAGGCATCATTTTCTCTTCATGATCATCGAATAATGTAGTCAGTCCTAAGATACCCCTCTTGTCTACACACTTCCCATACTAGCGTAGAGATTGCATTTGGATGAATTACTTTCCACATCTTTATTTTCTTCTTCGTCTCAGAATCGCCATGGTTCCTCAAGATTCACACTAGATATTCTGTTAAATATTTTTGTTGTTCATAATTCTTCTTCTTTCATTCTCATCATTATGGAATAAAATTGTTTGGCTTTTATCCTTACTACCTTGGTTGGTTTCACTCCTCTTTCTCCTTGGCTGATATACATTAATAAAGCTTTTTCGCTCTTCTTTCCAACATTGTTTTGGGGGATCAAATAGAAAAGAGAAATTATTCCATTTGAGAGGAAAACAAAACAGCAAGTTACCAGCATATCGAACTAGTTTTTCAGAGCAACGTGAAATACATTGTAGTAGGGGGCATACCTTAATGCAAACCAAGTTGCTTCTGCATCATTATCCAAGAATGAACTACCAAGTTGTTTCTGCTTCATTATTAACTCCTTTTTAATTTTCTGAGTGCTTGTGCATTTAGTTGATGTATCTGACATATAGCATCACTTGATGCTATCTCTAGGCCATAGTTACTACAATCCAACAGGGTGCTTCTGTTCAGGAACAAGTAGATGAAACAGCTTCCCAGGACAGTAACTCTGATACAGTTGCAAGAACCCCACCTCCTAAAAATAGTGCACTCAGTTCTTCTGCACCACAAACACCGTTAGGAAGCCATGCTGCTACTGGTACTGAACTGGCTCAACTATATATTTGCTGGTAAATCAGCTCCTTTGTTATTCTTTCAGGCCTGAGTCCCTTAAGCTGCTCTAAAAGTTGCAGGTGCGGCTGTAGATTCATCTGCAGTGACCATGTCAAGTGTGGTAGAGGAAGAGGAAACCTTCTCTGGTCATAAATCATCCATAGCTATTGCTGAAACTGGATTAAGGGGTGTTAGTAGAGCTGCTCTATCCAGCCAACCTTCTTCTACTATCCCAAGTAGTTCTGGCAGTACAATTTCCAGCAGTGGGGCCCTTGGTACTTTCCCTTCAGCTTCTGAAATAGGGAAAAGAAATATTTTAGGTCCTGATGAAAGATTGGGGAATGGCAGCATGATGCAGTCTCTTGTTTCCCCTGTCGGTAACAGAATAATCTTGCCACAAGCTGCCAAGGCTAACGATGGACTGGGCTCAGCAGAGACTGGTAATGTTAGTGAGGGTGGAGTTATGGGTGGCAGGGTTTATTCTCCGTCCGGAGTTACTGGTGTACAATGGAGGCCTGGAAGTTCCTTTCAGAACCAAAATGAAGTGGTATGTGCAATTCTCTCCCCCCCCCCCCCCCCCGGCCCTCTTCTCTCTCTCTGACACACACACCTCTTTTTCTATTTTATCGAATAAGTGGCAAAATTTAGTGCTCTGGTAAGAATTGTACCATTATTGGTAAGTTATCAAGAATTAGGGTCATTTACTGGCTAAGGGATTGCTCTATTTTGCTGTACGTTTTGTGCATTTTTAATCTCAAGGGGAATGGATGTTCTGAAGCATGATTTTTTACTATTATATGTTTTCTGCAATCCATTCACATGGAATCATATTATTATCTCTCTCTGGATCTTCAGGGGCAGCTTCGTGGCAGAACTGAGATTGCTCCTGATCAGAGGGAGAAGTTTTTACAAAGATACCAGCAGGTACAGCAACAAAGTCAGACAAATCTTCTTGGGATGCCTTCTCTTGCTGGAGGAAAGCAGTATGCCACACAGCAACAGAACCCACTCTTGCAGCAGGTGCTCTTTTCTGGGTTCCTTCCTGAAGTTTCCTGCCTTTTACCTTTCATTTGCATTTCTTTATTTGTTTGTTTTTCTTCCTTCTCTTCTGTAGCTAGTTTTATGTGAATGTTTAGACAAACATGTTTATTCGAGGTTGAATGATATTTGATCTTTTGGTATGAATTCATGAATCTTGAAGGTTATTCCTTGGATATTTTATGATGGAACATCGCTCCCTCCAACACACACACACACGGGATTATGTATTCCTTTATAGTTTCAGAGCTAGGAATTTTCTCGTGACCTTTTTTTCACTTTTACATGCGCTGATACAATTGGTTAAATTTCATACTCATCCTCTAATATCTTTTAAATGGGCTATTATATTTCATGGGAATTGTTTATTGCAATTGTTTTTAATGACTACCAATAATTTTTTAAAAACATAAAAGTCGATATTATAAATAGTGAAGAAGGTTTGGTATGGCACAGTTGCTTAGAACAAATTGGTTGTTCGGTAATGCTTATAAGCTGTGGGTCTTACAAGAATGTGTGGATAGTAAGTTGTGGGTTCCACAAAATGTGGAAAAAAAATGTTTGACTAGCTTAAATTATAATTAAACTTTGCCAAACATGCTCAATTGCTTTTCTATTGGCTTTCTTGATGTATGAATGTGCTTAACAAGATGCAATAATTTCAGTTCACTTCTCAAAGCTCGCCTGTTGGTCCTCAGCTTGGGTTGGGAGTCGGCGTCCAAACTGCAGGTCTTAACAATGTTATGTCACCCGCTTCATTGCAGCAGCAGTCAAGTGCAATCCATCAACCATCTAATCAACAGGCGCCTATATCCACAGTATCTAGGGAGGCTGGTAATTTTTATAATTTGTTGGAGTTTATGTACCTCATATCCATATCATGTAGCAGTTATGGCAGTTAAAACGCCAAAGCTTAGAATATTGAGTTAAAATCAATTTTTAGATTTGAAGTATGTTAACCTGTGGCCAATTTTGTTCGTTCCCTCATTTCGATAACCCACCCAGCAGCCACTGCTGCCGAAAAAATTAAGAGAAATCCCACTTGAGAAATTGAAGACAATTTGGCAGTACCTTTCAAGTGCAATCTCCAAATTCTAGCTTTGAATGGAAAATAAGTGTATTCTTCGTTCTTAGGGTGAGGCAAATGTGATAAAAGCACAATACTTCACATGTAAATATCTATTTTTGGTCTCTTCTGGAAGTCCAGAAGTTCACTTATTTTGAGAGACAGGACAGTGCATCTTCAGCTAATTTTTAGACTAATGGAAATAATGCATTTTTACTATTGATGTGATGGGGAATATGTGGTTGAAAATAAAGGAAAAGTTATTGATGTGATGAAAAATATTATTTTATTGAAGAATGTGCGGTTGAAAATGACTAGAAGAATGTGAATGAGAAAATTAAACAGGGGCTAAATCTTTGATCCACAGTACTGAATTTTGGAATTCCCCGAAAATTTATAGCTTCTCAATATCCCATGTCTTTTAAATGATATAATTATACTATTGCATGATTTCTGCTTATATTTCTGGGAAAAGGCCCGATCACGAACTTAAGCTTGCTGTGATGTAAAAATATCCGTGAAGGGAGCATTCAAATATATGTCATATTATTTATATAATAATTCTCATTGCTAGTAGTTCATTTGCCATCACGATACCTTATTATGCCAAGCATTAGAAGTGGAAGTGTTGTCCATTCTTTGGAGATTCATCACTAAAAGGAAATTTAGGGCTCAAATCTCAAGCTATGTTGCAAAATGTTTTCCATTGTCTGATATGGATAGAGTTTTACGCAAATGTAGCATCTAAAATTCATAAGCATATGGAAATATTTGTGAGACTACTGAATATAATAAATTGTTTTGAAGGTTTATTTGTTCATTAAAACATCTTGATGCTGGGATGTTGTTTGTAACTCTGCAGATGCAGGCCTCACACTCACAAAAGCTGAGGAGTTGCAGGAACAACAACCTATTTCTGAAGACTCAGCAGCAGAATCTGGTTCAAACTCTGGGCTTGGAAAGAATCTCGTGCAAGAAGATGATTTGAATCCTCCTTATGCATTGGATGCACCTGTACGTCTAAACATCTTTAGTTTACATCCACAGACATTGATGCAGTTAACTAAGCTGTTGTTATTTTTGCAGCAAGCTGGAGTTACTGGCTCACTTGTTGAAACGTCTCAGGCGATGAGGGATACTGATCTTTCTCCAGGGCAACCTTTGCAATCCAATCCACCCTCTGGAAGTCTGGGTGTTATTGGTCGAAGAGGAGTCTCTGACCTTGGTGCCATTGGTGATAGCATCACTGCATCAGCTGCAAATCCTGGAGGATTTCATGATCAGTTATACAATTTGCAGATGCTGGAGGCTGCTTACTATAAACTTCCTCAACCCAAAGATTCTGAGCGTGCAAAGAGCTATACCCCAGTATGAAACTCGCTTTTGCCAAATTTTGTTATTTGTTGATTTTCTTCTTCACTAAATCTTCCAGTGTTTTCTTCTGCTATATACAGAGACACCCAGCAGTCACCCCTTCAAGCTTTCCTCAAGTACAGGCACCTATTGTGAATAATCCTGCCTTCTGGGAACGCCTTGGATCCGATACTTATGGCACCGATACTTTGTTTTTTGCATTTTACTACCAACAGGTTCTTTTCTTTTCCTTTTTTGTCTTTGATTTTTATTTAATTTTGTTCTTTTGAAAGTCTTTTCATTTCTCATTGCTTTTGAAATTTTTAGTAGTTTCAATGATTTTGTTCTCATTTAACCAATGTATGCAGAATACTTACCAGCAATATCTGGCTGCAAAGGAATTGAAGAAGCAGTCTTGGAGATACCACAGAAAGTACAACACATGGTTCCAACGACACGAGGAGCCAAAAGTGGCCACAGATGATTTCGAACAGGGGACATATGTGTACTTTGATTTCCATATTGCCAATGACGAACAACATGGATGGTAAGTTTATCCAAACTCTATGCGTCCATTTGTACATCCAGAGATTGAAAAAGGCTCTTTATCCTGTCATCGTTTCATTACAACTACTAGCTTTACATAACTGAAAGCTTTTACCCCTAAACTTTATAAAAATGGTTTCTTTTGCTGTGTTCGTGTGCATCAGCGAGTTTAATTATATGGCAGACGTAATTATAATCTCTTTTAAGAAAATTATCCTTTCAGGATTTTCAGTTCTGTTTTTACTTTTCTCAGGTGCCAGAGAATCAAGACTGAGTTCACATTTGAATACAGTTTTCTGGAAGATGAACTTGTTGTGTAGAATCTGTATAGCATTCACTGCTGGTTCGAACCGTCCTTATTTTCGACCAACTTCAAGTATCATGCATTTAAATGTTCTTTCTTTTGACAAAGTAATGCCATTTGGATTTATAATGTTGAATGCATATCAAAATAAACTCATGGGGATTGAACATCACTGCATTTTATACTATAAGGTATCTGGATAAATCAGCTTAGAGATGGTTCGATTTAACCTTTTTTCCTGTTATGTCTTTATGATTTAGAATTATGTGCCCAATCTGCTATATTTTCAGCAGCTTGTCACGGATTTGACCCCTTTAGGCTTTGAGTCGTGATTGTCACCTGGCTTTCTTAATACCACTCTGTTATAGAAGAGTGAGTGAGCATAGACTTTATAAAAAGCAAGGTTTGTTCGTTAAAGGGTTAATTTTACAAACGGTCATTGAACTTACATAAAAATTATAAAACGGTCATTGAAGTCTTATGTGCTTTCACAAAGGGTCATTGAAGTTTTAATTTGTTTTACAAAAAGTCACTGAATGATCGTTATGATTTTAATTCAAACTTAAAAGATCAAAACACGTGAACATAGAAGTTTGATCACTTCAAGTGTAGATTTCTTGCTATTAAGTGTCACATTTGGCACATGAGGTGGTTAAACTTCTATATTCACGAGTTTTGGTCATTTAAGTTAGAATCGAAATCATAGCAATCCTTCAGCGATCGTTTGTGAAACAAATTAAAACTTCAATAACCATTTGTGAAAGCGCATGAACTTCAGTGATCGTTTCTACAAGTTTTCAACTTTAGTGATTGTTTTGTAATTTTAGGTAAGTTCAGTAACCGTTTGTGATATTAACCCGTTTGTTAAATAAGTAACTTAAAAGTTTTGTCTACGTGCTTTATACGTTATAAAAATTTCAAGTTCTATGATCAAATGTCAATATGAAATATCTCAAAATCATGGTTTTGTTTCCTTTGAAATGTCGAGGTATACATTTCAATATTTGTGGACTATATGTTGTATAATTTTTTTTGTCATTAAGTATGAACAGAGGAACATCTAGAAGATGCATTTATTGATTTTTAACGTTGGGTAGGAAAATGAAAAATAGTTGACTTGTGTATGGATTGAAGTTGATTGAAAGTATAGATTAGAAAATTACAATAAAAAGACACCTGTTTTTATGATAAGCATCATATTGTAACAGGTTATGTAAAGATTTACTACTTGACTTGTCAAGTACAATATATAAATTAAAAAATGAATTCTAACAATAAAAGAATTCAGAAAACAAATAAGTTTTCACAAAGTACAAATTTAGTACCATTTGAGGATTCATGGCCTTTGTTCATTATTTGAAATTTTAATGGTTGAAATAACATCTTTTAATAAAGAAGATTTTTTTTTTTTTTTTGAAATTATGTGTCATTATTTTATTAGAGAATGTATGATTAATAAGAAGAGGGAAAAATGAAGTATAATTTTAATGGGGGCCAAACACGGACTTATATAGTCTCTGTTTGCATTCATTATTTGAAATTTTAATTTTTGGAACAATATTATTTTAGAGAATGTGTGATTGAAAACGAAGAAGAAAAATTCGATTTACGTATAATATTATTTTATGAAAAATTGCGTGATTGAAAATAAGAAAGAATAATAGTTTCTTGGAATAATGGGGCGAAACGGGGGCAATTTTTTTTTTAACTTGCGACACCCCGACATCATTGATTAGGTAATCCACTGGATTGATCGGCCTAGTGTTCAGATCGAGTTTTGTCACTCTGCGTACAACTGGCATTATATTAAGATCGAATATCTTTTGTATCACGTCTTAGCCACTTTTGTATGTCCACATGCAAAATCGCGTACCCATAATTTCTAACTTTTGTAAGATGAAGTGCGCATTGAGATCTGATGATACAACATGTGTACCCGACCTCTACCTTGGGCTATCACATCTGGCCCATACGTGTGGCCCATCGAGGTCGGGTTCGAGGTATTGCGAAAGCCCAGCGAAGAAGTGCATGACCTCGAGGTCGAGGTTGTTCCTCACTTGTGGCGTCCTTCTCGATACACGAGGTCGGGGTCGTGCACCCCACGTACGGACCAAACGTCACGTGCCCCCCCTTTTCGAGTACACGTGCTCATGGAAACCTAGTTCAACCTAACTGTTATACCTCTCTACTTACCATAAATCTCGGCATTCCCAAAGAAGGTTATACAGTCCTAGCGCAACACAAACATCCCCCAGGAAAAAGAATATCAATCCATCTAGGACTCTATCACCGCCCTATATAAATAGGTGTGCCCTCCCCATGAATAAGGTACGTCTTTTTTCCCACAAAAGATTAGTTATATAAAATATCTCTTGGTCGTTTGACTAACTTAAGCATCGGAGGGGCTACGAGGACACACCTCAACGCCTTTATTTCAGGTATTTGGAGGCAGAGCGGGTGGAACTCTTTCATCCGGTCCGGGTCGACCCAGGTACGATTTCTTGCATCATCATTGGCGCCGTCTGTGGGAACCGTGTGACGAAAAGCCATGGTTAACACACGTTCAGGACAACTTCCGGCAAGCTCATCCGCCCCTAATCAGCCTCCCGCTGCGGACGTCCCGCCCCCACAGGAGGTAACATCAGGAGAACCACCGTATCCACTCACAACAATCACACCAGCCGCATTCGAGGAACTTCGCCAGCAGGTGGCCACACTAACTCAGTTGCTACAGGAAAGAAGCGCACCCCCGGTACCGTCACCACAAAGTGGCAATATGGCCCATGCTAGGGTTCCGGGACCCATCAACTACGAAGCCGGAACATCGGGTATACCCCAGGAACCCATCGAGCCGAGGTCAATCGCAATGGATCCAACTGACTTGGCAAAAATTATTCAAGAAGGAATCACAGCTGGGATGCTGCAGAAGTCACGGGCGGTGGTAGGGTTTGCCCCCAACACGCCGTTCACCCCCGAAGTTTTGTCTTATCCCCTGCCTGATCGTTTCAAATACCCCAGAGTGAAGGAGTACGACGGGACGACGGACCCTGTCAACCACCTGAATATATACACCGACGTTATGAACTTACAGGTCGCACCCGATGCTGTAATGTGCAAAGCTTTTTCTCAGACACTCACGAACGCCGCGAGGGATTGGTTCTCCACGCTAGAGCCCAACTCCATAGCCTCATTCTCGGACTTGGCCGACAAGTTCTCCGTTTTCTTTGCCAGTAGCAAACGAATCAGGAAGACAGCCGCATCACTCATGCAGATGCGACAAGAGCCCAATGAAACCCTCCGCAACTTCATGACAAAATTCAACAAGGAAAGGCTTTTGATCCCGGACCTACACATCACAGCCGCTGTATCTGCTCTTACATATGCAGTAAGGTGCGAAGCGTTCAAGATGTCCCTATCAAAGACCCCCCCAAAGTCAATAATCGACCTGCTCACCAGGGCGGAAAAGTATATTAACATGGAGGAAACTATGTTCCCGAGAAGAGAAGTCCTGCCAGTAAGAAAGCCCGACATGAAGAGGCCCCACGAGTCCACCCAACGAACGGATTTCCCCAGAGGTCAACCGAGACAAGAAGTCGACCCCACATCCTTCACCCGATTGAACAACTCGAGGTCGAACATTCTCATGGAGATCAAGGACCTCAGGGAGCTCAAGTGGCCTCCCAAGATACAGTCCCCTCCCGAAGCCCGTGACAAGAGTAAATATTGTGACTTCCACAGAGACCATGGCCACACGACAGAGGGATGCTTCGCCCTCAAGAGGGAGATCGAATCACTCATCAAGAGGGGCTTTCTAGGAACGTATGTGGGTCGGGACAAGCGTCCCCAAAACACTCATCACAAGGGAAGGCAGCCCGGCGACAAGAGGGATCAACAACCAACCGCAGGGACAATCAACGTCATTATTGGTGGAACGGCCTCAGGAGGAGACTCAAATAATAGCCGTAAGCAGTACGCCAGGTTGTACCCCCTCGTCTCGAGTGTAGACGTGAGCAATGTGGAGGACATGACTTTCGGAGCAAAGGATTTGGAAGGCGTGTCTTTTCCTCATGACGACGCCCTGGTTATATCGGCAATCATCGCTAATTTTGAGGTAAAAAGGATCTTGGTAGACAATGGTAGGGCAGCCAATGTACTATCACATGAGGCTTTCGAAAAGATGGGTATCTCGACGGAACAGCTCAGACCGGTGAAGACGCCTCTTCAGGGATTTGGAGGAGGTATTGTTGTCCCGGAGGGGGTTGTTGACTTACCCCTTACCTTGGGGTCGGGAGGGAAGCAGATAACACAGATCACAGCGTTCCAAGTAGTTCGCACAGCTGTGGCCTATAACGCCATACTTGGCCGACCACTGCTAAATGGTATCAAAGCAATCGTCTCGACGTACCACCTGGCGGTAAAGTTCCCTACAAACAGAGGGGTCGGGGTGGTTCGAGGAAACCAGACTGTGGCTAGACAGTGTTATGTCACGAGCGTGAAGGAGATCAAG
>CM032642.1:20835431-21025035 GCA_019097785.1 Fraxinus excelsior
AAAAAGCAAAATATTAAAAAAAAGATATGTAGTTTTACGGACAAAAGACTAACACACCATCTCCAAATTATGAAATTAGAGCATGTTTAAAAATTATTTATAAACAATTTAAATTATAAATAGATGAAAACGAGTGACGTATAAATGAATAGTACTCTCAACACTCAGGTGTCCCTCAAAATGTATGGATAACACATGAGCCAAATATAAACTTAACATATCTACGTACAAACCCCGTTAAATTTATGACGGCAAAAGAAACATTACAACATTAATCATAATTAATGAAACTGTGTGTGTGTGTGTGTGTTGGAACACTCGAAGATATAGTGGTCACCTATTGTACGTGATTGTGACATAATTTGATCCAACGTGATCAACTTGCAGTTTGGTCTTAAAACTAGTTGTCCCAAAGCCAAATTTGCTTCAACATGCAAAAAGGAAGAAGCCCCGTTACATGTCCATTTCTTCCTTTTGGTCTTTGGATAGTTGTTGAGATGTCAAGCTCCAAAGCAACACTTTTCCATTAAAACCTAAGCCATTAATTAAATCCAAGGAAGTTTGAAAAAGTAGGTTTGATTTCCTATATTTTGACAGCAAATTTAAATTGTCCATTCGATAGATTTTTTGTTGGAAAAACCGAATATATTAAAGCCGTCACGTAATTTAAAATTTTAGACAAGATGGTCAATGATTAGCCTTGTGCAAATTTAGATTAGTATTAAACAAGACTAGACGAGATTACGGGTGTTAATGCTCGGTTCAACCCCTTAAACACTTGAGAATGGCTCATGTTCAAATTCTAGACTTGGCTTGATCATTTGACTCGAGGACAAAAAATAGCAAAAAAATGAGTCGGTCCATGTTCACGAAAATATATTTCGAATTAAAATCACCATAAATTTACGGTTGATTAATAAGTAATCTAGTGAATTTTGAATCCAAGTATCGTCTCCCAGAAATTGATTAGTTTAATTTTAATAATCACGCACTTAACTAAAACAAGAATAATATGATATAATTATGAATAAATTAATCTACTTATGCAATTACAAGTAAATTAACTAAACTAAATACAAATTATACTAAATGTAAATTGATGTATTTAATAAATGACAACACACTGGGATCCTGAATTTCCATGTAATAATAATTTTTAACCTTAATTCTACACTTTGACAACACGATTGAATTTTGACGAATCAATATTCTTATTTTATTTAACAATATCTCCCGAGTAATGTTAAATTTATTATCATATATGACCCGACTATATTTTAATGACGGATGTTAACATACAAGGGTGCATGAATTTTTATGAACACTTTCTTAAAGATTCGCATAGAACATATTGGTATATTTACGTCCTTTATCGGACCCTATGACAATTTACACCATGTCGAGCCTATTTCACTTCTTTAGAATGTATAAAATAAACCACTAAATTCACACAATTACCGTGCACAATAATCGTAGAGAAAATATAATCGTGTAAATCATTCAAAAGTCAAAAACGTGTTTTCAATGTCAAATATGTAAAACTAAAGATTAAAAATTTATATTACAAGATTCATTGTTCTTCCAACACAAATAAATCTAGCCTAATATGTTATGAAGAAGAAAGCAAAAAATATAAATGTTGTTTATTGTCCGAAAATTCTTGAATTCAATCTTGAACTTCTTGGATTTGATCTTATTTTGTTCTTTGCCTCCTTTTACAATTCATTCTCGTCCTAATTATGTTTTGAGAGTTGGTATTTATATTCTCTCTAAAGAGCCCCAAAAAATTTCTAAAAATCGTACATATCATAGTCGACTGCCCAGGTATATCAAGTAGCCCCTGTAATTGAGGTTAAGGGCTGGGCGGCCGCTGACCTATATAACTTGGCGGCTGTCTAGTTATTAGAATTTCTCGAATTTTCCTTTTAACCATTTTCTTCATTCTTTCTTCCATCTTGATCTTCCAGTTAAATTATTTCGATTTTAGTGTTTCAACTTTTACTCAAATACATATTATTAGTCCTCAAACTTCCATCCATTGGCCAATTGATTGTTCATCCTTTTTCAATTGTTTAGAAAATTGGTCTAAAATTGAAATAAGATAATATTAACCCAAGTTAAGTAAAATCTAATACTAAAACGACACAAAAATTAGTAATACGACCCGAATAAATGCAAAAAAAAATGCACTTATCAGTCCACCAGCCTAAACGAGTCGGCTTGGTTTGTGTAACTTTTTTTGTGATTGACTCGATCCTCAGCTCGTCCCTACACGAGCTTGAGTAGTCATGGACCGAGCCCAAACTGGTCGAGTTGACGCGTGGCTTGACCCATTCGATATCTCTAAACATGATTGTCGACAATTAATACCATACAAATTCACATTTATATTAACAAGATTACATGGTGCGATATTTCTCCTTTGAAAATATCTAGCATCGTACGATTAACGTAATGTATCAAATAAGCAATCGAAGTTTGACAAAATTGAGGATGAATTCTGAATTTGTTTAGCTAATTGGACTGCTTAAAATGAAGAGAAAAAGTTTAACTTGCATGATGGGACACGTTATTACCATATTCTCACTTTGAATTAAAGATATTTTCCTAATATAAAAATGTAGTAGAAGCCTAGAAGGAAAGATACGATAGGGCCATAGAGTTTACCTTGACATTAGTGTTAATTTTGACCCATTCCTGTTTGCACGTTTTTCAAATTTGGCCGCCAGTCTCATTTTTTTCTTTCTTTCAATAAATTGAGAAATATAGTAATAGAGGTATCCAATTGTATTATGCCTTTTTTGCACGACTTTTAAAAGTTAGACATGCCAATTATAAAAGGAATAAATGCCAAATAAAGTGACAAATACTGAAATTGATGAAAAGCATTTAAAAAAGTAAATATTAAGAGCTCGTTTGGTAGAGATTAAAATCGGATTAAAATTGAAAAACTAGCTGTTATTGTTAACTTTTATTAGATGAGTGAGACCCAATAACATCTATATTTTCAATTTTAATTGGATTTTAATCGGTATCAAACGGGCTCTAAGGATGGTTCGATAAAGCTTTTGAAATTTTTTTAACAGTTGTTAAAAATCAATGTTTAAAAAGTTGATAAAAGTTGTGGACCCCATAATGTAATTAAAATTAACCGTTGTATTTGATCTCAACTTTTTATCAAATTTTAAACTGTCCCAAACAAACACTAAGATTGGTTAGTAATGTGTTTGACTTATTCCTAAATTTTTAAAAAGTAAAAATATGTTAAGATGATTTTTTCCTTTTTTACTATAAACTACGAAATATACCATTTCCTTAATGTATTGCAAAATAAGTAATTTTCTTATCTTTAAAATCCAACTTTTTTACTCAAATAAACATTTTATGTTTAGCCAAACATGCTTATAGTATCTTGAGTGTGTCAAATTTAAAATTAAGGGCTTGCATTAACGTGTATATTCTATTAGATTATAGAAAGTTTTTTTTTAAAAAAAAAAAAACCATATTGCAAATTAATTACACAGGTCGGTTGCATTATTAGTAAATTAATTAATTAGTTGGTGACCAGTGCACGTTGCATGCGCAATTAAAAAATAAAGATTCACAATCAGGTAGTAGTTTCAAATTCTTGTACTGCTAAGTTCTAACTTTTGCAGGCAAGTACGTAAACGTAACGGTCCTTTTTGTTCTAATGAAATTAAATAATTTAAGTACAAAAATTCCAAACTTATGATTAGCTACAACTTGCTTAATTCTTTTGTTTTATTTTTGCGTTTTCCTCATTTCTTTCCCGCACGTCATAGATTATGGACAAGTTTGGCAGAATTAATGTTTTTAGAATGTACAACTTTATTTTACAGTTTTTTCGTGGGGCCCACCCCATGCGAGGGCGGTGAAAAAAACTGTAACTCTAGCATTTCTCATGTTTTTACCTTTTTTTATTTTTTTGGTAGAAGAGTTGTATGAGAAAGTTACTTTTGATCAAATTTATCTGAGAACTCTTCTTATTAAAAAATTATTTAAACATGTTTAAAGACATTCTTAAATTCAGAAGCAATTTTTGCTCTTCAAAATACTGCCAAACAGACCCTAAGAAAAAGAAGTCCGCGATGCACGTATAATAAGAAGACATTAGTAGATTGATCCTCAATTTTTCTAAGTGCCGTGCCATTTTTTCAAAGCATCGACTCGAAATGTGTTAAAAAATTTTTTAGAGAGAATATTTGCAGCAATGAATTGTGTACGACTAACATAAACTCGACTTCGGTTTTGCTTCATCGATCTAACGCTATACGTATTCATTTTCCAACAACAATCTACTCCTGAGATTCGAGTGAAAGTCAACAGAAATTCGAGGAACCGTGCAGGAAATAAGCAACCACGTGATTGCCACGTTTCACTACATTTTGCTTGGATCTGACCATTAAATTTCAACAGTGAGCCACGCTGCCAATTATTATAACGCACCCAACCCTATTAATTATTATTCAATTTCATTAACAAAAAGTTGCACCAGTCAATGCTTCATACGAAATAAGAAATTTATCTGCACAAAGCACAACCAATAAACCTACCATCTCTACCGTTCTTCTGATTAGGACCCGTTTAACATGATTATTGAAAAGTAAAAAATTATTTCTAAAATCAAGAATATCATTTTAAACATATTTTTTTTGTGCAAATTCATAATTCGTCTGATTACGAAAGCTTTTAGATGAAACTAATTCAAAAAAACTTTCTCAAAAAGTTATCTATGAGCAGAAGCAAAAGCTGCTAAGACCCTGTTTGGTACAGATTAAAACCAGATTTTAATTTAAGTCAAAGTCAAACAATCATATTAATCATATCTTTCACGATCCCACAACTTTTCAACTACACATTTCAAAAATTTCTATTGCAATCTATTAAAAATCTAATTTTAATCCCCACCAAACACCATCTAAATCTGCTCATACAATACTGTTTATGGGTCGGGAAAAATGTTTGTCACATAGTTATTATACTAAATAGACATTATAAAACAACTAAACGGGCATTAATCAATTTCGATTGTAATTTTACTTTTTTGTTCCGTCCACAATGTATTATAAAATACGGTCGAAGTGCTGATTTACGTAGTGCTACAAACCACGTTTATAGCAGTTGAAATTGTCGAGTCCCGCCGGCAGCCCATCGCTATCTGGACCAACATTTGTACCAGAAAAAGGCAGCGTGTTCCACAGCCAAAGCCAACACAGCCTGTAAATGCTGACGAGGAGGATTGTGGCCCCACGTGTCCCTTGCCTTCCTGTCATAGAGACGTGTTTGGGCCCCACCTTGTCTCCTTAAGACCAAGCTGAAAACTATTTACAAATTGTCCTTCCCCACTTTACCCTGTTGGAGTTTTCTCTCTGTGCAGTGGACCCCACTGTGATATTGGCATGTGACGTCCCTCTGCACTCTCCACGCTCCCTATATAAGTCAATCTTCTTCTTCAAACTTCTCACCATCTTCTCCAAAACTTTTATTCTTTCTCTCAACTCAACATATTCTCTCTCTCTCTCTCTAGAAAAATTTAAGCACATCTTACATATATTTCTTTCATTAAAATGGCTGTTGATTCGATCTTGTCTTCTCCTTTGGGTCCTCCGGAGTGTGAGAAAGATGCAAAAAAGCTTCAATTCATTGAAGAAATGACCCGATATGCTGATTCAGTTCAGGAGCAAGTTTTGGCAGAAATTCTGAGCAGAAATTCTCACACTGAATACATAAAAAACTTTAATCTCGATGGGGCCGTTGATCGTGAAACATTTAAATCCAAAATCCCAATAGTTACGTATGAAGATCTCCAGCCTCTGATTCGAAGAATTGCTAATGGAGATAGGTCTCCAATTTTATCTGCTAACCCTGTTTCTGAATTCCTCACCAGGTAATTAATTGATTAAGCTTGTAAAAAAACACTTATTTTAGTCATTATAAAATAATTATAAGCATGTGCTTAAGGGATAATCATACAAATTTTGACTTTGTTTTAATCACAGTTCTGGAACTTCAGCCGGTGAAAGAAAACTTATGCCGACAATCAAAGAAGAATTGGATCGTCGTCAGCTACTTTACAGTCTTCTCATGCCTGTTATGAACCTGTAAGTAATAATAAATTAAAGTTAATACAAAACAATTCTTTTTTTTTTTTTTTTGTGAAGTGAGAGAAAAGCTCTTTTTTGGTAATGGAAATAAGCATTTTCTGATCCGTGCATGATTTTGCATGAAACAGTTACGTGAAGGGTTTGGACAAAGGCAAAGGGCTATACTTTTTGTTTGTGAAATCCGAGACGAAGACTCCGGGTGGGCTCCTGGCTCGACCCGTTCTCACAAGCTATTACAAGAGTGATCACTTCAAGACCCGACCCTATGACCCTTACAATGTTTACACAAGCCCAAATGAAGCTATTCTATGTGCTGATTCTTTCCAAAGCATGTATACACAAATGCTATGCGGTCTCTATGAGCGTGAAAAAGTCCTTCGGGTCGGGGCAGTTTTTGCGTCTGGCCTCCTCCGGGCCATCCGCTTCCTCCAGCTCAACTGGCCACAACTAGCTCAAGACATACAAACTGGATCTCTTAACCCGAAAGTGACCGACCCGGCAATCCAGGAATGCATGACTGGAGTTTTGAGACCTGATCCGGAGTTGGCGGAATTTATTGCCAAGGAGTGTGCTAAAGAAAATTGGGAGGGAATTATCACTAGAATTTGGCCCAACACAAAGTATCTTGATGTTATTGTTACAGGTGCAATGGCTCAATATATCCCAACTCTTGATTACTATAGTGGTGGATTGCCAAAAGCATGCACCATGTATGCATCTTCAGAGTGTTATTTTGGGCTCAATCTCAACCCCATGAGCAAGCCATCTGAAGTTTCCTACACCATCATGCCTAACATGGCCTATTTCGAGTTCTTGCCACACGAACCTAACTCGGTTGGAGTCGCTCGTGATTCTCCTCCCCAACTTGTTGATCTTGTGGACGTAGAAATCGGTAAGGAATATGAACTTGTGATCACGACTTATGCTGGATTGTATCGCTACAAAGTTGGTGACGTCCTCAGAGTCACTGGTTTCCACAACTCAGCACCCCAATTTCATTTTGTGAGACGTAAAAATGTTCTTTTAAGCATTGACTCAGACAAAACCGACGAGGCTGAACTTCAAACTGCAGTCGAGAATGCGTCGCTACTCCTACGCAAACACAATGCTAGCGTTGTCGAATACACGAGTTATGCTGATACGAAAACAATTCCTGGTCATTACGTGATCTATTGGGAATTACTCGTAAAGGACTTGGTAAACTCGCCAAACAACGATGTGCTAAACCAATGTTGTCTAGCAATGGAGGAGTCGCTCAACTCAGTGTACCGCCAATGCCGAGTGGCGGACAACTCCATCGGGCCACTAGAAATACGGGTGGTTAAAAATGGCACATTTGAAGAGTTGATGGACTATGCAATTTCAAGGGGTGCCTCCATAAATCAATACAAAGTGCCAAGGTGTGTTAGCTTTACACCAATCAAGGAACTTCTTGACTCAAGAGTCATGTCATCACATTTTAGCCCATCACCACCTCAGTGGACTCCCAAACGACGCCAATAAGTGAATTGTACGTGATTTGACCAATCAAGCAAATCAATGATAAATTATCCTTAGATATGTTTGGTTACCTTTTTTCATTTTTTTCCCCTTTGTGATTAGGTATTTGAATGTAATTTAGATATATGAGGACTTCTGAAAGTTAGGTTATGTAACCTGTGAAAAAGGAATGTGACATTTTCAGTCTGGTTCAATGAACTCCCTTTTTTTTCCCTTTTTGTTTCGTCCAAGTAACTGATATTATGATATAGTTGACCAATTTCCATGACTTTCTCTTCATATTCACAGAGCACTATAATGACAAAGAGGAAGAACATCACTAAAACCCACAAAATGGCAACTTTTTCGTCAGTGTTAGGCAATATGGAAGCCTCCGGATAGTACTTATCCAAATACGTGTTTCTTTCTCGGATTCTTGTTCGTTGGGTATTTTTTGAGATAAGTCTGACCAAAAATACTTGATCGTCTAAGCCCCAAGCGTCGGATCAAGAATCAAAATACTCGCATTGCCTAAGTCTTAAATGTCGGATCAAGATATTACCGTCCATACAATTGTATATATAAGATTCCGTGAATTTGACTATTACTCTCCATTTTCTGAAATTCATTTTTAACCATACGTTTCATTATCAAAATTTAAAAATTTAATCTTTAACTAAATCAAATAGGGGCTAAGTTGGTACTATGTTTTATTAATTTCACTATGAATAAAACACGCCACGTATTGGTTAAAAAAGTATTATTTTTTTCATGAAAATTTACTGTCATGAGCATTTTTCAATTTTTCAGGGTTGACCATCATGTTATTCCAACAAGGAGGGCCTAGATACCTTAATCTTTTTAAAAATGAATTAGATCTTGATGCAATATATTATATAGTAATCCACATAGCACGTGGCTGCAATAATTGCAAAATTCTTAAGAAGAATACAAAATGTCCGTAAATGAAAATATAGAAAATGGGAACGATAAGATTAGTGTATTCTTGTATGGATATGCATCAAGAAATGATAATATGAACCATAAATTAAGGGGGATGACAATGTAATATTTTTCTCACACCATTTATTCACTGTAATATTTTGCTGTGAACAGCTTTAAAACTGATAGCTCGAAAATACGTCAAATATACAAATCAAAAGAAAGAAATGTTTATTATTTTTAAACACGGAGAGTGCGAAACAAAATCATAATTATTAAAGATGATAATTTTTTATTTTAATAAATTTAAAACTGTCTCCTGCTTTCCGCCGCTGACCGGACAACTTTAATAGTGCCGGCCACCTTTGTTTTTGCAAAACTTTTTTTCATCTTTCTTTCATATCAAATCAGTGGGTTGTTGTTCTGTTAGATTTTTTGCTTGTTCACGAACCCAAAAAAGCCAGCTTTAAAAAGAGAACGAATTGACAATGGTAATCTCGTCGAAAACTGGACCATGGTCCATGCATGCATTTATAAGAGGATTGGTTTAGTTAAAAAATGATTTTTGTTCAAAACAAATAAATGTTGGAATGCAAAAACGAGATTTAAAAAGAAAAAATCATACCTTGCGGTCGCATGGGTAAATACCAGGACTAAATGTCCTGGTATGGTTTGAACCATGCGACCGCATGGGTTTGTACCTTACGGTCGCATGGTACAATATTTTAACCGTTTGGAGGTTGATTTTGCCCTTTTGGAATTCAAATTTGGTGGCTTTTGGAGAGTTTTTTGCACCACTTCGTGTAACATTGTTTCTAGACTATAAATAAGTGGTTTGTGATCAACTTAAACATTAAGAAAATATACAAAACACTATAGCCCAATTTTGAGAGAAAATTTTCATTCCTAATTTAATTTTCTTCTTCATATTCATAGTTCTTGAGTATTCTTAATTTTAAATGATTTTGCTTGATTGTTTGAGTATTAATCTTTTTCAAGGCTTGTTTAAAATCCTGCAAATCATTTGTCATCATCCCTTCAAACAATTTTCAATCCTAAAGGGGGCAAATATTGTTTGAGGACAACGGTATTGTGATCAAGTCTTTTGGTGAATATTTCAATTTTGATTTCTTGTCTTCAAGTTAGTATTTGATTGCTGCAACATTATTACATTCTCGGTGTATTCTTCATTCATTTTTCAACAATCTCAAACAATGTTTGATAAATGGAGAATGAAAGCACGATGACTACTATCAAGTTGATGAATCAAGACCTTGTACGGTTGAATCGCTTCGATGGAACGGATTTCACAAGGTGGCAAGACAAAATAAAGTTTCTACTTACAACCTTGAAGATCTTCTTCATACTTGATCCGGAATTGGCACCATTACCAGAACCTACAAATGAAGAAACCGATGCGGTAAGGGTTGAAAGATAAAAACGCAAAGACGATGAACTTATATGCCGTGGTCACATCCTAAATGCTCTATCAAACCGGCTATATGATCTCTACACTAACACTTCATCAGCAAAGGAAATTTCGAACGCATTGGAAAACAAATACAAAGCCGAAGTAGAGGGAACAAAAATATTTCTAATCTCGAGATATTTTGATTTCAAATTTCTTGAAAATATTCTCATACTCCCCCAAATACATGAATTGCAAGTACTTGTGAATAAGTTGAAGACGGTAAAGATTGAAATTCCGAAAACTTTCCAAGTGGGGGTTATTATTGCCAAACTTCCCGAATTTTGGAAAGGATACTAGAAGAAAATCATGCATAGTTCCGAAGATTACTCTTTGGAACAATTGTAAAAACATTTTCGAATTGAAGAAGAATCCAAGGCAAGAGATAAGAATGATAATTCTTATGAAGGCACATCTAAAGTCAATGCCGTGGAGAAGCCTGAACCGTCTACCAGAACCAACAAGAGAAAGCCTTTAAGGAACTTCAACAATTCCAAGAAGAAGATAAAAGGTAGTTGTTTTGTATGTGAAAAATCTGGACATTATGCAAAAGAATGTCGATACCCAAAAAAGAACAACACCGAAGGAAAAGTAAACTCCATCAAAGAAGACAATATTGTGGCCACTGTTAGTGAAATCAACGCAATCAAGGGAAAGGTTCCCAGGTGGTGGTATGTTACATGTGCAACTGTACATGTATCATATGATAAGTTATTATTCAAGACATATTTCGAAACTGATGGAGAACAAGAGATTCAAATGGGTAACGAGGTCAGATCCAAAGTGTATGAAAAAGGAAACGTAGATATTATTTTCACTTCCGACAAGACGGTTACCTTAACAAATGTACATGTTCCCAATATGAATAGGAACTTAGTTAGTAGAAATCTCTTAGGAAAATCGGGTATAAAATATGTTTATGAATCCGGTAAACTTGTACTTTCCCTAAATGATAAATTTGTTGGTAAAGGCTATTCTAGTGAAGGAATAGTCAAATTTTGTACTATTGACAAGTCTTTAAATAATAAAGTTGACTTTGCTTATATTGTTGTTGATTTATTTTCGTTATGACATGCTATATTAGGTCACATAGGTAAAAGTACTATGAAATGTATGTTAAAATGTGACATGATTTCATATAATGAAAATGATGCTTATAAATGTAAGACATGTATTGAATCTAAAATGATTAAGAAGCCTTATCAAAGTGTTAATAGGACTTCTAATATTTTAGAATTAATTCATACCCGATATATGTAAATTAAATGGAATGTTGACTAGAGGTAGTAATAGATACTTTATTACTTTTATTGATGATTATTCTAGGCATACATATGTTTATTTAATTAAGCATAAACATGAGGCATTTGATATGTTTAAGACATATAAAAATGAAATAGAGAATCACCTAAGTAAGAAAATAAAAATTCTAAGTGATAGAGGATGTTAATATTTTTCTAGTGATTTTAATTCATTTTGTGAATAACGTGGTATAGTACATCAATGTTCTGCACCTAGGACACCTGAACAAAATGAATCGGCTGAAAGAAAAAATATAACTTTAGTTGATATGATAAATGCTATATTAATGTATGCTAAGTTGCCATTTAATTTATGGGGTGAAACATTATTGTGTGTATGTAGGATTTTAAATAGGATTCCTTCTAAAAACACTAAGGTTCCTCCTTATGAATTGTGGAAAGGAAGAAAATCGAACATTGGTTATTTTAAAATGTTGGGGTGTCTTGCTTATTGTAAGAACACAAATCCTAACTGGACCAAGTTGGGTCCAAGAGACATAAAATGTGCTTTTGTAGGATATGCTAACAATAACAAGTGTTACAGATTACTGAATTTAGAAACCAATGTGATTATCGAATCAAATAATGTGGAGTTCTTTGAGAAATCATTATCTTCGAATAACGAATTGAGAGAAATTTATAATGATATCCATAGCTCAAGTGGAACACGAGATGGAACATCTTCTAAAGATGTTAATGAATCTAGTGAACCACGAAGAAACAAAAGAACTCGAATTGCGAAGTCCTTGGGATCAGATGAGATTGACTCTCAACTCATTTCCTTTTACTTGGTATAGGGAAATAGTGTGAATGTTGTAAGAACAATTTTTTTTGTTCTACAAGTGGAAACCGACCCTAAAACTTATAAAACAGCTATAATTTCACGTCATAGCATCTTTTGGAAAGATGCTATTAATGACAAAATAGATTCGATAATTTCAAATAATACATGGGAACTTGTCGATTTACCACCCGGATCTAAACCTATAGGTTGCAAATGGGTGTTTAGGAAAAAGTATAATACCGATGGTTCTCTTAATACCTTTAAGGCTAGATTAATAGCCAAAGGTTATCGACAAAAGGAATGAATTGATTATTTTGACACATATGCACCGGTAGCTAGAATAACATCTATTAGGATATTATTTGCTTTAGTTTCGATACATGACTTGCATGTTCATCAAATGGATGTCAAGACGACATTCTTGAATGGAAATCTCGATGAGGAGGTCTATATGGAACAACTTGAAGGGTTCGTTCTACCTGGAAATGAACAAAAGATGTGCAAACTAGTAAAATCATTATATGGTTTGAAGCAAACACCTAAGAAGTGGAATGTGAAATTTGACTTAGCGATAATATCTTTTGGCTTTAAACATAATATTGTAGATAAATGTTTATATTGTAAAGTATGTGAAAATTATGCGATTTTTATTTGCTTGTATGTTGATGACATGTTGACTATGAGTAATCACATGGATGGGATCAAATAAACGAAAATGTTTTTATCTTCCATTTTTAAGATGAAGGATCTTGGAAAAGTGGATACTATTTTAAGTATCAAGGTTACCAAAAATAGTGGGGGTTATTATTTGAATCAATCACTCTATATAGAGAGTGTGATAAATAAATTCAAATATTTGAACATAAAAGATTGTAGTACCCCACTTAATCCAAGTTCAAAGCTTGTAAAAAATGATGGAAGATAAATTGTTCAATTAGAATATGCAAGTGTTATTGGAAGTCTCATGTATGCCATTCAATGTACGAGATTGGATATATCATTTGCAATTAGTAAACTTAGTAGGTTTACTAGTAACCCCTTAGCAATGACCATTGGAAGGCCATTGTAAGAGTTCTTGGATATTTAAAGAAAACCAAGAATTTAGGTCTACAATATACTAAATTTCCGACTGTATTGGAAGGTTTTACAGATGCTAGTTGGATATCTAGCACATGTGAAAATAAATCCACTTCAGGTTGTGTGTTTACACTTGGTGGTGGAGCTGTTTCTTGGAAATCAAAGAAACAGACATGTATAACACACTCAACTATGGAATCCGAGTTTGTTGCACTATCGAAAATCGGGAAAGAGGCTGAGTGACTTAAGGAACTCTTATACGAGATACCTTTGGGATCGAAGATAATATCTTCTATACCTATCATGTATGATAATCAAGCCACGTTAGCAAAAGCATACAACGAAGTATATAATGGAAAGTCTAGACATATGAGTCTAAGACATGAATATATAAGGAAATTAATCAAAAGTGGAACAATTTTCCTAAATTATGTAAAATTAATTGAGAATTTAGCAGATCCTTTAATTAAACCTTTAAGTAGAGATTTAGTAAATTCTACTACAAGTGGACGTGGTTGAAACTCTTAAATTAAAAAAAAAGTTCATCAATGATGACAACTCCACCCATCATTACTCAAATAGTAATTTATGGGTTCAAAGGGTAATAACAAGTCATTCGACACGTAGATAGTTTCAGCATTATTGATATCCGCAATAACTCTATCTTAGTTTTAATACTGGTTGTTACCGAAGTGATGGATGAATTAAAATTCTTAATGAAGTTCAGTATTAATAACAAGTATCTTAGAAGTAACAAAGATACTGGAAGAACTTCACCTAAATAAACTTCGAGGTGGTGTCACCTCAATAGAGAATTAGAGTTTCTTTCTTAAAAGTTTATTGAAAAAGGATTAGCGCAAGGCCATAATAGCGCTAAGGGAGTTTGAGAAATTTGAGAACACGTGATACTCATGTGTGTGTTCGAACCGATATTGTCATTTGGAACAAATGGTTTAAAGCTTCATGCTACATTTGATTTCGACTTTGCTTTGTTTGGTTAGATTTAAATCGAAAGATATTTAATCCGTATGCATAAGTATCATATAACTTTGAATATGAGAGTTTATTTGATTTTGAACAAGTAGAGGATTGTTAGAAAATGATTTTTGTTCAAAATAAATGAATGTTGGAATGAAGAAACGGGATTTAAAAAAAAAAATTATACCTTGCGGCCGCATGGGTATTTACCTGGACTAAATGTCCCGGTATGGTTTAAACCATGCGGCCGCATGATTTTGTACCTTACGGCTGCATGGTACAATATTTTAACCGTTTGGTGGTTGATTTTTGCTCGTTTGGAATTCAAATTTGGTGACTTTTGGAGAGTTTTTTGCACCACTTCATGAGCATTGTTTCTAGACTATAAATAAGTGGTTTGTGTAAACATTAAGAAAACATACAAAAAACTATAGCCTCAGTTTGAGAGAAAATTTTCATTCCAAGTTTAATTTTCTTCTTCATATTCATATTTCTTGAGTGTTCTTGATTCTAAAGGATTTTGCTTGATTGTTTGAGCATTAATCTTTTTCAAAACTTGTTTTAAATCCTGCAAACCATTTGCCATCATCCCTTCAAACAATTTTCAATCCTAAAGGGGGCAAATATTGTTTGAGGACAACGGTATCGTGATCAAGTCTTTTGGTGGATATTTCATTTTTGATTTCTTGTCTTCAAGTTAGTATTTGATTGCTGCAACATTATTACATTCTCGGTGTATTCTCTATTCATTTTTCAACAGGTCTAGGGATGTCAATAAGTCGAGTCGGCTCACTAGTCGAAACCTGAAGTTCGGGCTCTATTTGAATAAAAATGGTTTATATTTTTTTTGGCTTGAGCTGAACTGAGCTTTAGCTCGCCCAAAAAAATCTAGGTTCGATCCTTAGCGAGTTGAGCCGAATCAACTCGCTATTTAAAAAAAAAAAAAAAGATTTATGACAAATTTTTTTTTTTTAAGGAAATTTAAAATGTACAATTTATATGAATTACAAAATAAATAAAAGTTACAACCCTCCACCATTTTCGAGTTTGGGATTGACTACAATCAACGTAGACGGAATTAAAATTGCACACAAATAAAATATTTTGTGTACAATTTTTTGAAACAAATAAATTTAAAAATTGCATATATTTTTTAAACTAATTAATTTAAAACTTAAAATACCTTAAACTGATTAATTTTATCACTAGTAAATTCCATTTATAAATATTATATCAAAAGACGTTGAATATTATATTAAAAGAAACTGAACATTAGGGCAAAGAAATTTGATGTTGAAGTTGAAATTAGAATACTACTAGTAAAACTGATTTAAGTAAATTGATATGAAACTCAAAATTCTACCGCATATTTAATTTGAAATTTGATGTGCACAACATAGGTTACACGTAGGCAGGTAGATGTGGTACCTTGTCAAGGCAGATGTTAACTGCTTTTTTAATTTTTTTTTTTTCAAACTTTTTTTTTAAAGTTTTACAGGTACCTACTAATTCAGCTCGGCTTGTCACGGTTCGAAAATGGCTTGTGTGGCTCGTCGAGCCACATGTACTCGCTCTGGCTCGGGCTTAAACCGACACCCCAAAATGGGGCTCGATTCTACCGAGACACGAATTGGGTTGGCTAGGACTTTTCCCGGGCCGTCCGAGTCGACAAACCATATTGACACCCCTAGGTTGGTAATTTTGAAAAGTCAAAATTTATTTTAAAATTAAGAAATTGCATTTAAATATGTTTGGATAATTTTCTAAAAATTGTCTAATTAAAAAAGTTTTTAGAAAAAGTTGACTTAAGCTAATTTTTTCAAGAAATTCTTCAGCTAGAAGTAGAAGTAGAAACAAAAGCAAAAGTAAACTAACCCTTGGAAAGGATGCAAAAAGTCGTATTTGAAAATTTATTTTGATTTATGTACTGAATATTCTTGATTCATGATATATATACCTTACTCCTAATTTATTATAATGGGATAAAAAATATATTTGATTTTAGTTTTCATGACTTTTAACTCGTACTCGGTTACTCCAGGGATTAACTCAAGCCTCCATGCATCTTTTGGAACACTTTGTATATTGCGCAAGATTGTACTACTCAAGTTGCATTATATACTCATCACCAATAAATCGCTCGACTGATGCTATCGAAGTGAATATGGTTTCTAGTATATGCGCCCAACATTTCATCTACCACTCTAATCCAATCGAAATTAAACTTTAAATACCACCTAAGAATTATTGGCTATTTATATGAGTATTATTTTGAAGTTTAACTCATTAATTGACAAGTGATTTTTGTTAGAGTTCCCTTAGTAAATAGCCACTAAAAAACCAACATAGCCCACACACAATAATTTATACAATTATTGTACGTGGAAATTACACGGTTCCAAGAATTTCAAATTCACAGTCCAAAATTCAGGTAAGAAGGTTTTATAATTAGATATGAGGTATTGAACTAATAATTAAATATTAAGTATGTTAAATGCAAAATGCACGTTTCCTTAAACATCGTAATTCAAATTACACATTATCTTAACTTCCATTATTATCCAAATCCCTTCTCTTTCAAACTCTTCCCCACGGCTCCACACGATATCACCGTTGAGTTTGCTCCTTAATCCGACCATTTTAACTGTATTTTATACTTCACATCTCTATATTATCAACATTAACTCATCCATTCATCATTTCTTCCATTATCTTGTGAAATCGAAGAACTCGTAGTTGATGTAAAATGACAAAAGTGAAGGTGCAAAAAAGGGAATCAAAACAGAAGACACGCCACAAAGAAGTAAGAGGAAAATTGAGGAGATCTCCAAATAAACCCTACCGAAAAAGCAAAGGTCGTTTGTGACCTTGCGAAAAATGCCATCGAACAAGGTAATTTTGATTTTTTATGATTTTTTATATTTGAGATATATGTATGTATTCAAAAATTGATGTGTAGGATGTATTGAAGATGTGTTGGATATTTGTAATCTTTATTCAGTTCAATTTCATTTGTGATTGGAATGGGTTAGGGTTTCAATTTGAATCTTTTGTTTTATGGGAAATAATTTTTTTTATTTTATTTTATAAATGATATGTGTCATAAAGATAAATAGTCCATATATGATCATGATATCCGAACATGACCAATGTTTTATGAATATGTGACTTGAATGCATACCATTCTCTATGTCTGTGACCTTATTCGTGTGGTTATACACCAATACAATATATGACCTGGTTGCACAGGAGTAAATATATGTGACCAATTGAAAAAACTATATGTGATCTGGTTTTAATCATCATGAATCATTTTATCTATACGTGACCATGTTGAGATTTCAGTGAACTCTTTGGAGAGATAATGACATAGAGCTATAGAGAGAAAATGAGAGGATAAGTTGTTAAAAATTAGGCAAGTGGGTTTAGATCCTGGGAGTGGGACAAAATTGTAGAAAGTGTATGAAGGGTGGGATAGGGCGTTGGTGAAATTTTCAAATACACGTGGGTTGGGGTGACAAAGTTTAGTAGTTTTCTGCAAGTTTATTTATTATTTTGGAAATAAATAAAATAAAGGAATTAGGATTAAAAAAAGAAGTTTCATAAATACAAATAAAATAACGTAATAAAATTTGTACATTTTTGTTTTATTTCCTTATTGAATGTGTACTTGTCCAAACTTTTGAATTTATGTCAAGTTTTAGCAAGTATTTTATTCTATTCAAATTATTTTAATAGTAATTTACGTTCACATTTTGTATATAGCACTTGAAATGAATAAATAGTATAAAGAACAAGTTTTATAAATGTAAGGATTACATGAACAATTTTATTATGAATGATATGTGACTTAAAGATAAAGAGTCCATATGTGAACATGCTATCCGAATGTAACCAAGGTTTTTATGAGCATACCATTTTATGTTATGTGACCGTATTTACGTGATTATATACAAATATGTGTTCGTGAGAGAGAGAGATCCGATTTAGTTTTCTCTCCAATTTGTGATGTGATTGCACGAGAGTACATATATGTGATGTATTGAAAACATTATACTTGGCCTGATTTTGAATTCTGTGTATTATTTCTCTGCAAGTGATTCATATGTATTGTGTCATTCCAAACAAGTGTATAACACCGCGTCATTCCGAATATTTAATGCAGGTCTGGAAATACATAATATCAGAAAAGAGTTAGTTTCCATGCAAAATTACAATTTCATTGACAAATGGTGTTCTTATCACCATCAAAACAAATTTATGTCAAGCACGGAAACGTGGGAACATGCTTTGCCCATTTCTTGGATTGCCATAAATCATGATTCAATCACAACTGATTTACTACTTTCTTTTGGACTGAGGAAAGGGGATTGTTATAGAGTAAAACTTGAAATTACATTTGTAAATGAAGTTGGTGATTGGATTTGTAACTTTTATGAATATTGCACTCTAGATATTTGTCTCTTTTAATATTTTACACTCAATGGAAGTGATTGTAATGAATATTAGCACGTGGGGGTGTGAGGGCTGATTTGCAATTCATGAATGCAATGGGTTTCAATTAATAATACCTTGGTTTTTGGTTACATATGATTGTCAAGGGCACGAATTTGGTGAAAATGTCACAGATTTGTACGCACGTGTCTAATTTGTGATGCGATTGCAACCATAACTATTTATGTTTTTTTTTTATGTTTGTTGTGATTCTCCAAGTCACTTGTTTGATATCTCATGACTATGTGAAAATAAACACATGTCATAAGTAACACGTCACAACACAAGTTTCCGATGTTTAAGTGATAACAAACACATATGACATGTCTCATGTCTAAGTGATTGTCACATGCCATATGTCACATGTCATAGCACACAGGACACAGTTCTTTTGGAAAAGGTCACTGGTTATGATAAACACGCACTGTTCATAGTGTATAGGGTATAGATGGTCACATATATATGTCACACTCCACGAGTCTTATGTATTTATCAAATGCTGCTGATGAGGTTACGATCGGTTATCTTGTGGTCAAATATATGAGTAGACAAGTTATGTAACTTAGGGTACAAGTTATAATGCATATTGTAATCTGGACATATCACGTTACACATGCACATGCTAATCAATCAGGTTGATGTTGATTTCCTAGGTTTTCAGATTGTTACACATACGTGTATATGTATACAAGTTATGCAACGCACAAGTCCCGGACATATACCACAAGGGCACATATTGTTTTTTTTAGTATATTATGCTCAATTTACGAAGTCCAAGTCGAGGCCGCATATTATTATAATTAGGTCACATTTTAGTCGATGGAATTCAAATATTTTTTTAAGTTGTTTCCCCATTAAGTCACAAATTTGAATCAGATGTTACTTATGCTTGTGCAGTACTAACATATCACAAATTCATGTGCACAATTCACTAACTAATTATTTATTATTAAGACAACTAAATAGAGGTCACATCTCAATTACACAACTGAAAAAGACAATACACACATTTAATTGCAAATGTGTTATTTCAATAAATATTTCAACTACAAGAATATGATATATCTATAATCTAACTAGACCATCAGTTGATTTCCTATCACTGGGCGTTCTTCTCTATATGATTTTGGCTTAATGTTGGAGCATCTCTTGTGGTTATGACCATGTCCTCCATAAGTCCATATTTTATTATTGGTTTCCTTTTTTCGAATGATCTCTTCTACAAACATACATGCATGTGCATCATTTCTGCAGATTAAAATTAATATCAATATTGGTCTCATGATGAAAATAATACAATTCATATAGTTATTACACGTCACATTTTAAAACAAGTTACATATGACTAAAATGTATGTCACAATAGGTGAAACATAGGTCACATTTAATTCTACATAGTTCACATATTTCTCCTTCGTATTCCATTATACATAATACATGCGAAAGTCACGTGTACAGACAATAGGTCATAAAATAAAATTATGTAATTATATTAGTTGATATTATGTGATTTGTCATCCTAATTTCAGTTTCAACTTTTGCGCACATTAACTGTGATGAGAAACATCGACTCGTGATGAGAGCATTGAAGTTGTGACCAAATTATTTGGAATGATTACCTGAAATATCTTTTCCTGTGTTGATCAGAGTTTTCGTAGTATCTATGACGAAAAAAAAACTGTTGTGACTAGAGCATTCAATTTGTGACCAAAATATTTGAAGCGTTTACCTGGAATCTATTATTCGAGGACAATCAGATCTTATGTGACCTGCATTAGTTATTTCTACTGAACCCGTGAAAAAAAAAATCAATTCTTGATTAGAGTATTCAATTCGCGACCACAATATTAAAAGCGGTTACCTGAAATCCCTTCTCCTGCTATAATCAAATTTTTTGTGGCCTGCCATTCGAATTTATTGGTGAACCTACAATACAGTTAGATAATAGATAAAACAAAAACCGCGATTGAAATCTTCAATCGTGACTTGAACATTCAATTTGTGAACAAATTAATCGAATTATAACATGGATTGTCTTATCCAGCGACGAGAATCTATATTTTATTAGTTGAATTGTCCGATTATTTTCAGTACATTAGATTTATTCTAAAATCCGTGACAAAAAAAAAATCAGTTCGGGATGAAAACTTTCAATTTGACCAAAATCAATCGAAACAGTTACCTGCGTTGCTTTATCTGACGACTAAAAGAGGCTTTATGTTGTGAAAATTTGAATTTTTGCTGAATATGTAATTTTGAGAGGTAAATTTGTATTGTAGGGAGTCCTGTTATAGAAGAGCACATTTAATTGTAGGAAACAAAAAATATATAACTGACTTTTGAAGTTTCAATCTATACTAGGTGTAAGTAACGTGCAATGCACGTTTGCTTAGTTTATATTTAATAGTTTTGTTTAAGAATTAATTTATTATTAATAAAGATGTAATGTTTTTGGTTAATTAAATAATTAATGATGTAATGTTTATGTAATTGATAAATAATTAAATAAAATGTATTTCTCTGTCATTTCCAACTCAAAATCACAAATAGAAAACTCAAGGTATGTTAAGGGGTAAGAAGATGAATTTACTTAGACTCCATTTGATTCTCATTAATGTAGAATGAGAATGAAAAATATAGCCGTTATTGGACCTCACACAAGAGATAGAAATTCAAAATTGATAGATTGATGTGATGGATAACGGTCATATTTTTCATTTTTATGGGTTTTTAATGAGAAACAAACGGAGGCTTAAACTTTTTGCATGACTGAAGTCTTTACTCTTTTTTAAGTAATAATGCAATTCATTTTATCGCTAAAGTATGATATGTATTACGATAATATATGTATATCATGTGTTAGACTTAGTATTGGTAAGTGAAGGGTAAATTTTCGAGGACGAAAATATTTTAAGGGGATGAGAATGTAATACCCCGAAAATCTTCATAAAACATAATTCAATTTTTATATACTATATTTTAATTTTTTGAAAGTTAGGGACTAAATAACACATTTATCAAATTATATTTTATTTGTGTTAAATATTTAGATATTGATGGAGTTATCGTAAATATATGAATATTGGTCTCGTTGGATAAATCGTAATTAGATACATAAATCAGATTCGAGAAAAAATCGATTTGGATAAGTTAGCTCCAAGATATTTTAGTTTGAAAAAATTATCAAAAGCTAATTTATTATTATTATTATTTAATTATAATTTTGAAAGTAGGGGTTGTGAAAAAAGATTTTCCGTTAAAAACAAAAAATTCCGTTAGTTTTTCCGTTAAACCAACATATTTCGTTTAATAGCCACTTTTTATATATCTTTCTATATTATAAGTGGCTATGTAACAGAAATTGTTCTTCCATTTAACAGAAGTTTAAGGCTAAACAGAAACATTTAACAGAAGTTTAAGGCTAAACAGAAATTCTTCTTCCATTTAACAGAAGTTTAAGGCTGCTAATTTAACAGAAGTTTAAGGCTATGTAACAACAGAGGCATAAACGACATTAACAGAGGCAGAAATTGTTCTTCCATTTAACAGAAACTGATCTTCTATGAAACGACATTAACAGAGGCATAAACGGCATTAACAGAGGCAGGCATTAACATTAACAGAAATTGTTTCTTCTTCTATGAAACGGCATTAACCGAACTTCCACTTCCTATGAAACGGCTGCCATTTACCTTCTATCAGTTCAGGAACCGAAGAGACTTGAGACTGTTGAATGGGAAGTATAAGTTAGATAATTGAAAATTACCTCTAATTCCATTCCAGAGATTTCAGAAATTTACATTTCCAGGAACGGATATTCGCCCTAATAACAAGGTGATGATTCCACCAAATTCTGAAGCTGAAAAACACATTTTGCTGGAAACCGAATTGTAATCCTCTTCCAACCAAGTAGCCAAAATCGCAACAGTCACCATTCGTCCTCAACCGAACCACGAAAGCACCCTTTCCAACACCCAAAATTCTCCAAACCCGAAACCATCGCTGAAACCGAGAACACCCATTCCACCAAAGTTAAGAGCAACCAATCCTCAAACTGCAACTCCAACTCACAATACCCCAAAACAGCCCCAAACCAAGAATACCCAAGTTTCCACCCAATGTCGAGAGCAGATACCCGAAACCATCACCCAAACCCGAGACTTCAAACACCAAAAGTTGAGCCCCAACCGAGAACACGCCCAACTCCGAGATCAACATCACCACCAAACCCAACACCATAGCCAACTCCACCATCCCGCAAACGAAGAAGAAAATAAAAGAAGAAAACCCAAGAACTTACCTTAATCGAACCCGAACCTCCATAGAGCCGGCCCTCCATTTTCGCGCCCGAACCCAAAATCAAACCACCCCTCCCTATCGCGAGCCGGCGCCGCCACTGGCGCTGTCACCACCGCCGGTCGGTGGTGGCTAGAGAGAAGGAGGAGGGGCGAAGCCCCTCCCTGCCCGTCGTCTCTCTCTCTCTCTCTGTAGAGAGAGAGATGAAATAAGGGTTTTAAGATTTGAAATTTATTATTTAAGCCCCAAGTTTTTAGTTGATTTATTTCAGTCTCTTAAATGTTTGTGTTTTAATTTCAGCCCTTACATTTCTTATTTTCAGTTTTAAGTTCATTTAATTTAGTCCCTAATCTATATAAGTCATTATTTTAGTTATTTAATTTTATTTTCAGCTTTAATATATTTACAGCTTAGTCCTTAAACTATTAAAAGTTATTATTTCAGTTTTCAGCTTTAATATATTTACATCTTAGTCCTTAAACTATTAAAAGTTATTATTTCAGTTTTTAACTATTATTTCCAGCTTTATTATAATTTCAATTAAGCCCGTAAACTTTATTCAATAATTTTAAAACTTTAAAATTTCGAAATACTAATTCAAACTTATTTTTATTTTGGCTAGACAAAACTTACGGACGAATAGGAGATTGAGCTTTTGTATTCGCTTCACTTTTCACGGAACTCGCAAAAATTGAGGTAAACTCGCCACCATTAATTAATTTAAATTATAATTGCATGTTTTATGTGAATTTACGTGATTTATACATTTCAATGCATGAGATTAAAATATGTCATAAGAGATATATGTATTTGTTATGCTTGAAATGACTTATATGTAATAGTTATGTTTAAGAATTAATTTTTTTATTAATAAAAATGTAATTTTTTTGTTAATTAAATAATTAATAATTTAATGTTTATGCAATTGAAATCTGTTTTCATGAAAAAATCGTGGAAAATGAATAACCAAAATGTTGAATTCAATAGTCGAAATTAAATGAATTTGATGATTACAGTGTAATGAAGAAACAAGTGGGGGTTAAACATTAATTCATAATTATGAAACTATTTGAATTAATCATTATTCACTTCCACTCGCCTGAAGAATGCCTATGTAAAACTGTAAAAGCCATCAACCAATGTGACTAAAAATTCTAATAAATAGAAAATGCAACTCAACCAATGAATTATGATAACACGAATCGATGATGTGGTATAAGGAATTTGACGACCCGCCTAAAAATTAACAATAAAAAAACTGAAAAAAATCATAACATCCAAATTAAAAATTAGTAGAGAAATATTTTAAAATAATTAGTTGAGAAATAGTTGATAATTGCTTATAATAGGGAATTAAGTTTGACAAATAGTTTCTAAAACATTTTTTGAATGTGAAATTGAAATATGCTTTTGTTAGTTTCCAATTTCATAGTATTTTATCATGTGATTATTTATTTAATTGGGAATATGAAATAATTGTGACTTATTTCTTTCATCTTTACTTCTGTAGAACAGTATCTAACAGTTGCAACAATCATTTCCTTCATTAACATAATGAGAAGTGGTAAGATTGTATAAATAATTTTAAAAAAAATTAGAAACAAAATATATAAAGTTATGTCAATTTAAGCGTGTGAACTTTTTTTTGAAGATCATGGTAAACAACCTACAAAGAAAATCTCGTATAGAGATTTACCAGAAGAGAAAAATGAGGAGATTCGTAGAAAACGAAGAGAAAGATATGCAAAACAAAAAACATCGAAAATGAACTCCATTCGTATAAATGATTTCGATACATCTGGTGGCGATCGAACGACTACGTCAATTACTCAATATTCAAATAATGATGTCCAATATACAGAAAACATTCAGGACTTTAGTGTTATTCAAAAAGTATCAAAGAGACAGCGGAACACTGGTGTTCATATTGATATTGTTGAAAAGGATTCGTCTCGTGAAGTATGTATTCTTCCTGGCGTCAAAGACTGTGTCATTAATTCAGAGATAAATTCATCCTCAAACAATATCTCCTATTCTTCTAATCAACTCTATATCCAGCAGGTTCTCTCTAATCATTTTTCTATATTTCTTATTCAACCATCATTCTATTCTTTTCCTCTAAGATTTTGGATTATATTATACAAATAGGATCCACATATCATTCGAGAAGAGTCGAGCTACGATACAAATATGCCGACACCTCCTAGGGGTAAGAAACAAATCTAAAATTAGTTTGTTCTTTCAATTCAGTCATCAAATCTTGCTATTGTACCAGTAATGTCCTTCCTCAGATAATTCAAACAATGTGACATCTTGTGTCTGTTGCGTTATTTTCATTTTTCAACGAAACAGGTGAGTCACATCACGTTTCTATCGGATTTAGACAATTGATGAAGGTAGTGCCATCTGAAGCATATTCTCTGCCATTAGTACCCAGCTGCATACATTGTAAAGCAAAGCGATTCCACCATGAAACAACTGGCTTCTGCTGTGCTGATGGAACAATTTCTTTAGCCACAAATGATGTTCCTGATAAGCTTTATGCGTTATTCACCTGCAACACAGATGAATCTGCACATTTCAGGACATACATTCGAACTTATAATAACAAGTTCGCTTTCACATCCTTCGGAGTCAAATTTGATAAAGATCTTTGCAGGAGAAATAGAGGAATCTACACTTTCAGAACTCAGAGACAGATCTATCACTATATCAATGATTTGATTCCTTCAAATGGTCGTCCTTCTTATCTCCAGTTGTATTTCTATGATACAGAACATGAATTAGAAAATCGCATTTATGATTCAAACAGAATGAATCCATCAATTGTAACTCAACTCATCGATATTCTTCGAATCAATCCATATTCTATTTTTTTTCGCTCTCTTGGTGATTTTCCAAATTTCGAAAATAGAATAATTCATATAAGATCAGATGCTGGCCTAGATCAACGTGTATTCAATGCTCCCACATCTTCACAAGTTGCAGCAATATGGGTAGAAAATGACGGTGAAGATCAACTAAGAGGACGTGACATTTGTGTCTTTAACCATTCTGGTGGAAGTCATATAGTTCAGTACTATTTCGGGTGTTATGATCCATTGCAATATCCGTTGTTATTTCCATGTGGCGATGTTGGTTGGCATCAAGGGATTGAAAGGGTTAGAAGAGGAAGTAGATCTACATATAACGAAACAAACAGATCAATAAATCCTGAACAATCAGAGACCGCAGAAGAATTACTTGCAAGAGAACAACTAGGTTAGATTACTGTATTAATACTCAAAAATTTCATTTAGTATGTACGTCCAAGTTAGTAACCTTTAATTCACATTCAACTTTTGTAGCATTAAACAGAAGAAGGAAGGACCCAGTTGTTTCATGCCGTGAATATTATTGCTACAAATTGCAAATCAGAGAAAATGCTAGATCAATTCTGCTACTTTCGGGTCGACTATTGCAACAATTTGTAGTAGACATGTATGTTAAGATCGAGACGTCAAGATTGGATTATTTTAGGAAGCAGCAACAACATATTCGATCAGAGTTATATCAAGGTATTGTTGATACAATTACACTTGGGGAAAGAAACGCTTCTAATGTTGGAAAACGGATTATATTACCTTCATCATTTATTGGAGGTCCAAGAGACATGAGGAAAAGATATATGGAAGCAATGGCTTTAGTTCAACGTTACGGCAAACCGGACATTTTCTTAACAATGACGTGCAATCCAAATTGGAAAGAAATTACAAATGAACTAAATCCGCATGAGGAAGGTCAGAATCGACCTGATTTGGTTGCTCGAGTATTTCGTGCAAAATTAGAAGAATTAAAAGATCAATTATTCAAGAGGAAAATATTTGGTAAAGTCTCAGCATATGTCTACGTCATTGAGCATCAAAACAGAGGTCTTCCACATGTACATTTCTTAATTATCTTACAAAAGGATTGGAAGGTCTATGCGCCTGAATCTTTTGACGAGATCGTATCAGCAGAGATACCTGATAAAAATACAAATTTGCACTTGCATAACGCTGTTGTAAAGCATATGATGCATGGACCTTGTGGAGTTTTGAACCCATCAAACGTTTGCATGAAAAAAAATGGTTGTTGCAAAAGTAATTACCCAAAGAATTACGCATCTGCTACAACCGTTGGAAATGATTGCTTCCCAATATATAGGCGTTCAAACAATGGAATGGTGGTCAAAGTCAGAGGCAAAAATTTAGATAATCGTTGGGTTGTTCCATACAATCCATATCTGCTTGCGACATTTGACTGTCACATTAATGTCGAGATTTGTTCTACGATAAAAGCAGTCAAATATCTTTATAAATACATTTATAAAGGACATGATCGTGTTGCTTTCAACTTGATTTCTGAACAACGCAATGAACAAGTCGATGAAATCCAACAATTCCAATCAGCCCGATGGATTGCTCCCCCTGAAGCTATGTGGAGGATATATGGATTTACTATTAATGAAATGTACCCAGCAGTGTATAGTTTACATTTACATCTGCAAGATCAACACCCAGTAACTTTTCGAGCAAATGACGATCTAAACAATGTTGTTAACTTAGATCGTTCTAGAAAATCGATGTTAACAGAGTTCTTCGCATTAAATCGAGTAGACGAGAACGCAAAAACATTATTGTATAAAGATTTTCCGGAATATTATGTTTGGAGCCAACAAAACAGGAATTGGACCCCTCGGAAAAAAAAACAGTTATAGGCCGTATTGTTACAGCAAATCCATTTGAAGGCGAGAGGTATTTTCTGCGACTATTGCTAAACCATGTAAGAGGACCTTTGTCGTTTGAAAACCTTAGGACAGTTGATGGTGTTGTGGCCCCAACATTTCGCGAGGCAGCAACATTGCATGGGTTGCTACAGAGAGACAACAGCTTAGAAGATTGTTTAAATGAAGCGACTCTATATCAGATGCCTTCAACTTTGAGGCGGTTATTTGCAACAATATTGGTTTATTGTAATCCAACCAATCCGAGGGAGCTTTGGGAACGTTTTGAGCAAGATATGTCAGCTGATTTCAAATCTACAGAAGATTCTATATCAAATGTAAGAACTAAAGTATTGAGGTCAATCTCATTTACAATTGAATCAATGGGGAAAGATATTAATTCCTATTATCTTCTTGATGACGACATTTGCTTCGACGATGAGGAATATAGATCTAGAGAAATCGATGACGAATTGGCTGTTGAAATTCCAGAAACGGATATCGCAGCATCACAATCTCTTAATAGTGAACAACAACAGGCCTATAATGCAATACTGGAAAAAGTATTTGCAAACCAAAATGCTGCATTCTTTATAGATGGCCCGGGTGGGACAGGGAAAACATTCCTGTACAAAGCACTTCTCGCAACAGTACGATCAAGAAAATTAGTAGCACTTGCAACTGCTTCATCAGGTGTTGCTGCATATATTCTTCCGGGAGGTCGAACAGCACACTCACGCTTTAAGCTTCCACTTGATACTGACGAAAGAAGCACATGTTGTGTCAGTAAACAAAGTGCACTGGCAAACCTACTACGTGCAGCAAAATTAATAATTTGGGATGAGGCTCCAATGACGAGAAAACAACACATAGAAGCATTAGATAAAATGCTATGAGACATCAATGATTCAAATGTAACATTCGGTGGCAAGGTTGTTGTTTTCGGTGGAGATTTTCGACAGGTTTTGCCTGTCGTTCGTAAAGGAACAAGACAAGAACAGGTAAATTCCAGTTTGGTTTATTCGTATTTGTGGCCAACATTGATGAAGTTCCGATTAAAACAAAATATGCGAGCAAGACTGGATCCAGATTTTTCAGATTATGTATTAGAAACAGGAAATGGAATGCCACCAAACACAATCGATGAAACCATTAAAATACCAAATAGGATGCTTGTTCCCTATGATGATGACAGCAATTCTTTAAATCATTTGATAGAAAATGTTTTCCACGATGTTCATGAATATTCAATAAATATTTCATCAATGATGAATCGGGCCATATTAACACCGAAGAACAGTTATGTCGATGAAATAAATGCATTGTTGATTCATAGGTTCCCAGGAGAAATACATCGATATTACAGTTTCGATGAGACAACAGATGCATCTGAACAATCAGTTATGGAAGATTTCTTAAATACTCTAACCCCAAACGGACTTCTCCCACATGAATTATTACTGAAGAAAAACTGTCCCATCATGCTGCTTAGAAACATTAATCCTTCAGAAGGACTATGCAATGGAAAATTGTCCCATCATGCTGCTTAGAAACATTATCCCATCATGCTGCTTAGAAACATTAATCCTTCAGAAATTGCAGTTGGACACCATATTGGAAAAAGAGTATTCATTCCAAGGATACCATTCTTACCAAATGTTGAAGACAATAGTGGTTTTCCATTCAAACGAACTCAGTTCCCTATAAGATTAAGTTTTGCAATGACTATAAATAAGTCACAAGGGCAAACATTGGACTATGTTGGGATTTATTTACCTCAACCAGTTTTTTCGCATGGTCAATTATATGTGGCTTTATCGAGGGCAAAGACAGCATCTACAGTGAGGATTCTAATACGACCACTGTCCACTGAACAACGTGAAAAGAACATCACAAAAAATATTGTGTTCACAGAATTGCTTACATTATCATGTTTGAATTAATGTTATTCAGGTAACTAGATTTAATTGTATACTTTCAATTTATTGTGTATTATAATATTTTTCTCCATATGTCTAACATTCAGTAATTTAATACAAATTCTTCATCAATTGTTTTAGTGGTTTACGAATTTAAACTAACATCTGCTACAGTCACACATCGGAGATTTCTTTATCAGAAAAGAGAAAAAATGTGGAAGGTGCACACATCAATAAAAGATATCACTCCGAATACAAAAAACTGGAAGATTAAGATGATCGTTGCGGAGAAGTCACCTAAGCGAACAAGCCAACGCACAACGGTGAAGTACCAAAATTTGACATTAATTGATCAAGAGGTATGATATTCATTACCCTATATTTTGTTTTCAATTATCAATATCCTTTCAAATTACAGGTTCTAAAATTATATCATATCATATAAAAAATATTAATTACGTTGTATTTATTTGACTCTCTTTTTACAACATATTTTGTGTAAAAATAAATAAATGATACATAAATAATTTAAAAAATTAAGTACAGAAAAACAGTCCACATAACTTTATATAATACACTATTAATCACAACTACTTTTATTCTTCGTACAGGGAAATCGAGTGCAGGCGACAATGTTTGGCTCTGATATTGACCCTCGGAACGACACTTTACAAATTTTACACTCTTATTATATCATCAATGCATATGTCAAACCAGTGGACCCGAAGTACAAAATTGGAGAATACAAATATCAGTGGACTCTGAACTCAAAAACAATAATAGAAGATGTTCCACAGAACGAACAACAAATAGATGCACCGAAATATGAGATCGTTCCATTCAAGGATTTAGAGACTCATAGAGGGTCGATTGGAGAAATAGGTAATTTAATTTAAATTTTATTACAATTTTATTATCAATAAATTAACATATCATATATTTAAATATTCAGCTATTTTAGCTGTTGCAATAAAAATTAAGCCAACTAAAGAGGTAACAACAGCATTTGGACCAACAACAATTCAAGAGATATATGTTATCGATGAAAGGTAAAAAATTCTTATAACTTCTTGTTCCCTTCAAATTCTAATTTCTATATTAATTCAAGCATATTTTATTAATTCTTTTAATAATTTCAATTTTGTAGCTTGAACCCTTTATGTTTGACCATGTGGGGTCGATTTGTCGAAGACGAATGTCAGAAAATATCAGATATTATTGAAGAGAGGCCAATAATACTTGGAACAAAAATATCTGTTGGATCATATAACGGTATTTATAATAATAACAAATGTTACATATTTTTCCATACTGCATATGCATATACTTGCACTAAAATCGATCTCAATTTCAACGAAGGCTTGTCTCTTTCATCACGTCCGTCAAGTACCTTTATAATCAATCCTCTTCTTCCTCAGGCATCTACAATGAAGCAATGGTAATTCTCGTCCATTAAAAATTAGATATTAATGAATTAATATTAGACATAATGATGTGATGCATGTAATTTACATGTAAATTTGATTTCCTTGCATTGTTCTTCTTTTCTGAATTTTAAGGGCGGAGAATAATGATTCCATAATCAAAACTATCATTGCAAGATCACTGACATACACATCTCCACCACATTCATCTGTTGGTATTCGGGAAATTGTGAACATTTGTGATATTGCAGATTTCATTAAGGGTTTACAACCCACAGCGGTAAATATTATTTTATTTGTAATTTATCGTAATATTTACGCAAACAAAAAATTAATTATGGTTTAATACAGAAAGCAAAAATCTGGATAAATGCGAAAATAAATGTGATTGAGTTTGCCCAAGTATTTTATTACATGTCATGTGTTGCCTGTAATAGAGGAACTGGATATAAATACAATTAAACCTTCGTTTGTATATATTGCAAGAGCCAAGGGATGAGCAAACCACGGTATGTATCTTACAATTTTCATTCAAAATTGATGTCTTATTTCATTTACAATTTAACGACATTCAAAATCGAATTAATATATTGAACACATTTAAAGTGCTAGAGCGTATGTTGAACTAGACGATAACACTGGAAAGCTTGCTGCTACTTTGTTTGGTGAAGTAGCAGAACATACACTTGGTTGTTCAGCAGTAGAATTGATGGAACATGCTGGAAAGGTAACTCTTTAATTTTTCTTCAAAAATTCAATTACATTACAAACAATTATTTAAAATATATTTAAATGAGTTGTAGGTATTAATTATGTAAACCTATCCAAAATTTATTTTGCAGGAAAATCGACCATATATTCAAAGCGTTGCAGAGAAATTATCCGAAAAAATCTGGAACCTTCAACTTTTTGTAGATCCAGAAAAACCGAACGAGAAAAAATATAAGCACTTCAATGTCCTCTCTGTTGAAACAGTGCAAGATGAGGAAAATGCTGCATCGTCATCTTAGAAACTAAATTATCTCAAAGGCCGTTCATAAAACTATTGAGCTATGTATATTGATATGACCAATCCATGCATTCTATTAATGCTCTTCTTTTAATATTTCACGTGTAATTATTTATAAATTAAATCAACAGTTAGAAATATTTTCATTACTAAGAGAATTCTTCTCTACCGAACAAACAAAACATGAACTAAGCAAACGTGCATTGCACGTTGCTTTCGACTAGTAGATAGATATACCTAAGTTGTGATTTGGTATATTAAGTCACCGAGTTTGATTTTTTTTTTTTCTTATAGTATAGCAGGTCCGAAGGCCCACACGTCCAATCCACGCGGTCGACCCAAGACCCAAACCCGCCGTATCTCATGGACCGGGGGCACATGGCACGCCGCTGGTAGTCCCGAACCCCACCAACGGTCCACCCATTTGACTCAATCCTAATGTCTGTTACTTCACGGAAACACAGATTAATCAAATATACTCCCTCACATATTATGGCTGTGGCAGTGACTGTCACGGCCCATCGGAAAGAGAGGGGGAGGAGAGAGGAGAAGGTGGTGGTTGTTAATGGCAACCTTCGCCGCCGTTCTCTCAACTTCTTCTCTTCCTACTAGACGAACTTGCTGGTGGATTTCACCTGCTCGCCCTTTTTCTGTTATTTATCCCACTGCGTATTTGATCAAATCTCGGAGTTTAAGAACCCTAGTTTTAGCTTCCTCAGCTTCTTCTTCTGGTTGGGAATTTAATTCTCGAGATGGAAATTCTCGGTCGAAGGTTGGTGTTTTATGTTTGAATTTTATTTTCTGCTTACTAAAAATTTGGTAGTTTTGATTTAATCTTTTTTTTTTTTTTAAAAATCTTGCTGGACTGGGGAATTATTAAAATAGTTAACTTTGCTTAGGAACTAGACCAGATAATGAACACAAAGAAAATTCTTTGCTTGTCAACAGAAAATCAACTCATCTTGGTTTAATAAAATGTCCGAAATGAAATTTCAATGCGAGTTGCTAGTGCTAATAGGCTTTCCTGAGGCTAATGCAAGCTACACAGAAATAGAATGACTAACATATTTGATTTGCTGCAAATGATTGAGAGCAAGGTGGGATTAAAATTTTTCGCATAATATTGATAGAAAAAGAAACAAAGAGGTAGTAGGTCTGCCAGGAACTGATACATACAATATTAATACCTTGACAAAATGTTATATTTTCCAGAAATCAGTTCTCTCAAATTTGATACAAGAGATAGAGCCTTTGGATGTGAGCCTTATTCTGAAGGATGTTCCACCTACGACAATAGATGCTATGAAAAGGACTATTTCAGGAATGTTGGGCTTGCTTCCGTCTGACCAATTTCGGGTGATGATTGAAGCGTTATGGGAACCACTTTCCAAGCTGTTGATTTCTTCAATGATGACCGGGTAGGTTCACTTTTTGGGACACATACTACACAATTTTGTTGGGCATGACAAAAATAAATCAATGTAAAGAGAAGCTTAATGAAGAGAAATAAGTATGTGGCAAGTGAGTTCTAACAATTTAGTCTAATACAATAATTATCTTTATCCTCTGCTGTTGTCGTTTTATTCCTAATGTGTGAATACACGCTAAAAGACAATAGGTTTGAATCATGTGCATTTGATTCATACAAATACTGAATAAATGCACCTGATTGAAAGAATTTAATTTACGTTGTCATGTCCAACAATAATACAATACTGAGCAATTAAAATTTTATCAAATGACAACTCAGCCACATTGACTACACATGTGCAGTTAGCAAACGAACAATAATAGATCATTTGATTTTTAGTCCCCATATGAAAATGCCTAATTAAATACATGTTCAAGTCCTAAATAAGATATCCACAACAATAAAGCAAAAGCACGTGCTGAAAATAAATAGGTTTTGACACATTACACCGAATTATTTCTCTTTACTCTTAAAAATCTCGGCACCTCGATTGCACCTCATCGCCCGCCGACCCGATCTAACTTGTGTGGAGTAGGAAAAATGATGAGTACATGACAATACTCAGTAGGATACGAATAATGGTGCGATCCTGCATAAAAAATATTAAATCATGCGTAAAAAATATCATATCGTCATATCATATCTTTAAGAACCGGTAAGAGCTCATAATATATTATATCTTTGGTACCGGATGACAATATCATATCATATCATAATCATATAATAACTTTCATGAGCATGAAATTCATCAACATGAAGAAATAAAATTAAACGGGACAAACCATTTGCACCTCGCAATCCTACCTTGTTAATTTAAATAACTTCTTGAAAGATGAAAACCCAAAATCACGTTCCAGACAGGTTTTCTACCTCTGCTTGTGTGTTCCGTGCGTAAATAAAGTTTTTGTGTGTGTTCCCTCCACTATACATGTGCCTACATACATAGGCAAATAATAACCTAGATAATTGGTGCACGAGTGGGAAACGTGTGGGAATGGGATAGGATAATTGGGTAAGAGTTTGAAACAAGAATTTGACAAGTCTTATTAGGAGGAATTCCATACGTAAAACTAGCCAAAATTTCGAAAACAACAAACCCATTAGACATGTGGCTTCCTATTAGAAAATCTCAAATCAAATCAAATAATCATTTTTAAACAAAAACTACCATATTTTCCTACACGTGTCTACTAGCTTACAATTCAAAATAAAATAAAATAAAACACTCCATAACACATTTACACGTGGTAAAGCCATTCATTCAAGGTATCAATTCCATTGCAAATGAAAGTTAGTTTTTCATCAACTTCTACAAATTGAAATATCTTGGAGCTAATTTATCCGAGTCAACTTTTTCTCGAGCCTATTATACATGATTAATTATGAGCTATCCAATGAGTCCAATATTCATATATTTACCTTCGCTCCATAAATATCTAAATATTTGACACAAATAAAAATTGGAATTTAATATATATGTTACTTTAGTCCCTGACTTCAAAATATTAAAAATATAGCATAAAAAATAATTAATTCTATTTTATAAAGAAATTTCGGGGCTTTATAGCTCCCATGCTTGAGTCTGAATAAGCTCTCAGCTAGGGTATAGTATGTACATTTTTTGCTGTAGTACTAGGCTAGAGTACACTAATGTGCTTTTATTTTTATTCATTGTGGTGGAAGATATATAGGCTTATTAACCTTGCAACAGTCTTTTTGAAACTGTTAAATTTGATGTGAATATCAAACAAATTGAATAATTATTTAAGAGAACCTTCTTGTCTGTGGTTTCTAGATTCTCTTAACATTTGAAGTACTCTTAGACAAGAAGTTCATTTATAAATGGTTTTAGCAGTATCTCATACATATGCAAGAGTCCTATGTTAGAGAAACTTTATTTGTTATCCTGAGTTGTTAGCTTAATCGTTATTATAACCCTCAAGTTGCTACGTTTACTACCGAGCCTCCATTTGGATAAATGATAAATGATTTAAATGGTATGTGCGGTTAAAAATTGGTGGGTTCATTGAAATGCGTGGTTGAAAATGAAGTTTGACCAATGATAGATCATTTAAAAATTATCCAAATGGAGGCTGAGTTACTTCAAGTAACATTCTCTCCTGTGTGCAAATGTTTGTATATGTAACCTTTATTTTCAGATCATTAGTTTTGCAGTTCATCTGATAAAGTTATAAATCAAACTTGGCCCTTCTTTGTTTCTATGCTCACGCTCTAGTCCAATATTTCATCATGCCTAGTGGTATATGGAATCATTAGAAAAATATTTTGCCTGAATATCTCTTCCAAGAGCAGTATAAATTAGAAGACATCATGAGCTGTTCAGGCTTGACTCTGTAATCATTAATGAACTATGGTTCGAATTTTCGCTAGTGCATAATAGATCACTTTATGGTATTCTATTCTACTGCAGTTATACATTGCGGAATGCTGAATTTAGGCTTTGCCTTGAGAAAAATTTTGAAATCCATGAAGGACATATTGATAAACAAAAAGCTGAAGATTCTAAACTTGAAGGTGAAGGTTTGTTGTTCAATGAAGATGGAGTGAGCAAGATTTTTAGACAAGGCAACTTGCCACTATCAGAGACTACCAGTGAAGTTACATCACAGATTCCTGATCTCGGGGAAATTTCTCTTGAAGCTCATGAATATATAAGGAGATTGCAATCTCGTTTATCTTCTGTCAGAAAGGTTTATTTTGCACTTATGTACTTCAGTATCTTGGGTATCCTTATTCATCTATATATTAATTTTTTTTTCCAACATTAGTTTTGGGTTTTTATTGCATTGTCAACATTTTTTTTAAGTGACCACCTTATCTAAAAGTGGTCATTTAATATTCAAATGTGGTACGGGAGTAAATAAATATCACTTTCTAGAGTCACTACTAAATGTCTATTTTTCCAAGAGGTAGTATGAATTTGGACCTGGGGGGCCAATAGACTACTCTTTTGATCTACATTGAAAATAAAAGAACTAAAACCAATTACCAGTATTCAATTTGTCAGAGGCAACCTTGAGGGGTAGCTCAATTGATCAAGTTTTGAGTTTGCTCCCCAATGGTCACCAATTCGAGTCCCTTCATGGCCACTAAGGTGAGAAACGACTGTAAACTTCAGGGCCTCGTGGGATTAGTCGAGGTGCAGGCAAGCTTGCTCGGACATCCACGGTTATCAAAAAATAAAAATAAAAAATTTGTCAGAGGCTGAAATATGGAAGCTGCTCCATAAACTGGGTGTTTATCACCTTTTGCACTCGGTTTCTGCATCAGAAGTTGATTGTTTTGTGGAGTATCATGTTAATGCCATAATTTAGGTGGTCGATTATCATATGAGTTGACAGAGAAAATAAATTGTGGATTGATTAGTTCTTTTGGTTGATCTCATTGTATTAGTGGTAGTTGGTTTCTCTTTTGAGCGTTCCTTTACTTTTTATTGTTTTGCATGTGTATACTCTGCTGCTCATAGAGGGTTTTGTTTTCACTTGTTGATTTTCAAATATTTATCTCTCCTATTTAGACAAATGTTATATGACATTCTAATGTTGTTTATTAATTCTGGCTAATTTAAGGAGCTCCATGAAGTTAAGCGGAAAAGTGTGGCTCTTCAGATGCAACAGTTTGTGGGGGAAGAAAAGAATGACTTGTTAGATTATTTAAGATCTTTGCAACCAGAAAAGGTATGTATATATGTGGAAGTGCTAGTGATCATGTAAGGAGAGTGATCTTTATGGATGATATTATAAACTAGTGCACTGATGATCAAATGAAAGCGACTGTAGCTGTAATAATTTCAGTTTGCAATGCAAGCAACATTTTACAGAAAATGTGTTTTCTGTGCTAGATGTCATTTTCAGTGTCTGAAAAACCTCTCCAATTGAATGGAGATTACATTTTTTCTAATTGTTGCTGATTAAACTTTCCTTCTTCCTTCATGAGGGTCCGTTTTGGGATGGGAAATTGTGAAATACTGCTGCATGTTTACATGTTCAGGATTTTGTCTAGTTTATCTTTGGTGTAGAGCAAACTGTTATTTCTAACTTCCCTACATAAATCCTGAGGGGTTGCTCAATTGGTCGAGCCTTAGGTTTGCTCCCTAATGGTTACCAGCTCGAGTCCCCTCGAGGCCACTGAGGTGAGTATCCAGCTGTAAACTTCAGGGCCCCGTGGAATTAGTCGAGGTGGGCGCAAGCTGGCCCGGACATCCACGGTTATTAAAAAAAAAAAAAAAAAACTTCCCTACATAAAAATCTGCACAGGAATGCCCGTCAAGTTGTCATCACTTCCTTGCATAACTAGGATTAATTGCATTGTGGTGCGGAAGCAGAATTAAAATTCTTGAAACAATATGAAAAACTCGAAAATTTGAAGAGAATAATTTTATTATAATGAATCTATGATTGAAAAGTGCTACCAATTTAAGGAAACTAAACAATGTTACTAAAAGAGAAAACTGAAATCCTAAAAGGAAATAAAATCCTAATTTAAAAGGAAACAACAATCCTACTCAAATAATAACTAACTTCTATCATATTTATAATAAGATTGTCTTACGTCACATTGAATATAGTATCTTGCAAAAGGGAGGTGAAAAAATGTCACATATTAAACTGGGGATATTTATCACTCAAATCTGTAATTTCAAGTTATAGTTTTTCTTCCATTTCATAACATCGTATAATCTGCACACCTTTTGGGATGTTTCTGCACTTCGTCTGACTCACGAGGCATTCATATATTTCATAATTTTTTATTTTTATTGTTTATTAATTTATTTATTTCCTGTTAGGGAGGACAGCTATCTTTTAAGTGGTTGTACTTCTATCAACTCTTCTTTACTGTCCATCCTTTGTTTTCTTCAGTCTTGTGATGGATACTGCTACTTCTATTGAACAGGTAGTGGAGCTTTCAGAACCGTCATCTCCTCAGTTGAAGGATACCATACATTCAGTAGTACATGGTCTCTTGGCTACCCTTTCTCCTAAAATGCATTCAAAAGCACCTGATCTCTCTGAGAATCCAGCTATAGGAACCATAATTATTGAAACAGAAGAAGATTGCATCGATCTTGTTGAAAACACTTCCCTTCAATTCCAGCCCCTTATTTCCTTGACACGCGATTATCTGGCACGCCTACTGTTTTGGTTAGATGATATTTCCTCTCTATTTACTTACTTTGTCCAGTGTGTGCTTGTCTAGATATAAAATATTCATCCATTCCGTACTAACTTGCTCAAGTCATAAAAAGGAATGTTATGTTTTTCTTTCTTTTTTTGTGGCAATTGCGTGGTTCATTTATTATTATTATTATTTTTCCTAATATGTAGAAATGTTAGGTTATCCCCCTTCTATTGAACAAACAGCAAGGATCATGAAATTTAATATGGCGGTATTCTTTGGCTTCGAATTTTGAACACCTTCAGTTTAAGAGGCCATATTCGTGTGGATTAGGAGACATTAGAATCCCTAGCCATATTTTACCTGTTTCTGTATGTTAGAATCATTGCTAGGTTTTACATATTCCTTGTTTTCACAAGGAATGAGCTTAAAAAGTGCATCATTATGGTCAACTTTGGGCCAGGATAATGAAATTGATTTCTGTCTGTAGACAATATAGTGAACCTCCTTTTTTTTCAGGCAATAATACCCTAAAACTGAGATTTTGCAGTGCACTGAAATTGGGAGCTTCAAAATCATGTGCATATACCTTCCTGGATATTAAGTGCACATTGGAGAATCACTACTTTTTTCTCCTTTAGACGTTATCTGGGTTTAATATCTGCAGATTCTTCTTCATAACCAACCTGGGGCCAAGGAGATCTGGAATTAAAGCTCTCCACTACATTCTTTTAACACTTTGCTAGTATGCAAACAAAATTATCGTTGCTTCTATGTTCTGGGATTCACATTTTTCATTTTATTTGATGAAGGTGCATGTTGCTGGGACACTACCTTAGAGGCCTAGAGTATCGGTTGGAGCTTATGGAACTTCTGTCTTTACCTTGTGTTGAAGAGAATGGTACTGTTGAAGAATGAACAAGTTCGCCGACAACTGCTGTAATTGTACTCAGTTACATTTGTATATACATATTTTTTCTGTTATCGAACACAATAACTGTGTTTTTGAGTGAATTAATTCCAGGAAATCGTGTTTGGCTTACATTTTGTATGGCTGTATAGTTGTGTTGGACGTGTTGGTTAACGATTTGAGTATGAATACATGGACTCTCTCTGTTGTTTTGTTAGCCTAAATAGATAGGGGTAGAATGTTCATATTTTCGATGTATGTTTCCTTTTTCTCTTTCAATTTTTGTCCAGTATCATGTGCAAGTGAACTCGATGAGGTGGGAGAAAGGATGAGAAAATGAATCCAGACAGGTGAACCCTTCAAATTCAAGGTCGATCGCTAGATTCTATATAATATAAATATATGTCATAGAAAATGTTGCCAAATACTTCCCCCACATGACTCAAAAGTAACATTACAACAGATCACCCTTTACATCTACTCAGAGTCTGATGAATATGAGCTTTGACGCACATTCTTGGTTTTGCCTTTAGATTTGGACGCATTGAGTGATGATTCACCCTCGTAAACAATAACCTGGGATTTTGCTAGCCTCTCCTCGAGTTCCTCAGTGCTGAAATCATCTTTTCCACCAAGCTCGTCGAATCCAACCTAATTTGCATTAGCACGGTCTCAGCAATGATAAAGCTTCACAAGATCAAATCTTTATTCAAGAGATAACTAAGCTAACCATTTGCGCATAACTTACCACATAATCGTCCACTTTAGCATTTTTAATGAGGGCAAGAGTAGGAAGAACGACAATTTTGAGCTTCTCAGCCAAGTAAAGACTTTTCTCAGCATTGATTTTCACAAAGCGCGTCTCAATATGTTGCTTTGCCAATATACTCAGGTGCTTGTCCATGACCTGAAATCGAGCTATGTTGATTTATTTATTTCTCAGAATTACCTTCTACCAAGAATTTGGGGTAAATTTCAGTTTCCCAGAAATTTACAGGCAAAGCATTCAGTTTCTATGTAGTGCTTGGTTTGAAGGAACAAAATAAAAACTGTTCCATGTTTATTGTTACCACAACATTGATCCCCGACATTAATTGATAAATTTGTTTTAGATCAAGTCTTTCTCAAATCAGAAACCTCGATAAGAAAGGAGATTTAAACAGTTGCTTGAAGACCTAGCTACCGAACAACTAAGTAGGATTTGTGCATCAATAAATATTGATGGAAAAATAGAAGGAAATGAAAATGCCAACTCAAACACTTAAGCCGAACGTATATCAAATGAAATTCACAAGGGTGCTGCAAAATGAATCATGAAGTAAAAGTTTTTAGCTCTTCTGTAACTTTAATTCCATTATTCAGTTCCTATTAACCTAACTGTCGAACTGTCAAACATCTTAGAAACTAATCTACAGCCTTCAACTCTACTTCTAGACTGTCTTCCAGATCAATGAGAAGAAGCACTTTTTACCTCCGAACATTTGATATTGGCCTATATATATGCACAAAAGCCGTAAGACAAATGCTCTTATGATCTTCACAAGGAATCATACATCTAAGAATCTCACAATGACTACATCAAGAAGTATTTATTGAAATAGCTCTCTTTAGCAATGGATCATACTGCCATCCTTTACACAATCAGGAAAAAGTTTTAAAGGGAAAATGATCTCAGCAGCCAAGAGCTAGTCTCAAATCTAAATTGAAGTTTTTTTTTCCTAAAATCAGAATGCAAAAGAAATAACAGAAACTTCATTGGACACTATCAAGGGATCACCTTGCTATGGTTTTGTTCTATCCCTACAGAAAATATTCCTAATTATAAAAATCTTTAATAACAATAGAGCCTAATCTTATTTATTATGCATAAACTTTAATATAACACAGTCTCTATGCAAACTCCACCTAAGAATCCATTGCACTAAAATCTAAATTAATCAGAAGAGAGAACAAACAGCTAATATAACCAACCAATAGTTCATAAGCTTAAAACTAGACATTTTTACTAATTATCACAAATGCGAATCTACACAAAGCACACATACTCAGACGTAAATAAATATATGCATTACGCCTATGTAATTACCTTGCAAGGCCAATTTTCACGGTAAAAATGGCACACAACGCGTTCACTGGCTTTGACAACAGAGAAAAATTCTTTTTCGTTTGGGATCTCTGAGTATTCGCCGTGGCCAAGGGCGATCCAGCTTCTCCGTTTCTCCGCCATTTTTTTCATCTGTTGCAATCGTCGCTCCCTCAACGCCTCCATATCGTCAGAATCTAGCCGATCTATAGCCGAGATCTCCTCATCTATCTTGTCTTCCACAGCCTTCGCCACAGTCAATAGTTGCTTCTCCAATATCTGCATTTTTACAATAATTACAAACTGACCAAATTTTATATACGTAAATCAAACAGAATTTATGCATATATCAACAACTTTTTATGCACACCTCCTGAACTTTTGAATTATCCATGTTAAAATGCCGGAAATGTATCGCTTTTTTATGCTGCGATTTTGAGAAATTTTGAAATTCTAAAGGTAGAGATTTTCTTGTTTAGGTTCATTTCAAGTGGTTTTGATTTATAGTGGCGATGTAGAAATAATGGACTTTGTGTAAATGAGGTAAAAGCCTGGTCCGCCAGTAAGTGGGCTTTCCGAAGCCCAGTCTGTGGGACAGAGCTGGATTTTTTTTTTGGGAACAATACATATTTGAAGTTTTTACTTTACACCATTTCAAAAATATAAAAACAAGTTTCAAATTTCAAAAATCAAGTTTTTTAAATTTTTATTTATGAAATAATAAATTATTAAATCAATTTATTATTACATATTTAATACTAATATAACATAATTACCCCACCCACCTCCATTACCCCTACCGTTCCGGGAACTATTCTGACTACAGTTCCGATCACAACTGGTCTTCGACAACCGTTCCGACGACTACTTCGATTCCGGCGACTATTCTGATGATCGTTCCGCTGTCACTTTATTTCGACGATTGTTCCGATTCCAACAAGTGTTCCAACTCCGGCGAATATATTAAGGTCACAGATCTATGCAATTTGGTCACAATTTAAAATTTTATAGGTCACAATTCGTTCATCGGTCACAAATTAAAATTTAAAAATTTAGAAGTCACAATTTCTTCATCGATCACAGATTACAAAATTTACAAGTTACAATACTCATTTATGGTCATAAACATCATATTAATTAAACATAAATTATATTTAGGTCACAATTTATCAAATTATTGGCCACAAATTAATAATTTGTAGGTCACACGTCATGTATTGGTCACATTTTTATCTAATTCATTGGTCACATATCGTTTATTGGTTGCCAACCAACCAAACCATTAGTCACAAAACAACCAAATTATTTGTGACCAACACCAAAATTATTTGTGACCATCACACCTCAACCAGCGACACCACCACCGTCGCCGCCTCCATAACCGTCGCCGCCTCCATAGAAACATATCAAAACTAACATGGCACAATCACCGTCCCCGCCCCCATAGAAACATCAACTGATCAACGTCTTAAAACCAACTGAACACCACCACCGCGCCCACACACACACTATAACCACCACTGCGCCTACACACACACACACACCCAACAACACTGCTTGACAGAAAAAACCACAGATCTGCAAACATCGACAAAAATAGAATACAACCACCATAATGCACGAACGCACACACCCGTTGGCGTCCACACTGCACGATACCACCGCCCACATCGACGATTCACCACATCCTCCTTAGATCGGAAAGAAAAAAACCCCAAACCCCCTCCACACCCCCGCACTGTCGCTCACCGAAGAACTACAAAAATATTCGTCGCCTGAGTGAGACGGAGGAAATCAGACATCAACTTTGCCCATTTGAGGAAATCACGGGCGGAACCCAGTCCAACATTCGAATCGGGAGAGGAGATGATGGGAAGAATGTCGGGGCGAAGCAGCTGTGATGGCGGAGCAAGGGAGGCGGCGGTAAAGAGACGGGAGAGGAGAGAAGATGAGAGAATGGAAGGAATGATTTTAGGGTTTGGGGGTAGATAGGGATGGGGATATATATAAATTAAGTTATTGTAAATAAAAATAAAAATAATATATTTTTAAATTATTAATTAAAACTTGATTATTGCAATATGAAACTTGAATTATGATTTATGAAAATGGTAATTTAAAAGTAGGGCTAGGTGTAATTTCCACATTTTTTTTTCTTCCTCCATTTTTTTGGTACCCAACCCTGCACGATTGCACCCCAAAACGTAAACCGTAATGTAATATTATTTTCCACCATATGGAAACATTGTAAATCTAATACACCTTCATGATTATATTATGGATTTGTGTATCTACGTGTTACCCTTTGAATGTTTTAAAATGTTTTTATTTTAGATCATTTACGCTCTTAATTGCAAGTTTCAACCTCTACCAACAAGATGCCAACAAAAGTAAATAGTGATACAATCGGTCATCTTGAACATATAAACTAATACGTCATTACTTCTATTGAAATCTCGTTTCAAAATTAACAAAATGGGTTGTGGTAGCATTACATGATTCAAGATTAGCCAAATATGTAATGATACACTGTTTCATGAAAATTGTAATAGATACAAAAACCCACAAATTCTCAATTTTGATTGATGAGATTACTTTCCAAGTCGACCGAAAAGATGAATTATGATCGATAGTTGACAAAGAAGAGAAATTTGTGGGCGAGTTCTGCATCCGATGAAAATGTGTATGTTACCCATCTTTAATATGAATTACTTCTTGATTGGAAAAGAGAAATTGAATGCAAGCATAATTCAAAATTTCAGTTACAAGAAATGAATTGGGATCTCAATTTAGAAGGAAGTATATATAGTTATAATTTACATATTACAATATATTAAATATATATAAATGATGTATTTGGTGAAATATTTTGGTGTAATGAGTCAAATACGAATTTTTCCTTTTCTTTTCAGTTAATTACACAACTATTAAACATTTACAAGTCCAATTTTAAAAAGTGAAAATTACATAGAACCAGTTTTTTTAAGTTATCATTTCAAAAATCAGATTTAAGGTTTTTTATACAAAAATCAGATAATAATTCAATATTAATAATTATATTATAAATTTTTAAAGTAGTAGTAAGCATGTTGCATGCGAAGCCGCACAAATGCCTAGAGACGATGTGCGTCGTCACAGCTGAGTGTTCGTCGCTCATTGTTGTCCTCGCCGTTCGAATCAAAGGCATGTCAAACTTTCTTCTATATTTTCCTCTCGTCACTCATTAGAGGCCTTCCAGTTGTCGACTTTGTTTATCTCTTCTTTTGATTTTGTAGTGGCGGGAGTTTTTGAGTGGATTTGTGGTATATTGAGGTGTAGTTGCTAGTGGTGGTAGAGGTGGAGGACATAGTGGATTTGAGGAGATGGTGGTGGTTTGTACATGCAACAATGGTGGATGTGGTTCGTACATGCGTTGTTGCTGCAGTTGGTGGTTGAGGCGGTCGCGGTGGTACATGTGATAGTGTTGCTAGTGGTGGTGCAGCCATCGTGGTGGTAATTGGTAGTGGTATTGGTTGTTACCGTCGTCGTTGCGTTTGTGTTGGCGGTGGTGTGGTGGTGGTCACAGATTATTTTGTTGATTGTTACCAATAAATTGGTTAATGTGTGATCAATAAATAATATGATAAATAAAATAGATAATTTGTAACTAAAAATTTGTTAAGTTGTGACCAATAATTTGATATTTTGTGACCAATTAATTTGATATTTTGTGATCACGAAATAAGTTGACTTATAAGATTTGCAATTTATGACCAAAAAATAATATATGATCGATTAATTTATTTAATTTGTGATCGAGAAATAAGTTGCGACTTATCAAATTTGTGATTTCTGACTGTAACGTTTGTAATCGTGACCATAAATTATATAATATTGTGACCTTAATATATTTAATTAATAAATATTTTTGATTAATTTTTTAATAAATAAGCTTCCGTTTGTTTTTCATTTTTCATCCATAAAAATGAGAAATATGACCGTTATTCATCACATCAAGCCATTAATTTTGAATTTCTATATCTTGTGCGATGTTCAATAACGCTCTATTTTTCATTCTCATTCTACAATAATGAGAATCAAATGGAGGTTAAATTTAAATTAATATCTGATTTTTGAAATAGCAAACCTTATTTCTTAGATTTGAAATATGTCATATTCAACGTCTCTCTTATGAAATTTCCTTTTTTTGAAAATCGGGTGAATGAAAAAGTATTTCAAAAATCAAGTCACTTTAAATTAGTTATTTTTTTATTACAATAAATGTATTTTTTGATTTGTATGTAATTTTTTTTAACAACGAATTTTGAGGAACCCTATATTTAGTCCATGTTTGATGAGGATTAAAATCAAACCTTTAGTAGATTTTGATAAAAGTTGTGGATCCCACAAAATACGTGATTAAAATTAATTGTTGATTTTGATTTTGATTTAGCTACCGTCTGATACTCATTTTAATGAGATTTTTTTTTTACATTTCATTTTCCTACAATATTTGACTAATAACCCATTACAACCACTCATATTGTTGTCAGAGATGGATGTGGGAAGGATAATGTCGTTGAGCCTTGATGACTATTTTGCCCTCAAATGCAATTGGAATTTACATAATTGCCCTTCACCATTTTTAACCCTACCACCACTAAACAATCAATTGAAGGGCATAATTGGAAAGAATAAAATTCCAATTGAAGGGTAGAAATGGAAAGAGAGAAATGCTATGGGTTGTGGGGCACACCTCATGTGTTTGTTATGTGAACCATTATAGATAAAAATTATATACCACTAGACTTATCCATGGAAAGAATAAAATTCCAAACTTCAGCTAACAGCCTAAAATGCAGGTGGCCTCAATTTTTCTTTTTCAGGGAAGCCATCCTTATTGTCTGACATGAGGCCCACACTTGTTGAAAAATGGTTGGAAAAAAATTGGTAAAAATGGGGCCCAAATACACGCTAAAATTTAGATGAAAGATACTTCATGTTCTGACTCAATGACCAGGACATAGACAGGGGCGCCCCCCCTATTGGAGGGACAACCTCCCCTCCAACAAGGGGGTGCTAACTTTTTGTCCCGGTCATTGAGTCGGGACAAGGAGCTTTTTCCAATTTAGATTTTAGTATGTACCCCACTCCACTTCACCCCATCCTACCCACCCATTCCATCCATCTTCATCTTCTCCAACTACAAAAAGTAGGGCAGAAAAATCAACCCAATCCAAGTATGGGGCTCCGATTAGAAGTACATAGACATGGAGGCAAGTCCACTCATGAATTTCTTAAACAAAAAAGCTGGCAAATGCTTGTACTCGTCATAATTGTTTAAAGCTTTTACTAGGTATTGTTGCCACGGTGAGTTGCTCATCAAAAAGGGCCCTCCAAGCAGAGGCGGACCCAGCACCTGGCTAGCCCCCGCAGCCGCCCGTGCTGGGTCCGTCGGAAGCATGAAGAACCGCTGGGAAGCTCAGCAGAAGAAGGCAGTGCCGGTGAGAATTTTCTTTTTTTGTTATTGTTTTTCTTTGGGAATGTGCTTTGGGCCTTGTTTTCAAACAATAAGGCCTAATTAATTGGGCCAATTTACAAACAAAACCAAATTGAAAATTTGAAACCCTACAGGCAACATAGAAGTTAAAATCGTAGAAAGGAGAGGAGAGGGGTTGACTGGCAAGTCGGCGACTGCGAGGGTGAGACGATCTGAGACACGGGTGCTGTGCGGGTGTGTTGTTGCTGTCTCTGGCGACTCGCGTGGTGATTGGTGAGCCGTGAGTGTACTGGTGAGGTGAGGGACGACGCTCTCGGACTCGATCTCCCTGGCCCTGGCTTGGCTGTGAGTTTCTCTTTCATTTTCAGTTTTTTGTTTTTTTTTGTTCCTTTCCTTTATTCCTTATGTAGTTGTTAAATTGTGTTGTGATTTTTGTGATTTTTGAAATGTGAATCTTGTGATTCTTGAATTTATTGTGATTTTTGAAATGTCAATCTTGTGATTCTTGATTTTTTTGTGATTTGTGAGTTGTGAATATTGTGATTTATGATTTGTAAATCACTGAAGTATATATTGGCAATTTGGCATATAATATAATTAATGTGAATTGTGATTTGTGAATATGTGATATGAAGTAGTTAAACTGTTAAAGTCATTGTAATTTGTAATATGCTGATAATTGGTAAAATGTAATAATCAGGATTTGGGAACAAGAATAGACACTTACTTTATTTCACTCTAATTGTTTTTTTTTAATACTTTTATCAATTACATGTAATTCGATTAACCTATTGTTCTGATTTCTGAATCAACTCCAATTAAATCATGTGTAGACTGTTTATTAATCAGTTTTAATTGAAAAATAAATTAGGACATTTTGCAGATTATGACTCGATTTTTTCAATCGAAACGAAAGTCCATACCTAGTTCTTCTTTGTCTAATTGTGCATCTAGTCCCGCCACTGATTCTAGTCGAGCATAATAGTTATTAAATAACACAAAGAAGTCTCGACACTAATTTTTACGTTTTAGTGGGTTTACATATATATTGAATACTTTTTAATATTATATAATTAAATATTAATAAACAATATCTCTCTTACTATCGCTGATGGTCGACGTCGACTAGTTAACGTCCGCCCGAGTTGAGCTTAGATCCTGGGTCCGCCACTGCCTCCAAGCAATATCACCGACAATGAATGTATATCTTTGAAAGCCTATCTCATTTAAAAATAAAATTGAGTATATTTACATTGTCAACATTCCTAGAATTTCATTTGCTTCTGAAGCTGAGACGGGATAAACTTACAATATCTCATATCTTCTTCATCATCTCCTTGCTAATTGTTATCCACTATTACGATGAAGAATTATTCTAAAATTTACAAATTTGAAATTGGACAAGAAAATGAAATTTGAAATTGAAATCAGAAACATATTCCAACCATTCGTGCTTTCCATTCTTTTTCTCCCTTCTTAAAGCCAAAAATTTAGACTCCTAGAAGAAATTAAAAAAAAAATCAACTGGGGTTTCGAAGTATGGTTTTGTGTTGCAAACTCTCGGGAAGGTGTAGAAATTTGAAGGTTGTTGAATGAATATAGGGGTGACGTGGGATGGGGTGGGGTTTTTACCTACCTCCAAATGATTTTTGGTTGGGGGTGGTTTGAAATGGGGTGTGGTATGGGTTCGAGGCTGGTGGTGGTGGGGGCAATAGCCGTGGTCGTGGGTGGTGCGGTGGCGTGTTGGTAGATGTGGATGTAGATCATTTTTAGTTTTATTATTTTAATTGTTAATATTTATACATATACAAAGTTACAATTTTACCCATTTCAATTTGGTTAAAAATTGTCAATGTCCACTTGGCTTGGTCAACTGACAGTTTGATGGACGGATTCCATGCGGATGTACTCCAGGTTTATATTTATGAAAATTCAGGGACATCCGCTAGTACCAACGTTAGGGTAAAGTTTGCAAAAATTGAAAAAGTTAGGGACTGTTGTTACAAGTTTCCCTAATTTCAATTTTCAAGACAATGTTTGCAATAAAAGATAATGGGCTAGTTTGGCACATCTTTTATTTTTAATAGAAGAATTTCGCGAAGAAGTTATTTTAATTTTTATTTAAAAACTTTTTTGAAAGTGTTTTGAGGAAAAATTACATTGGATTAAATTTCTTTTCTAATTAGAAGAAGTATTTTCATAAAATAACTAAATGCGTTGAAAATAAAATTTTAGATCTCAAGAACTCCTTTTTTACTTCTCAAAACTCATGTCAAACGAGCCATATATATATATATATATATATTAGATGCAAGCAACGTGTAATGCACGTTTGCTTAGTTTATATTTAATAGTTTTATTTAAGAATTAATTTGTTATTAATAAAGATGTAATTTTTTTGGTTAATTAAATAATTAATGATATAATGTTTATGTAATTGATAAATAATTAAATAAAGTGTTTCTCTCTGTCATTTCCAACCCAAAATCACAAACAGAAAATTCAAGGTATGTTAAGGGGTAAGAAAATGAGTTTACTTAGACTCCGTTTGATTCTCATTAATATAGAATGAGAATGAAAAATATAGCCGTTATTGGACCCCACACAAGAGATAGAAATTCAAAATTGATAGATTGATGTGATGGATAACGGTCATATTTTTCATTTTTATGGGTTTTTAATAAGAAACAAACGGAGGCTTAAATTTTTTGTATGGCTTAAGTCTTTACTCTTTTTTAAGTAATAATACAATTCATTTTATCGTTAAAGTATGATATGTATTACGATAATATATGTATATCATGCGTTAGACTTAGTATTGGTAAGTGACGGGTTAATTTTCGAGGACGAAAATATTTTAAGGGGGTGAGAATGTAATACCCCGAAAATCTTCATAAAATATAATTCAATTTTTATATACTATATTTTAATATTTGAAAGTTAGGGACTAAATGATACATTTATCAAATTATATTTTATTTATGTCAAATATTTAGATATTGATGGAGTTATCGTAAATATATGAATACTGGTCTCGTTGGATAAATCGTAATTAGATACATAAATCAAATTCGAGAAAAAAGTCGATTCAGATAAGTTAGCTCCAAGATATTTTAGTTTGAAAGAATTATCAAAAACTAATTTATTTTTATTATTATTTAATTATAATTTTGAAAGTAAGGGGTGGTGAAAAAATATTTTTCCCGTTAAAACACAGAAATTACGTTGTTTTTCCGTTAAATCAAGAAATTTACGTAATTTTTGTTTTTAAATCAACAAATCCGTTTAATAACGTCACTTTTTATAGTATAGAAAGAGTATTATATATATTTAGATATATTTTTATTATATATAATTTACTATAGCTATATATATATATATATATATATATATATATATATATATTGTGTGTGCGCGCGCGCGCGCGCGCGTGGGGTCACGTGACCCTTCTTTTTTATTTCACAATTAATTTTTTTTTTAATTTCAATTTTTGAAGTTATTATGTGATGTGAAACGAAATCGAAATATTGCATTCTTAATATAATTTCGAAGTGCTCACGATCTAGTTTCTTACATCATTAATAGCGTACGAAACAATCAATCTTAGCAAATGTTACAACTAGTTAAAGTATACCGTTCAAAATTAGTATTTCGAAAATTTCGATAACATGCTAACTGTAAAAATTCTTTGACGATCGTACGCTAATCGAATCTACAAATTGCATATGTCATCTCAAAGCTTATTTCGAGAACTATATTATAGGTACATTGAATAGTCCAAATAGATATCGAAAATAGTTAAAGATGCGTTAAACGTGAGTCTTAAAGAAAGACGTCTAATTCGTATTTACTTTAAAAAATTCAATTATTTTATTAACATTTATTATTTTTGCGATTAAAACTTTTCAATGTAATTTTCATCATTTTATTACGAAATTTTATATGGAATATAACATCAAAAATTTTCGAAATTTTTCATCCAAAAAAGTTATATCCCATGTAAATTTTCGAATGTAAAATTATATGGGGTATAATTTTTTTGGACGTAAACTTTCGTTTGTAAAATTTCTCTCAACCTTTATATACGTACGTGTGTCGCTCGTCATAAATTCTTTGAAGAGATAAAACAGTTCCAACTACCGCAAATCAAACCACTCGAAAAAAGACAAGTAAACGTAATAAACATGAAGAGGCAAGGGAAACTGATCGAAATCTCAATCACAGTTCTACCATTGACAAACTCTCTTGAATTTCATTTCATTTATTTCCTCAGCTGGGTTCAGCAGTACTGTTTCATTTCATTTTCATGGGCACTTGGGCTTGCCTTTAGAGCTCCTCATGTCCCTGTAGCAAGGGCACTGGTGCTTGTTCCCATACGTCCCAGACGGCACGCACTTGCACTTGGCGCAGCATGTCCCACAATACTTGAGGCCAGTGACGTAGCCAGGATTTTTAGCTAGGGGGGGCGAAAATGCGGGGGGTGGAGGGGGGCCGGGCCCCCCTCCCGGGGGTTCGGGGGCGGAGCCCCCGAATTTTTTTTTTTTAACTAAGAGAATTGAAAACGACGATTTTGAGTACTGAAATTCAATGTTCAATTCAATCACTACTAACTATTCTACTACTTATTTCTTAAATTCAAATATTCAATAACTAACACAATTACACAAACTAACAGCAACTACTCTACTTAATTCTTAAATTCAAATATTCATGAATAAGACTTATTAGGATTGAACACACAAAATGACGAAATCAACTTTAATAGTGCACCAGTCACAAATCACAATCTCAACATTTTTTTTTAATTGAGAAATCAAAATTATACACTAGACAAAACAAGTAAACATGCATTATACATAAACCAGCTTGAGAATTGAGTTTTAATTAGTTGGGCTTGAGAATTGGGAACTTAGGTTTTGGATTGGATTTTGGCTATTTATTTATTTAAGTAACCATTAGATCTTTTATTTAGATCTAAGATTTTTGTATGGTTGAATTTTAAAGGGTAAGTTATTTGCTCAATATTTATTAATGGAAAAAAATAAAAAATTTCAAAATTTTGGGGCGAGTCAAAATCTTGAAGGGGGCGAAACTGAAAAATACATTACAAATTAACTAGAAATAGTGTACCGCGGACAATGTTGGGGGGGGCGGTCGCCCCCTCCCGCCCCCCCTAGCTCCGTCCCTGACTCCATTGTTTGAATCATACGTTCATCTTACTCTTGCATATACACTAGATGAAAAGGATAAATACGAAGAAGATGACGATCATGACAATCACGGTGCCAACGACAGAGAAGTCGATGATTATTTACGTTATGATCATCAATATGGTGAGTATGATGCTGATAACGAAGATAATGATGATGATGACGATGACGATGACGACTTTGATGGTGATGATTTCAATTGCAGAATAGAAGAATTCATAGAAATGATGAAAAGGGGATGGAGAGAGGAGATGTTCGAAGAGGAAAGGCTTCTTTACATGTTGAGTGAAAATCCTTCCTCACGGGACACTCAGATCACTATGGCCGACTTTTCTTTCAGTTCAACCGGTCAATCTCGTAGCCTAAAAACATACGCTCACGCTCACGCTCACGAGCAAGTTGGTGATAAAAGGCAGATCGTATTCCTCCAAGGCTAGTTAGCTGTCCAACTCCATGCAATTTGTGTAGTGTTGTAAATAGGGTTTTCATTTCTGTTTGGTAGATAAAAATTTCTACCCTTTCAATTTAGAGTAATGATATTCATATGGAAGATTACTAGTAATCATCATACGTGACATATAAATGTAGTTTGTTATTTGATATATTAATGTGGTAGTTTTTTATCGCATCATTTGTTGAATAACAAATTGTCATGTGTATGTCACGTAGAACGACTACCGATAGTCTGCACTATGAATAACATTATTCTTCAATTTAGGTTCTTTTTTTCTCTTTTGTTGGAATTATATATGGTAATTATTTCTTGTGAAAAGGAAAATTTAAAGTCTCAATGCCGACGTGCATGAGACTTTATATTGTTTACAACTAAATGAGAATATATACATATTTTCCAAAAAAATCACTATATCAAAACGGTTTTACTACATGTACATTAGAATTTACACTCTTTATGAATATAATGTCCAAGTGACATTTCATCATTGGTTGGTGAAAAAAATTATTTTTCCACCCGCCAATGATGAAATGAAAGTTGAGTATTATGTGCACCAGGGTGTAAACTCTAATATACGTGTAGAATAATTCATTTTTCTTGAAAAACTCTTTTTATTTAAATGCCTAACGTGGGGTAAAAAACTTTTTGGCAAAAAAGATTTATACCATATATAGGAGAAAAACTTAATTTGATACCAAAAAAATAAATAAATAAATAAATAAATAAAATAAAAACAAGAAATTAGATTCTAAAATTAATTTGATATGCATGCGATGACCCAAGGTTCAATATTAATAATAATACTAAGTAGCCCTTTGGAAAATAATCGGACACGAACACGTGCCTTGACTTGAACTGAGTACAAGTGCTAAATCTTAGCCCTTTGGACAATGACCAGACACGAACACGAGCCTTGACTTGAACTGTGTACAAGTGCCTAATATATATTCTATACGCAATATTACACCGATTCCATTATTTTGAAAATATATATTCTCTCTTCAATCATATATTTTTCAATAAAATAATATTACGCGTAAATTCAAAACTTTTTTAATCACACATTCTACATTAAATCACTATTTCAAAATGCATTTTGGCAAAATAATGGGGCTCAAATAGGTTCTATATATGTTTTCTTAATTTTTTCTTCATTTTAGTTTGGACAAAAGTAAACTATTTTAATTTTTTTTTTTTGTATAGAACGATTTCATCCTTTACGTAGTGCGCTTGCAGTTCAAGGCAATATTTTTTGTTGTTCAAAAAAATATTTAATAAATTTTCAGCCAGCTTTAAAGTATTTTAAAATATTTATTTCTTAATTATTTGACGATTATATTTGAAATAAACGCACATTTTATAATTTCTTAAATTTACGACAATACTTATAATTATATTTATTAAAATTAAATGTAATCATCTAATCAAAAGTATCAAAAAAATACATCTTAAAAAATGAAAAAAAAAAAAGAAAGTATTATTTAAATATAATAAAGTACCCATTTTAAAATAGTAAACAGATTGATCTCCCCGATGGGAAGGTTTTGCACCTCGATGTCGGCTATTTGCCACCTGGAACTATAGCATGTTCAAATGGTTGGGTTGTTCGCTCAATAAAACAGTACGTAGTGTATGAAACTAAGACATCTTAACAGATAGGTAGATTTGAACTTCGTTCCTACATAAAAACTTGAGGGAAAAAAATATAAAAGATAACTACAAATTGAACTCTACAAAATCTATGGGAAAAAAATTGTACCTAAACAAATAATATTTTTCATGGCCACACATATAAAAAAAAAAAAAAAAAAAAATCACTCCCGTGTGCAAATTAAAGTTTAACTCTTTTAATGAGACAAATTAAAATTGTAATAAAAACTTAGTTGAAAATGTAAGAAATTTAATGTGTTGTAGTTGTAACTTTGATAGGTGAATTATGAATATTATTTAATGTTTTTTAGAATTTATTAAAAGGAAAAAAAATTCGTGCGCGCGGGAAAATATTTAAAAACGTCTTCTTGCGCGCATGATTTTGTTTTTTTTTAAATGAACCTTATTAAAATATCAAAATCATCCAAAAACCCATATTGAAATAATTTTTTTCATTTAAAATTCTTTTCACATATTTTCCCATCGTGCGCATGATTTTTTTTTTCCTTTAAACAAATTCTAAAAAACATTAACTAATATTCATAATTCACATACCAAAGTTACAACTACAGTACATTAAATTTCTTAAATTTTCAACAAATTCTTAATTAAAATTGTAAATTTAATTTGTCCTATTGAAAAAGCTAAACTTTAATTTGCGCACGGGAGTGAACTTTTTTTTTTTTTTAATAATAACACGGCCATGAAAAATATTATTTATTTAGGTACGATTTGTTTTTTATTTTTCATAGATTTTGTAAAGTTCAATTTGTACTATAATAAAAACTTTAGAGAAAAAATATAAAGGATAACTACAAATTAAACTCTACAAAATCTATATTTTATTATCGTGGAAAAAATATTTCATTTTTAAGTTGTATATTTAAAAAAAAAAAAATTCTCCGTGCGCGCACGGAGACGTCTTCGTGCGTGCACGGAGGGTAATAAAAAAATATAAAGGATAACTACAAAATCTATGGGAAAAAAATCGTACCTAAACAAATAATATTTTTCATGGCCACACATATATATAAAAAAAAAATCACTCTCGTGCGCAAATGAAAGTCTTAACTCTTTCAATAGGACAAATTAAAATTAAAATTGTAGTAAAAAATTTGTTGTAAATGTAAAAAATTTAATGTATTGTTGTTATAACTTTTGTAGGTGAATTATGAATATTATTTAATGTTTTTTTAGAATTTATTTAAAGGAAAAAAAAATTTGTGTGCACATGGGAAAATATTTAAAAACGTCTCCATGGGCACAAGTTTTTTTTTAAAAATGAACCTTATTAAAATATCAAAATCATCCGAAAACCTATATTGAAATAATTTTTTTCATTTAAAATTCTTTTCACATATTTTCCCATCGCGCGCACGATTTTTTTTTTCCTTTAAACAAATTCTAAAAAACATTAAATAATATTCATAATTCACATACCAAAGTTCTTGTGCATCGCAGTATCCAGTGCTATGACTTAATTTATTCATTTTTAGTATTATAATTTGTTTAAAGTTTTTGTTTCATATGAAAGTTCGATGACAAACACAATAAAAAGAATATGTAAACTCTTTATTTTTCTTCTACAACAACAAAAGTTGTTTCTTTTCCATTCCATTTTATTGCAACAATAATTGGGAATTTTGGAAAATTTGTGATCTTTTTTCTAAAGCTATTATGCTTGTGGAATTTCAGACTCCAAATTCCATTAATGGGAAAGAGATGGCTGTTGTGGTGAGGAAGGTTGATGTGAAATAGAAGATATTGAGTTCTTCTTCAAAGTTCAAAAAACCTTGTTAAGAAAGTTATTAGGAGCAGTTCAATGAAGAATCTATTCAAACCCGAAAAACCTTGGACCTTTGTCGATATTGTACGAGAAACCAAGGCTATACTTTTGTACCTAGATGTTGCTGGTGACTCCGAGGGACCTAAGCATGATGAAACAGTTAATTTCTTATGCATTCTTTGAAGATTAGTTTAATTTTTTCTTGCAATTTTTCTTCTCTTTTCGTATTTAATTTGTTTTGGATAGAATGTTTAGAAAAGGCAAGAGAACAATACTATAATTGAAGAACTTATTGTATTCTATTAGTTTCCATGATAATATGTCTAATGCAAGAAGAAAAAGATAAAACTTTTGACATAATTATATGCATTGGTTTTTGTGATATTCAATTTTTTTTTTATCTTGCTAAAATAAGGAAGAAAAAAAGGCAGATTGACAATCACACATAGTATATTCATGAAAATTGGTTTTCGAATCAATTTTTTATTTTGCTAAAATAAGTAAGAAAATAAAGGCAGATTGACAATGACATATAGGTAATAAAAAAACACCTTTAATTCTTTGTATTCGACGCTAACATTACCTTCAAAATAATACAGCCCGTGCATTGCACGGGCGGAGGACTAGTAATATCAAAATTCTCGATTAGATTGTGGACATCAAGCAATAATCGACTTAATTCTTTTTTATTTTTAAATCTTTACGCACAATACAAATAAACAAGGTCAACTTCGTATGCAATGTTTGTTGAAGAGGTAATTAGTATATAACGTCCTTACATTTTATTATTATTGTGAAAAACGTTATTACTTTTCAAATTTTTGGCATTTTCACCATTATTTATATATTTCATTGCGCAAAAGGTTCATGGACCTTTCATTTTTTGGTAATTTCACCCTTATACAAACCATAATTTCTATACATTTTCATCAAATTTCTCAATAAAAGGTGTGAAATGATGAATATACCCTCTTATTTAAATAAAAAAAAAGAAAATTAATTTTTTTGTTTCTAATTTTTTAATAATTTATTTGGGACTCGTTTGCACTTTTTAAATTTTGTTTTAATTTCTAATTTTTTAACAATTTATTTGGGACTCGTTTGCACTTTCTTTAAAAAAATTAATTTCTAATTTTTTTTTTCATAATTTATTTGGGACTTGGTTGCACTTTTTTTTTAATAAAAAAAATGGGATTATAATTGCAATTAGTTTTTTATTTAAATATCAGAATATATTTGTCATTTCACAATTTGTTATTGAGAAATTGGATGAAAATAGATAGAATGGTTGGTTTGCTCAATCAAAAGTATAATTAAGAGTGAAAATACCAAAAAATAAAATAAAATGAAAGGCATAAATGTTTTTCATAATAATAGTGAAATGTATGGACATTATTTGATAATTACTCTTTTAATAATTTATTTGAGATTTGTTTGTATTTAAAAATATAAAAAAATTGAGACTTGTTGCAATTGATTCTTTCTTTTTCTTTTGTTTAAACAGAAGGATATATTTGTCATTTCATAATTTTTAATTGAAAAATAGATGAAAATAATTTTTTTGCACATTGAAAAATGGAAACAATAGTGAAAATATCAAAAATTGAAAAATAAATACGTTTTCCACACTTAATTAATAAAAGATAGGGACGTGCTAATCAACCTCGTTGAAGTAAAAGCTTCTAGAACTAAAAATCCACCGCCCACGGTCAGTCAAAGTCAACAACAATGCGTGACAAGATAATCCTCTTAGATTCCCCATCATTAACATAAAGGCCCTTTTCTCCATGGACCTTGGCGTGACCGCAAGGGACAGAACACACACATAGGTGATGCACAAATTTTTTATGGGTTAATTTCACAAATGGTCATTGAAGTTGCCTGAAAATTTCAAAACGGTCACTGAAGTTTTAAAGTTTCAGAAATGGTCACTGAAGTTTGAAATTTCTTTCAAAACGGTCACTGAATTTTTAGATTTTTTGGCAAAGTTTGAGACAATTTTTCAGCAACTTCCGACCACTAAAACCGTCGATTTCGAATACCGTTGGAAAGCCCACGATGTCCTCTTCAATTACCACTAAACATCTCCCCAAAACTCCAAGTGATTTGGCCGGAATAAACCCACGAAGTCGGCAACCAAAATTGTGAAAATCTACCAAGATTTTCAGATTTTTTTGCCAAGTTTGAGACAATTTTTCGGCAACTTCCGACCACTAAAACTACCGATTTCGGATACCGTTGGAAAGCCCACAATGTCCTCTTCAATTACCACCAAAAATCTCCCCACAAATCTAAGTGATTCGACCGGAATAAACCCACGAAGTCAACTATCCAAACTGGGCAAAAAAGTCCGAAAATCTGCCTAGTTTGGGTAGCTAACTTCGTGGGTTTATTCCGGTCGAATCACTTGGATTTTTGGGGAGAATTTTGGTGGTAATTGAAGAGGACATCGTGGGCTTTCCAACGGTATCCGAAATCGACAGTTTTGGTGGTCGGAAGTTGTCGAAAAATTGCCTTAAACTTGTCCAAAAAATCTAGAAATCTGGACAGATTTTCACAATTTTCGGTTGCCAACTTCGTGGGTTTATTCCGACCAAATCACTTGGAGTTTTAGGGAGATTTTTGGTGATAATTGAAGAGGACATCGTGGGCTTTCCAACGGTATCCGAAATCGACGGTTTTGGTGGTCGGAAGTTGCCGAAAAATTGCCTCAAACTTGGCCAAAAATCTGAAAATTCAGTGACCGTTTTGAAAGAAATTTCAAACTTCAGTGACCGTTTTTGAAACTTTGAAACTTCAGTGTCCGTTTTGAAATTTTCAAGTAACTTCAGTGACCATTTGTGAAATTAACCCAATTTTTTATATCAATATTTTATTCACGTGGACACCATTTCTGTACAAATGATTTTATTCTTTCTCTATACGCAATATTACACCGATTCCATTATTTTGAAAATATATATTTTTTCTCTTGAACAACACATTTTTCAATAAAATAATATTACGCGTAAATTCAAAACTTTTCATTCTTTTTTAATCACTCATTCTCTATTAAATCACTATTTCAAAATACATTTTGGCAAAATAATGGAGCTCAAATATTTATTTATATTGATTTCTTAATTATTTGTCGATTTGAAATAAACGCATATTTTATAATTTCTTAAATTTACAACAATACTTATAATTATATTTATTAAAATTAAATGTAATCATCTAGTCAAAAGTATAAAAAAAAACATCTTAAAAAATGATAAAAAAAAAAAGTATTATTTAAATATAATAAAGTACCCATTTTAAAATAGTAAACAGATTGATCACCCCTAAGAGCTCACGTTGATGGAAGGTTTTGCACCTCTATTTGCCACCTGGAACTATAGCATGTTCAAATGGTTGGGTTGTTCGCCCAATAAAACAATACGTAGTGTATGAAACTAAGACATCTTAACAGATAGGTAGATTTGAACTTTGTTCCTACATAATCTGATCAATTCGATCAGGGACTCGCAGTCAATTTTCATTGTTCAAATATTTGACAACGTGTAAAATCACTGTTCAACATACGACGACATGAAAAAATCAAAAGTTCTATCCTCCCTCTCCATCTATCCAAGGATTGGAAGGACGAAGGCCTTTGGTGCCCTCTCCAGTCAAGAATTGGAGCCCCACGATCACTAGGCAATGCAAAAATGCTATTTAAAATTTTACTTTAATTTTAAAGCTCGTTAACAATATTTTCAGATGAAAATCATGATTAATGATAAGTTTTTTGATCAATGAAATGTTAAAATAAGAATCTGGCGATAAAAAAGTTAAAGATATAACTACGATGATGAACAAATGCTAATAGCCTTTAATGTAATTAAAATATGGTGTACTTATAAAAAAAAATGTGGAATGAATATAATAATTCATTTAATTTTGTAATCTATTATCGAGAAAGAGAGGTTTGTCATATTTTTGAAAATAGGCGAAAGGTACCTGTAATTGTCATAAACGACTTCAGCATACTTGCATCAGCATCCTATATTTTCCTTTTGTTTTGTTAGGTCACAAATTCTGCGAAATACGTCTTGAAAAGGTCAAGTATATCAACACCCCGTCAACTCCGGCAAAATAAAAAAGGGATTCATGCATCGAACTTCATATTTAATATATTCAAAATAAGTCCTATTCATTCTGATTTTAATAAATTGTTATATAGGCATAATTATTATTGACCTTGAAAATCGTGACACTTACGTGGACAATAGATACCGAGTCCACTCCCGCCAACTTAAACAAATTCCGACACGTTTTGACCAGAAACCTGGTGAGAAGCGAGACGAACGTGAACGCGGGAGATACTATACGGCGAAAGACAAAATGTTCGAGCTCCGATGGGTGAAATAAGGATAATTGCGCTAGCGACGATCACTAATCAAATGCTAATGTAAACCAAATAAAACATCAACCTAAAATATATGTGAAGAGCAAAACTATGTAAGTAGAGTTTACAAGATGATTTGTATTATCAAGAGTTTGAGGTATAACAATCCAACCCTTTTTCATTTACAAAGTAGTTCTATTTGTAGTGCTTTGACCAACTTGATATCCGTTGGATTAGAACCACGTGGTCTCATCTTCTTGATTGAAACTTCACATCAATGTCTATCATACAATAAATACCTTGACAACAAGTCAATCGCTATGTACAACAGACTGACACATTTGACATAATTACAAATGTTACATCAATCATTCCTAAAGATTGACTAAAGATTTTGTAAGAGACAGTGTCAGCTTCATGAGCTTCTGGTGAAGTGAGGGCCTCGGTTGGAGGAGGCTTTATATTGGTCTTCTGGGTGAAGAACCCCGGCTTCTACGATTTCTTTGTGCAGCGCCTTGGACTTATGCACTTCAGCCGTTAGACAGTGCTTTGGCATAAGAGCTTCGACCATCCATATAATTTCTTTATATTTGACCAGTTAGGTCTTTGTTGACTTTCCAGCCTACTTGGATTGCTTGCGTGACACTTTTATTTGAGTTTCAGCAGCGACACGTAACAATTATTATTATTATTATCATTATCATTATCAATTGGTTAATAATTTAAACTTTTATACAAAAGAAAATTGTTGAAAAATCAACATCCTTGCGCCCTTGATCCCCGTTTATATAAAAAAAAAAATTCTCTCTTATTTTCAATTACATATTTTTCAATAAAATAATATTACACATTTTTCATCAATCTAAAAACTTTTACTTCAATTTTTATCACACATTTTTCATCAATCTACTATTCTAAAATGCATTTTACACCAAAAAATGGGGTTCAAACAGGCCTAGTTAAGATCGTCAGAGACGTAAACACAATACAATAGGGTTACTCCAATAATAATAGGAAATAGATCCATACTTGAAAATCTTAATATCTGAGTTTTATAATGTTAATTATGTTATTTATTGAAAACGGTTGTGCGAGTTTATATTAATGAAGAAGTTTATTTGACTCACGAAATGCTTATTACGCGATAGAAGTGTAAAAAATATTAATTAAAAAAAAGTTAATATTATTAATTATTACGACTTATTATGTCTAGCACCATGTAGCAAGCACATTGAAATATTTAATAGCCCGTTTGAAATAATATTTGAAAATCAAAAAGTTGCTTTTGAATATGTTTGAATAATTTTTTAAAAGTGTTTTATCTGATTAAAAGAATTTTTAGTAGGAGCTGACATATTTTCAAAAGAAACGTAAGCAAAAAAAAAAAAAAAATGTTCAACCAAACGGCCCCTAAGTAGGGTCTTATATTTGATTTGCTTAATATTAATATGCCATCAGAACCCAAATTTGTTACATACAAAGGTGTGCTTTCAACATAACCCACTCCACCTTTCAACTCTCCTAAGGGAAAAAAAATGGATCAGAGAATATTTTCAAGTACAAGTACACTAAAGCATGGTGATCTGTTGTAGCTGGCCTTATAATGGGAACAAAATGAAGATTTTGAGTCCATAAATGGAACTGATTGCTGTCCATGAGATTATTTATCCCTGCAAGGATATATTGATGTCCGTCGTGGACTTGCTCGAGTTTTCTGCAGTTGGAGCAGCCGCCAAATTATTCGTCATGACAGTAGATTGAGGCGCAATATTGCCAGTGTCGAAGCTCTTATTCACTGCATTGAAAGAATGAGGGATGCCAACAGGGATTGATGCATTGATATTCAATGTGGTTTCTGCTTTCGGCTTCTTGGGTTTTAACTCAGGGTGGCCGCTTGGTAGAAAACTGCCCACAATCACCTGATATAAATTTGGAGAGAAAAAAGTAGAATGAAAAAGAAGGCCACAAGAACAAACAGGAAAACTGACATATCATGTCTTAAATCAGGATAATTTGCACTCGCCGCCCCAATGTACATCCCGATTTGCACTTTTATTCTCAACCTTGGTTTTCTTGGTATTAAACTCCTCCACGGTTTCATTAACAGGCACAAACAGTCCGTATTGACTACTTCTGTTAATGATACTGTTGATGCAAAAAGACAAGATTCTCACAACCTTAAATAAGCAAACAAAGGTTGAGGGTAATTACGTGGAAATCCTGGGTTTGCCACTGTTTGACAAGGAAAATATAACCACGAGTACTTTCTAAAATCTTATAAGCAGTTGAAGAACCAAACGGAAGAAGAAACACCTGTACAGGACTAGCAGCAATCATCAGTCCAGCAATCAAACCTCCCACAACACGACCGTCTGGACTTGCCAAAGAGGTGCTCATGATGCCAGATCTCGAGTCTTCCATGTCCAAAGGAGTAAAAGATCCGGACAGAGAGAGAATTTCAAACCGACCCTACAAGTGAATCATAGGAAGAATCCCTCAGGTTGCCAAATTATACAGTACTCGTGAAGTTGGAAACTAATAGCAGAATCCAATACAACCATGGGAGAGAGTTTTGATTTTGAACTGATGGGATTACTGTTAGTTAGGTACGAAGTCAACGCAGATAAGTGTCGTGCACTAGAAACATAGAGAAGGAGGTTTTAGGAGAATCTAAGGTAGAACAAAAGCTTTCAAATAGCATTTAAGACTAAAAGATAATTCTCCAGAAACTAATCAAAGTATAAAAACTTGAAAATTTTAAATTTTCTAAATGTGAAGCCGAAAGGGTCGTTCAGGAATCCTGCGCGGAAGAATGTGAAAGTTGTATAGTTGTCTTGGAACTACTGTTGGAGAGAACTATTTACAAGATATCTAGACAAAGGGAAAGGGGAAAGTAGAAATCTAACCAAGTTATTAAAGATGAGAATCAAACCGTATTTGTTTGTTTTGTAGAGATGAGACGACAAAAGGATAGGGGAATTACTTCGACAAATCATGTAATGAAAGGCATAATATGGATATTGACTTGTATAACTTCACTGTAGATAGGAAAGTTGTATACTATGAAGTTAGTTTTCAGATGTAAGAGCGGCCATAAAAAAACGAAAATAAGTGGGTATTATATGGTTAACAAATGTGTTAAATTAGATACAAGGGAAAATGATGTTGAATGTGAATGGAGGAAGAGTCTCATAGTACCCATGTTTAAGGATAAAAGAGACATTCAAGATTGTATGATCACGAGTCATACAATGAAATTATGGGAAATGGCAATTGAGCAACAAACTAGGTATAATTCAAATGTTTCAGAAAACAAGTTTGGCTTTTTGTCTGGGTGATCTACTATAAAAGCCATTTACATGTTTAGGAGATTGACAAAGTAGTATAGTAAAATGAAACAAGATATGCACGTGGTTTTGATTGATCCAGAAAAGCCTATGATAGTGCATAGTAAAGCGCTATGGTGGGTGCCAAAGAGAATTGGATGACATGGAGAAAGCTACAAGAATTCTATGTGATAGTTAGATCAGTGGCATACCTCATAAGTCAAGGTATTCCCAGATGAATTAGGCTGCCGAAGTGTAATTTTCGAGATCAAACCAACGGCGGAAATTATGCAAATAGCTCGAGGTCCTTCTAAAGAGAATGACATAATCTTACTTGAAACATCCTAAGGAGACAATATAACTGATTAGAAACATTATATGTATTATACACCAATAGATAGATGTTATAAAGGGAAATACCAAAAAGTCCTTTTAACAAATTCGTAATCCAGAAAACATGCATATGTTGTGCCTGTCTAGACAATCGAAACGGACACTATTCAATTCCCTTGAAACCGATCGCTAGTGACATGTTAACTACGTCAAGCAAAGTCATGTATTAAGACCCTGTTTGATTTATTGAGTGGATAATGCATTTTAAATAGTGATTTGATGGAAAATATGTAATTAAAAAATAAGGAAAAGTTTTGAATTTGAGTGTAATATTATTTTATTGAAGAATGTGTGGTTGAAAATGAATTTTTGTAAGAACGTGGATCAAACAGGGTGTAAGTTATTAACAATAATGTGCTTTTTAGTTTTAATATACATCTTTTTCCTTGAAACTATACAACTGAATTCGAACAGTTAGAAATCTCGCTCTCTCTCTTAGCAATCCTCCCCCCAGAACCAAACTCAGCAACCCAAAAAGAAAGGCCAGGAGCTCTTTTCTATCTGTAGTACCACTACCTACAACAATATATTTTAGTTCCATCTCCACTTCGCCTTGTTTGGATTGGGATGCTTATTTGAAAGACCAAAATAATCACAATGAAAGAAAAAAAAAATAATAGATAATCAAATCTAGAAAACAAAACACGTTTAGAAACAAAAAATAAAACCAAATGAATGAAATATGTGGTTAATTGCAGAATTAAGTTAGCAGCAACGGTTGTGGGATTGGGCATGGGGAAGAGAGAAAGAGAGAGAGAGATTATTGACAACATGAAGTGGAAGGAATGCCCATATAACGGATGAAGAATGTCCAATCTTATTGAGTGGTAGCAATGCAAGGGATTAGCAAAAACATGAACATTTTAATAAACATGATAGATGCAGATCTTTCTCGAATTTTGATATCTTTTAGCTTTTTTTTTTTCAACAGATCTAATAGGCATCCCACATATGCATGAAAGTATTCCAGAATTATTTGTTGGGAGAGGATCTCAAGAAATTTCACTAACCAAGCTCAACCTTAAGTTTTTCAAACCACTAGAACAATGCTTCCCTGGCATTAATGCCATAAGTTCCCCATTTCACGTCTAGCAATATGCACAAAAAATTGGTTTATATTACTTATGAGAAGTGCATGTTTCAAAAGTTCAACTTTGTATTTCACTCAACATTTTGTTCTTTTTTCTCAAAAATGTACTTAATCAACAAATTACTACAGGTGTGAGACACCAAAATCCCATGGCAATAATTAGGAATCCTTAGAAGTTATACACGAGTATGAGCTATGTATCACACAGGCAACTATTATGTATGTTCTCAATTAACAAGTCAAATTGTAAGTGTCTTTGGGCAACAAATCAACTATGCATGCTAACCCATGGATTCACGATAAGGTTCAGCTACAAGTGTAGGATAGCATGTTTAGCTAAGCTTAAAAGGTGATTTTAAGTAAAGCCCAATGTACTCTAAATGCTGCATTGTGTGCGTATGCATTGGTGGGGGGACACTTTCAAATCCGGTATTCATGGCCTTGTGTTAGACTCTGTGGGCCTACATAATCTACTGTAAACTTCCATATTTGCATTAGGTCGCTCTACAATCTTACAAAATATAAAGGACTTCTGTAGAGCTGTTTTTAGGTGAGCACAGAATGAGAGGAATGATACCATTATACTCTACTTCTTCACAGTGAAAACCTGTAGCAGTAACCACTCTCATATTGAGGGTGAACCATTATAAATATGTGTTTTTCTGACTTCATTTTGTTTATTATTACCACTGTAATTGCGACTAGCGTTTACCCCTAACATCTTTAACCATGTAAACCTTAACAAGGGTGTCCAGGTTTCACGAAAAGAGATGGCGAGATCCTATTGTTCATCCCACGTCTAAGAATTGTTTTAAAAGTACCTAAGAATGTGTCGTGTATCCCATAACATCAACTATAAGTAATTTTTTTATCATAGACAAGCCAACTACTTTGGCTACACAGCTTGCATATCATGGCACAGGGCAAACGGGCTTAAGAAGTTTAGATTCTCCATTCCAATACATATGTAAGGATATTTACAACTTCTGTGCAAAAGGTAGTACCAAGTATAGAGAAAATGTATATGATCTTGAAAACTTAAATTTAACAAATTAGACCACATTAACTTCTGATGTATCCCAATCTTATTAAACTTACCTCACCAGGATCAACAGTGAGAAGGTGGGGCAAAAAACTTCCACCAGTAGAGGATGAAACCCGTTCACCTGGCAAATATAAGTAAAGAAAGAGGTATTAGAATATTTCCGTCTCTGAATCACAAATAGTATCATCACCGAGCCCAAATGCACCTCAAGAAGCTACAATTGCACCAATTTAACAAACCATGTTCCCAATACAGTGGAGCAATCATTTACCCATAACCAAATTTATACAGCAAATGTCTGGATTTATAAGCGAGTTTCTACTACATATCCATAGGCATTCTCTTTCAAATTAACTCTCGATCCACATTCACATACACTATGCAATCTTAACTTGAGAATAGAATACCGTTTGAAGAATTGATATTACCTAATTTATCTGTCCCAACTTTATTCTTATGCTTTTTCTCCGAAACAGTTGGCCGGACAACACTCGATTGCTCAACATAGAAGTTTCCAGAAGCTGGTGGAGCTGATGATGATATAGGTGTCGGTGAAAGCACCATTCGAGCAGAACCATCTGGTCCATACTTCCTTGGACGACCTCTCTTCTTCTTCTCTGACGTAGCAGACAAGCCTGTGCTTGCCATGGATGGCATCATGGGCTGTACACCAGTGACAGGAGTCGTGTTTTCCTTCCATGGAGCAACATGGAAGCTCGATGGAGCTTCAGGAGATATTACTGTCACTCCTGAAATTCCTTCCCTTGACTCCATGGTAACTTCACCTTAATTCTATAGCTGCAAAGGCAAAATATTTGACATAATGACATCCCCACAAATATAATTGATGATACAATTTAAGTTGAATCTAAGTATCCTACTTTAAGTTGAACAAAAGAAAAAAGGTATAGTAGAAGTTGGGCCTCTCAAAACCCAGGAATTCAACCATACCAACCATAGAAAAGAAACAAAAGCTCAAAAATGAAAATCATTAATACTCAACAAAAAATTCTAGTTCGAAATCTGCTATGAATTCAACATTTTTAAGGCAGTGTACAACATAGTATTATAGAAGTAAAAGAAGCTAAAATATTGTCTCCCTAATCTCGTAGTCTATTACCTACCAAACACTCTACTAAAGCTCAAAACTTCATACACAGCTATGGAGAAATTCAATCTTTTCTTGACCATAAAAAAAAAAAATGAAAGTAAAATTTTCTTTAGGGAAGAAATAGCAAACCATGCATAACCCAGAAACTGAAAACAACATTGAACTAGATTATGAAGTGGCATCCACAAACAAAAGGAAACAGTAAAAAGAAAAACAAACTTATCTTAACTGCAGTGAACTCTGCATTTACATTAAAAAAAAAGAAAAAAAATGAAAAGTACGAAATTATACTTGCATAGTTTAGATTGTTCTCTGAAGAAAACCTCTTCAATTTGCAAATTAGTTTACTGCTCCAACAGATTAACCCCAAAAAAACCCAGAAAAGAAAAAAAAAAAAAAAAAAAAAAAAAAACCAAATAAAGTCAAAATTAACTCTTTAACCCATAAGAAAAACATTTTTTTCTTCAGAAGCAAATCTAATGCTAGTAAAGTAATACATATATGTGAATTCAAGAATGATAAATTACATGCTAAACCCAGGAAAAATGAAATTTGATTAAGAAATTTTTCATGTCCGGGCAACAATTTTAAAATCTTCAAATCATTATAAGTATGGCTCATTCAATATAATTTTGAGTTAAATTATGGGACATCTGGGGAAAAGTAAAAGTTTCTTTTAAATTTTAAACTTAATTATTTATTTTTTATTTAAAGCTGAAAAGTAATGTAGGGGACCAAAGGTTAGTTAGATTTTTGGTCAACCTTTTTCTTTCCTGCTGACAGGCCTTCAGTCCTTTTTTCTCTTTTTCTTTTTTTGACATGAGTTATATATTCAACATTTTTAAGGCTGGTTTGAAATTGAACCTCATTATTTTGGAAAGAATGAATATTTGATTAGTGATTGATGGAGAATGTGTGATTAAAAAGTGAGATAACATTTTAAATTTGTGTATAATATTTTTTTTTTAAATGTTTGTTTAAAAAGAAGATTTTTTTTTAAAAATAATGAAAATCAAATCGGGACTATGTAGCATCCCACCAGAAACGCCAACTCTTAAATGCGTAGTGCGTGATAGAAGAGTTAAATCCATCAATGGTCATCCTACTTTACATTTAATGTCATCGTGTAAATTTTTTCATCATGGCCACTCAATTTTATACTTAGTATCACCATAATCACTTAACTTTATACTTATTGTCATCATGACCACCCAACTTTTTTTAACCATTTTCACTCATTTTAAAAGAGATAAATTTGTAATTTTGTATTATATATATAAAATAAATTTAAAAAATAAAAATAAAAGTTTTTATTTTATTTTAAAAGGTTTTTTAATAATTATTTTATTTTATTTTTCTAAGTAATGTTTTTTTAAATAAGTTTTTACAGAGAGATGGGTTAAGTAAGTGCGCGATGTAGCTTAGGAAAGATGAAACCAACTCGTCTTTACTCGAAAGGATACTCAATATCTTTAGCACGGAAAGGTGTAGCAGGGGTCACGACTGCATCTTAATCGGTGCTGGTTGAGGGAGTTTTCGGCATTGTTATTAGCTTGATTTTCGGAGTTTTCCTTTTATTAAAATTGGAGACATTCTTCATTGGACTTGCCACTGGAGTTTTGTGAACATTTTGCATATCATGGAGTTCTGCACTTGTCACATTCTGATGCTAAGTATTAGTAGGGTCGACATTTGGTGATAGAGGAGATAGGGGCTTCCGAATCAGCAATGATTGTGAACTTCTTGCATGCATAAAATTGACCATAGAACAGTCGATACATAATTGTCAGCATATAGAAAGATTAACAGTCCCAATATAACATGAGTGTGCACATGCGTCGTCTGTTGGCCTGTTCCGAGCCTAATTATACTACACACTACAGCATTCTATACATTGATTAAGCTGCCTCAATATTCCTTTGTATATGTGGGTATTAAGGTCTATTTTCTTTGAGACAAATTGAGAGGCACGAGATCACTATCATGATTTTTTTCTTCTTCATAGTAAAAAACATGTAAGTTTTTTATTTCGTTTTGCTTAATGCTACTCTAATTGTAAGAATTCGCAACATTCTTTAATATCAATTTCGGGTCAAGAAACTTACTTGAAATGATGAATTTCAATATATTTTGATGGTTGAATCACCTTGCATTCCAAAACTCCAACAATCTGCATTTCTTGTTCTCCAATAGTCCCAATTTCGATCACAATGGAAGGGGATTATTATCCACAATCTAAATATCAATTTTTGTGAGATTTCATGTCCAGAATATGGTTCTAATAACTTTCCAATTTTGGTGTAAATTTTCATACGAATTTTTCCTTCATTCATTATGCCATCATTTTCATTCTATTTTTCAATGCACGATCATTGGAGGTCGTAGGGAGTTAAAGGTAATTATATAGAGATGTATGTTTGAACTTCAAATTCAAACCACTTCCTCCAGCCCTTTTAATAACTTGTGAGTCGAGTCATTCCACATAAGCAATTCACGACTTGTATTTTCTAATATCTCCAACTCGTACATGACGAGCTTGATCCGAACCACGATGGACAACGAATGTCACGCATTAAATCTTTCTCAGGATCTATTTCACAAAAAATTCATACGACAAATAGATAGTGCGACCAACGAGTAATATTAGAGCTCACAATACTATAAACTTGTTAGGGATATACAATAGCTCAACTAGAGAAACATTACATCTCGCTATACCCTAAACTCATTTTTCAACATTAATTCAAGTATTTTCGATTCCTCGAATATTTATGGAACATACTTGAACCACACGTCACATTATTGTATTCACAATTATATTCTATACCCTAAATGGTTAAGCACAGTTGTCCGATCGGTGAATACAAATATAAATGTTGGTCAAAATAGTTTTCATTTCCTACTTGAATCCTTCAACTTTAAATCAACTGCTTTCCTAGACATTTCTCATCAAACCGAATCAACCATAGATATTAGCAACATGCTAAAGTAGCAACACCGAAACAAAATCTCAAAATATAGTCAAAATTTATAAAACTATATATGAGGTTATGTAAACCTCAAGGTCTCACACAATGAGGAAACATGGATCCATTCATCCATTTACCCAATATTGGTCGTAAAAGCACAGGTGGTATGAAACACGCGCTACGATGTTTTCTCTCATTCTTAAGGCGTATGTCACATCCTTTATAAACAAATAACACTGTACAAGTCATAGTTCAGGTATTCCCCGATACCTAACTTGAGTTCTCTTTATATTCATTCCTCCATGCAATCTCAAATTGAGAATTCAATCTGGCTACTAAACAGGATGGATAACAAAATTCATTTCGGCTACTTGTTGTAATCTTATCTTAATATCTTATCAAGGTGATCGAATCACGTACACAACATGACCACTTTGTCTCATCTCAGCACACCCCAAAGTCTCTAAGGCGATTGTTCTTGTGAGTGAACCAATCTCAATCTGTTTGACATACTTTATATGTGCATGCAAAATATTATCTGGTAATCTCAAGAATATATTACACATAAACTCAAAATTGTTCATCTATGGACACATAAAAACCAATCAAGAGTTTTTTTATACACTAAGTATCAAATAAGGATATCTTTCATTACATAGATCATCAATATCTCGTGATAGAGATTAACGCTATTAAATAGTTCACAAAAGTCTTCACTTCAATAATCTGATTTTCTACTCCACTTCAGAGAAGTCTAAATAAATACAGCAGCACAACTGAAATGCATGAATCCATCTATAAATGTTGAAAATATAAAAATCCATCTCCATCTCTCAAGAAATTCGAATGGATTTACTCAATGAAAGTTTAGCTCTTTCGACTTTGAATCGTTTTCTCATCACAAAATCTCACACCATTGCACAAATATCCAAAACCATAATTACATATCACCATTGTGAGTACAAACAGAAATACCACGTATAAGTTCAAGTTAGAGACCACTTTTAGTGTTACAACTGAGATCAAGTTTAATAGAGTCTTTGATACTATCTTAATATCAAATGGGAGGTTCGTTTCTCCACTTTGCAACATTAAGTTGCAATGTCAATCATATAAGCTTCCACTTCATCTCCATTATTTGTATAAATCTATTTTGTATCAAGTCAAGGACTCGACAATAGAATAAGATACTTTTTGATCTCATATAAAGTGAGTTTCTAACCCTTGAATCTACTATCCACACAAGATAAGATCCAATAGTATAGTGTTGACACGTAAACAATACTAAGAGGAATATATTCAAGTGCAATATTCTTTAACTTAACCACTTTAGAGCTAAGAGATTCAAACCGTATAGTTGAAGCACTTGAACCTTTATAACATTGATCATCTACCAAAACCACTTTCATTCACTTACTATCTAGAACATTGCTACACAAGTGTATCCTCGAAACTTAGGAACATCAAGTCGCATGTCTTTTAACTCACATAGCGGATAGTTTCAATAGAGAAAATTGACACTTCAATTCGTAAGCCACATTGATATTCAAAAATTTTATCTATTAAAAAAAAGACTAGTTTGAACTTACTACTCATCTAAAAAAAATGTAACCAACAAAAAATTATCAACTCTATGCTAACCATCTTAGCCAAGTCACATTCGAGAAAAAGATAATTTATAACAGAACTTAACAATTCAAATATTCAAGCACAAGAATCTATATTTTCTCGTACTTAACAAAGTTTCAATCTTTATTCTCTAGAGTAGTATGACCTACATAGGGTCTTCTATTGCGTGGTTGATGCTCTCTAAACATCATGTCTTTCTAGTACACTTCTTATCATGCCAAATGTTATTGCATTTAACTTATCACCTTTATTAAGGCTAACTACAATAGATTTTGATGCCATGATCTATTAATTTTTAAAGACATTTTATTCTCAATCAATGCCTATTTATGCACATTCAATTTTGCATCAATGCAAATCAATGTCTACGATAGTTCAATATTAGGTACGAAGTTGAAAGTTCACTATGTTCCCAATCATCGTTCGTAATCCTATTATTTCACTATCATAAACTTAATTTCATAATGCAAAATTTCATTGGTTCTAAGTGAGAATTACATTAATTCTTCTAACTTGAGAACTCTCACTCAGCTGGTAAATCAAATAATTCTAGGTAAGATTTTCTTAAAATCTTCCGATCACCAAACTATCACTCAACTGATAGTTAAAGGTCTAAGTAAGAATCTCATTAATTCTACCGACATTTGCATTTATAACAATACACAATTTAACGATATCATGTATTCAATTAGATAATTTCATAATATGAAATAAAAGTATAAATATGCACGTTTATCCAATTATGACATGTATTGATATAACAAATTAATTCTTCTAGAAGATAACTTCAATTATAATTCAAAAATAAAATTAACATCATTTAAATTTAAATTTACAAATCATCAATTCCATTTAAATCTATGTTGCAACACAGTGCCAACAAATGAGAAGTGACATTAGAATTATCATATTATGTTTATTACCAAAAGCTTATGTCCCAAAATATTCACGTGTTCCACATAAGGTCATGTTCCAAATCCATTTACTTATATCGATAAACACGGAACATTTTAACAAGTTCTATATTAATCCATGTTTTTCTAGTATTCCCTCTAAAGATGCTAAAAGTGTACATATAATTAACCATATCTGATCGAGTACAAAATTGAAAAACAAGTCACAATAGATCACATAACCTTATCAAGACCCACACAACTCATGAACGTATATAAAACGAGGTATTTTAAATACTTTTGGAGTATTTTTCACTTTAAAAAAAATGAAACACTTGAAAAAAAAACTCCCACAAGAAAAATACCATTTAACAAATATTCTTAATTTTTATAAAATTTTTAGAATTTAATTAAGTTCAAAAAGATATTTTTAATACCTTTTTTTATAATTTATTTCAATAATAAAAAATTAATTTTAATTGCACATAAAAATCAATAATATTTCAAGGATCTAGTAACAATTTTCGAAATTGTTATTGGAATAATCAACTTCCAAAAAATAATTTGGGACCAATATGCAACATGCAATTTCAACATTCAAAAATGTGGGGACCAACATGCAATTTTCGAAATTGCATTTGGAATATTGAAGGGACCGCTATGCAATTCGTTCAAAATTGAATTTGGAATCATTCACCTCCACAACAACAGTTCGTGTTTCTGCATTTTTTTGCGGGTTACTGTTCACTATCAAAGAAAAATGGCATTTTTTTTTTTTTCAGATTTTGTTAAAACTTCGAAAGCCAATAATTTCTTCAATTCAAGGCTAAAAATTATGTTATTTATACCGTTGAAAAAGTATCATGAATATATATCAAACCATACCGAATGGTTATTATGAAACATAGTGTGGAAGAAGTTATCATGTAATTAATTTTCGAGTTTTACCGATTTTAATGCATAAAATCATATTTTCATCCAAAATCTCGAATCCTCATAACTTTTTCATTTTAAGTCCAAAATTTGAGTTCTTTATATGGCTGGAAAGCTTATGAGAAGATCTTTCTAATCATACTAATCTTACTGTATGAAGATGAACGAGCAAATGACAGTAAATATTTAAAATTTTTACAATTTTATCAAGGGTTTCATTTTTCTCCAAATTTATAAAATCAAAAATTTCCAAACTTTGTAGATATTATCTAATCATATAAGGAATATGCTGTAAAAATTTCGTAAATTTTTGTTGCATATTTTATGACATACTATTAATAATGCTTCGAGTTTCAACAAAAATGGCATACCTGTATTTTTCAATATGATAATTCAATTTACAGCAAGATGATATGCAAGGGAAACAACTTTTACTGCTCTGATACCAATGTGAGAAATTTCGGGTCAAAAAACTTACTTGAAATGATGAATTTCAAGATATTTTGATAGTTGAATCACTTTGCATTCCAAAACTCCAACAATCGGCATTTCTTGTTCTCCAAACAATGGTCTCAATCTCGATCACAATGGGAGGTGATTATTATCCACAATCTAAGTGTCAATTTTTGTAAGATTTCATGTTCAAAATATGGTTCTAATGACTTTCCAATTTTGATGTAAATTTTCATACGAATTTTTCCTTCATTTTTATGCCATCATTTTCCCTTTATTTTTCATTGCACAATCATTGGAGGTTATAGAGAGTTAAGGATGGTTATATGGAGTTGCATGTTCGAACTTCAAATTCAAACCACTCGCTCTAACTATTTTAATAATTTGTGGGTTGAGTCATCCCACATGGGCGACGCACACCTGTATTTTTCTAAAACTGGTAATAGGGATTAGAGCGTAATCCGTAACACAATCATGGTGTTTTGGCATCCAACCATTTATCAAGCCCCAAAAGAAAAACCAATCCAACTACAATTGCATATGAAAGGAACTCATCGAACAATAGTTTTAACTTTCTAGTAAGTATTACCGGAAGAGCGAGTGTTAAAACCACTTTGGTTATGGCTGCACGAAGTTTTCTGCTTCACGAGAGAATGCGATGAGAGGCCAGCTTTCTTTGTATACGTGTTTCGAAGAAAATTAGGAACATTTCAGAGAGAGAGAGATGGAAACAGTGAAGTAAAAGTCATTTCACTTAAGCTGTAATAACCAACCCAGTTGTACTCCTCCAGCCAGCACTTCTTTTCACAAGCAGCCAACCATTTTTTTAACTTTTTCAAGTATCTCTTTTCTACTAAAAGCTTCTTCTTTTAACCTTTGAAATCTGAACCTCCATTTGTTCCAGCCTCCAGGAGATGCGATGGATTAATTGTTCCTGCAAGACGTAAAATTTAATAAAAAGTGATAAAATTGTCTAGTTTGCATACTAACATCCCAGTTTGATTCATCTTGATTACAGTCTTGTGGTTTGCAAACTTTTTTTGTTGAACAAAACTTCTACCTCTATTGTAATGCCAAGGAACAAATTTTTTTACCAGATTCTATAGTTTCCTTAGAAAAATCTCTTGAATTCTGTTCCCCAACAACAATGTGTGCAGTGCGCCCCCCCCCCCCCCCCCCCCCCCCCCTTCGCAGATGTCCTCTAAAACTAATCTCCTCTTCAAGAGAACCTCCATCATTTTGCTCGATTTCACTTCGTGCAGCCTCAAAACCTCTGCTTCAACCTGCAAAGAAGAAACATTTCATATATTATCACTGCCAAGGGTGAAAACTTAATGGATCACAATTTTTGAACTGTTAAGGAAAATAATAAACAATTTTGAGTTGTGTGTGTTGGTGCTAGTTAATATAATTTACTAATGAGAAAAAAAGTATACGATGACATAAACGATTGATGAAATCAAGAGAGAGAGTGTTCGGCTCAATTATCTCGGCTTCAGAAGCAGCTATATTTTTTGTTCCTCAACTGGTGTATCCATCAAATTATAGAGCTCCACCATGGTTGTTGCAAGATCTTGAAGCTATAAAAGCTACAAGAGTGAGGAAAAGAAGGAAAAACATATGTCACGTTGACACCGACCCTTTTCAGGCCTGTATCTTCAAATCTTTTAGTACTGCATGAATTGTCCGAAGTTGGATGCATCTCAAGAATAATTGAACTGCAATCTGTACCAACCACTAAACATAGAGATTTCAGAGAATTCAAATGGCCGAGCACTGGCTTCTATCGATCACTCTGTAAATAGATTTGGTAAACTTCATTAGAGAAGAAGTCAGTGTCACAACAACAAGAACTTCAATAATTACAAAATCAAAACTGAAACAAAAGAAGCATGGAATAAACCTTTTCTGTTTGCAGTGATAGCAAATGAATATGTAACTCTTCTAATCTGTTCAATGACAAATTGCTGTCCTTGGTAACAATTGTTAACGGATTCTCTTCTGCGGATCTGCTTATCTCCTTTGAGATACTACGTATTTGTTTTAGAACCTCCGTAAATTGACTCTTCCTCTCAATGTGTTTCCTTCTCATCTCTTCTAGATGAGACATAACTTCCTGAAGCTCTTTCTTCAAGCTTCCAAAACTCTGCTTGAACAGCAGGTATGGTCAAGAATTATGCCAACTGCTTGGAAAATTTCCTTGGAAGATTTCAGCAACATTGAAAATGCATGTTGCTGTTGGGTTTCTTATCTTCTCACCTGCCTTATATGAACAGGTTGTTCTCCTGATGTTGCCGAGATGCATGCACGTTCTGCCTCAAGTCGCAATTTCCCTTGGCAATGGCTTGCCTGATCCACACCACATACCTATTAAGAAAAAGATACAACAGAGGGACATAATTTGAGATGACCTAAGAGAACCAAAAATTGTTTTCATATGCAAATTCTGATGATCTGGTGATCATATATGTCTGATCGAGTTTCCTTTGGAAAAAGAAGTCAACAAAAACATGAAGTATAAATTGAAAAAGATGTGGAGATAAACATGAAAGATCTGGCCAAATAAACACCAAATCCTGCTCTGAAAAATGAGAAAAAAGTGTGAAGAGCCAAGCATTAGATCATCTGGCTTTTTAATGGAAGAAAAAAACATAGCACACCATTTTTCTTACCTTCAATTTTTACCTTGTTATTCATCAAATTGTCGTCTAGAAATTTAACTACAACTCTCCACCCAATCCCACCCCACTCTGCTCAAACTATGCAACAACAAAAACAAACTCGGCCTTAGTGCCCACTAAATTTGAGATTGGTTACATGAATCATTTTTTGCCATTCCATTCGATTCATTGCTAGATCTGGGACTGGGAGATATAAAACGACTAGATCCTTGACTTACAGCAGTTAATGTTAATCCGATCTCTCCCTATTCTGCATTACTCTACCAAAATCATGTCACTATTGTGAACAATGGAGCTTTTTTAAGTCTACACAGAATATGTCACAACCACTTTAATTGTCCTTCCTTAACTTGTTCTCCTTCCCGCAGTTGAATTGCATTCCGATCCCAATTCAATAAGAAGAATTTCCTCCGCCAAAGAACAAAACTTTTAACCCATAAGAAATTTCATGAACATAAAAAATAATCATTCAAATATTTAATCATGGAAAAAATACTTCCTGAATTAACAAATACTTTTTGCTTACAAATAGGGTTCGACAAAACTCCCGAACCGAATCGGACTCAAACCGAACTGGAACCGAATTGAGCGGTTCTTTTTAAGTTAAATACCCGAACGGATATCTGAATCGAGAATCGACGTGTTTGGTTAGATTCTCGGTTATAGACCAAGAATCGAAAAATCGAATAGGAACAGAATATCCCTAATTTTTTTGTATCTTAAATAAGTCAAATTATTTTATTTTTTAAATAAATTGCTAACTAATTAATTTAGTCCAAACTCAAAATATGATTTTACTATTTCTAATTTTCAGTCAATCCCAACTTAATCAAACCCAAATCTCTTATTCTATCGTAGTTTCATTTCTACCTTTCTATTATTGTGAACTAACCATCTTCTTTTTCTTGTGATTTTAACAGTTAAATCTATGAAAAATTCAACAAAGAGAGGTGCAAAAAATATCATGAGAATGAACTACGTTATTTTGTAAGAGTTAAGATTAAATATGTCATAATCGAATTAATGCACAGTTCCATTTACTAAATACTCGAAAATTTTGAATTTGGTTCCCAAACCAGACCATGCCCACCCCTACTTATAAATGTAAATTATTAATAGCTAGAAATATTTTTTCAAAAAAAAAAAAATTTATAAATAAAAAAATCATTGGTACCCATCAATAATCGTACAAATAAAGATGAAAAGATACAAAATCCACATGTAATATAAGATCAAAACAATCGAGTTTTCATTTAGAAACACAATGATCAACACATTATACATACAGATAAGTATATGCATATACACATGTAATCACAATAAAAGATAAACAAAATTGTACATCAAACAAAGTCATAATCGATACTAATTCCAATATAATCCCAATATAATCATTAAGGGCTTGCTTGGGAGATTTATATTCACTGATTTTGACCGATTTTGGATGATACCATTTACGAAGGGTTGGAAAAATCGGTGCTTGTTAGATTTTTTGGACACCGATTTTGGATGATTTAAAAATCACCTAAAAACAGTATACAGTATAGTGTAATCTTGACCGGTTCTCTCAACTCATCAAATCGATTTTTTTTTGTCATTTCTCAAATTCTCTTCTAATTTATTTTTTATAAAATAATTATTTCCAACAAACATATTTTGTTTAGTACTAACTTATAAATAAAAAAATACTAACTAAAAAATTATTTATAAGCAAAAAAAAATTTTATAATTAAAAAATTACTTATAAGTAAAATAATAAAGATTATTTTATGTAAAAATTTTACTAATAAATTAAAAATCACTTAAAAATATAAAAAGTTACTTTTAAGTAAAAAAATTCTCTTATGTATAAAAAATATTTAAAAGTACCAAATTAACTTATAATTATAAAGTTTATATATAAATAAGAAATACTAACATAAAATTTTAAGTAAATATTTAACTATATTACAAGAAACCAAAAACTCCCAACCATGGGTTGAATTATTTTAAAAATCGCTACTAAAATCACTCAATCAGTTCATTCATAAACACTCAAAATCGATACTTTAAAAAACACTCGTAATCTATACGCTCGAATTCCCAAGCAGACCCAAAGAGTGAAATGAAGCAAATGGTTTACTTCATTCACAATACTGCGTGTACTTGGCCCCACAACATAAAGGATGGTTCAGAAACCAAACCTAAGATTGAGCGGCTTCCTGATCAAAGTCGTCGGAGAATGACGTAATTTTCACCGGAAATTTATTTACCGATAGGGATTGATCATCGTACCAGTTTTGCTTCTTTTTCATAAATTTTTTTTAAGATTTTATTTTTCGCTTGACAACACTTTAAACAATCATTGGTACGGATTTTGATAACTCACACAATGTAAACAACAATATCATCTGTGAATGTACATCTAGATTAATTCAACATTTTGCGAGATTCATAATTTTTATAAAATTTTCAACTCAATATATCATCAGTTTTATTAAAATCTTCTAAAAATTTGATTTTTAACTGAGCCCAAGATCAATTATTATGCTTTTGCTTGCTGCAACAAATTCATTATGTTGGACAGCTCACTTGTCTTGCGTCTGGGTGACTTGAGTCGTGGAGCTAGATTTTAACACATTTTGTCTTTAGGAATTTATACAATTTCCATTTTTATAATATTAGTTTTATAATTCGTGGATTTGACCACACGAGTGGAAAAGGGTCCCACACGCGTTGAAGTGAATTATTAATTTTAATAATATATTTTGTAGATCTCACGCTTTTTCCACCACAAATTTCTTCGATTTTTAACAAGATTTACGAAAATTCTAATTTTTATCCCTACCAAATAGGGACAAAGATAGCACTAACGAAATATGTCTCTTTTTTTTTCTTTTTTTGTAACAATTTTAAGTGCATACCTATGGTGTAATTGAACGACTTTCGATCGATCAAGTTCTAGAGACTTTGGTTAACTAGTTGAATATCATTGCAGCTTATACAATAGCTAGTCGGCCTAGCCCTTTGATTTGGATGCTAGATTTAGCGTGTGGGACTTGGAGAAGTAATTTAAATCAAACATTTAACGGGGTTAAAAAAATTTTCCCCCACATAATTTATATTTTTATCAAAATCTACTAAAAATCTGATTTTTAGAACAAGTTGCATAAAATTAGATTTGTAAGCAATTACGTTCAAGAAGTGTCGAAGTATTGGAGATTGGCTAGTCAATTTTCTCCATTCGATTGTCCCATACGTCAAATAATCTTGGTTCTTGGGTGTTATATGTCCTCCGTGTGTATATGTACAAAGTGCATGATTTTGATTGTAACTCCAATTTAATTGGCGAATTCGGGTGTAGTTCACAAGTGAAAAGTTACTGATGGAGAGGATTTTTACATTGTTCATTTACTTCTCAGAGTCCCATGAATTGATCTCATCCTTGCTCGCAAAAAGACTTCTCTTTGGACCGTCTTCACATTGGATTTTAGGTGTTTCATGATCCTTTACTGAGGGAGATATGGTGATTAAAAGTTAAACATTAATTTTACCACATATTCATAATTATTACTTATTAATATCCACACACATGAGACCCGCAAATATTCCTCTTATTACTCCTCTTTATGTAACCTTTTATGAATTTGCCAAATGACAACTTTAGTTTTTTTTTTTTACCATCAATGAATTCGAAAGAAAGATGAAAGAACAAATCACGCGACTTGTACAATTTTATTTGACAATTTTGGTTGACAACTCACACTTCGTAACATCACATTCACCCATTTCAAAACCTGTTTTTAAAATCAGTTGTCAACCATAATTGTCAACAAGGATTATATAAGTATGTTAAATCTAAAAGGACCAATGCTTTTTACATAGGTCAATGCACTCCGATTCTTTACTCATTTCATGATGAATAGAATTATGAAAAATCGTTTGCTAACACTTCTTCCTATTTTTTTGCACACCAAAGATCGATAGTTAGCTCTCGTTCTCTCTATGGACCTATAACATTGTCGAAGGCGTGTGAGTGCTCTAGAAAAAATGTACTTTTGAAGGATTTTCAGTTGTTAATACAAATGTATCATTGATATATTGTAACAATTGTAAATTTTTTAAATTCCAATTTATATCCAAGAGCATCTTTGGCTGTGCCTCATTTTCCAGAAGATAAAATAACAATTCTTTGCTTCAAAAATAAGTTCTGTTAATAGAAGAAGCATTTTTTAATAAGAAAAATCAAGTTTAGGAAAATAATTAGTTTAAAATGTTGCAATATTACAATGATCATGCTAAGAATAACAATCACATACATTAATTGATAGTTCGAAATTCATACCTACGAAAGACATTGTTATATATGAATATTACCGGCTAGATCTTCCTATCATTCCTTCTCAAGATAATCAGTCGTCAATGGGGCAAGCCAATAAACGGTATGGAGAGGAGAGGGGACCTAGCCCTTATATAGAAAATTATAAAGTCGGCCCATTACCGGCTCTAACCCTAATTATGGTTTACATAATTCCGACTCATATACTTAAAATTACCACATTATAACAATAAAACATGTAAGGCGTACAACGGCCAAATGATCACTTAACATATTGGGCCTAATCATAATATCATTGCAAATTATACATCTAACCCGTAAAATTCGCAATCAAATGGAAGCCAACATAATAAAATTATTCTAACATTCTCCCACTTGGGCAAACATTTGATTGCTATAGAACAAAACTTTTAACCTCTGAGTTAGACTACATAGGTGGCCACACAAGTATAGCTGTAATGATAACACCTTACACAACATAATTTGGTCCAACAAAAATGTTAACATCGAACATGGAAGTCGTTATACCAATCAAACGATGTAAACCACTCCACAGCTACAAATGCCAACATCCTGATCGACATGGATTCTCATCCTCAAACCGATGTTATAGTATGTAATATGAACTTAGTACCTAATGTGATCAAAACTGTGCTAATTCATATCGGTCCTCAAAATGCTTCTAATCAGAATGAAACCACATGTTCACAAGAGACTTATGTCTTTAATCGCCATATCTTGAAATCAAAATAGTATCATAATAAAAGACATAAGTCAAATGCATGCACAAAATAATTTATGGATAGGGAAAAATATATTTTATTATTGAAAATGGCTGTACTCGAAGAATATATGGGTTGCCTACGTACCCCGTGAAGGGATCAAACCAAAACGTAGTTCTTTTACATAAATAACTCCCACTAATCAAAAATATCAAAAGTTTCCACAATACCCATATTAACAACATGTGTCTTGAAAACTTTAGGAGTGAGTCACTTCGTCAAAAGATTTGCAATCATCACCTCTGTATTAATGTGCTCTATTTTCGTATGCCCTTCGTTGACTCTGTCTTTGACCACCAAATATTTGATATCAATGTGTTTTGATCCACTAAAACTTTTATTATTTCTTGAAAATAACACTGATGCACTATTATCACAATAAATAGTGATTGGCATCGAGATGGAGTCAACAACTTTAAGCTCAGAAATAAAATTTCTTAACCAAACTGCTTGAATTGTAGCTCCATAACATCCCACAAATTCAGCATGCATAGTAGAATATGCCACTAGAGTCTGCTTAACACGTTTTCATGAGATAACACCACCAGGCAACATGAAAATATAACCTGAGGTTGATTTCAAATCATCTTGACATCCAAATTTTGAGTTTGAGTAGGCTACCACCTTAAGGTGATTTGAACGCTGAAAAGTGTGTACGTACAGTTTTCTTTAAATATCTCAAAACTTCCTTAGCCATTTTCCAATGATCTTACCCTGGATTCGATTAAAACCTACTAAGAACACGACTGCATAAGCAATATCCGGTCTAGTTCAAACTTGAGCATACATCAAACTCCCCACAGCAGTAGCATATCTAATCATCTTCATAGATTCTCTTTCTAGCTTATTCCATAGACATTGAGCTTTGTTAAACTTATCTCCTTTTATGATGGGTACATCACCAAGTGCACATTTCTGCATATTAAGCATTTCTAGAACACGTCATATATAAGCCTTCTGAAAAAGTTCCAACACGTCACGATGTATTTCAATGCTGAGCACATAAATAGCTTCTCCAAGATCTTTCATTTCAAAATTTACAAATAACATTTTCTTTGTCTCATGAAGTAACCTCAAGTCACTGCTAGCAAGTAAGATGTCATCTACATACGGAACAACATAAATAAAATTTCTCCCTCTAGTTTTAAGATAAATACATTGATCTACAGTATTTTCAACAAAACCAAAAGAAGTCACAACATTGTCAAATTTCAAATACCCGCTTGAGGCCATATAATGATTTTTTCAACTTGCATACCAAGTTTTCTTTGCTCTTCAAAACAAAACCTTCAGGTTGTCTCATGTAAACCTTTTTCGAAAGATCTCCATTTAGAAAAGCTGTCTTAACATCCATATGATGAAACACCAAATTATAATGCACCATGATAATTCGAAAAGAATCGTTAGATGAAATAGGTGAAAATGTTTCATTATAGTCAATACCCTCTCATTGAGTAAATTCTTTTGCAACCAATCTCACATTCTTTCGTTCAACGTTCCCTTTTGAGTCCAATTTGCTTTTGAAGATCCATTTGTTATCTATGTCTGGCATCCGGAGGAAGTTCAACAAGTTCCAAAAATTTATTTTGTTCCATAGAATTCATTTCATCTTCCATACCATTTATCCATTTATATGACTCATGACTTGTCAATACTTGATTCAAAGTAACAGGGTCAACAATATGTCCAATATTAAAATCACTCTCCAACAAATATGTAATGTAATCATTGGGCAATGCAGACCTCCTTTCTCTTTGCGTTCTCCTACCTTGTGGCTCAAGAGCTGACTCAATCGTTGTTGGTGAAGGAACTTGAAGTTCCTCTTGGTGCCCAAGTTCTTCATTAATAATTTCAGCTAGTTGAGTTATAACTCTCTCCTGTATAACAGGAACTGGAACAACAACTAGACTTGGTTCAACACAAAATTCCTTCAACGTAGAATTCTCACTATCACCAAAGTCATTTTTCAGAAATTTAGCAGTGATTAACTCAACAATTCTAGTGCAACGGTTTGGATAATAGAACTTATATCCTTTTGATATGTCTAGGTACCCAATAAAGTAACCATGAGTGGATTTTGGGTCTAATTTCTTCTCTAAGGGATTATAAATTCTTACCTCAGTTGGACATTCCCAAACTTTGAAATGAGCCAACTTGGCTTACGTCCTGTCCACAACTCGAAATGTGTCTTTGCACTAGCTTTACTCGGAACTGTGTTCAAAATATACATAATAGTTTTCAAGGCTTCAACTTATAGATATTCTGGCAAATTCGTTCTACTCATCATGCTTCTAACATGTCTTTAAGAGTCTGATTACGTCGTTCAGAAATGTCATTTTGTTCAGGTGTTCCGGCATGGTGTATTGAGGCACTATGCCACACCCTTTTGTAAAAACTTTGCAAAATCACCCATGTTTTGACCAGACTCGTCATACTTCCCATAATACTCACCACCATCGGTCAGATCTTACAACTTTGATGCTTTTCTCACATTGTTTCTCTACTTCCATTTTAAAAATTGTGAATTGTGCATGAGATTTATCATTAATCAAGTAAACATATCCATATCGCAAGAAATCATCAATAAAAATTATAAAATATTTGTTCCCACATATAGTAGAAGGCAAAGGTCCACTGATATCAGTATATATCAAGTCCAAAATACCATCACTCTTAGTTGAACCTTTTATAGTGGATTTAGTCAATTTTCTTCTTATACAATACACACAAGTGTCGAAATCAGAGAAGTCGAGAGAGGGAATTAGCTTAACTTTAACCAATCTCTACATCCTATCATTTGAAATATGACCCAACCGCTTATGCCGCAACATGGAGGATCATTCACGAATTAAAAACATTTTCTATGACACATTGACAACACATGAGACTTCACCAAAAGAAGCTAAAGACAATTTATATAAATCATCACATAAGAGGCCATTTCCAATCAAACGAGAATCATGAAACAATTCAACCATTCTATTACCAAAATTAAAAGGAAAATCAAAAGCATCAAGTTTCAATATAGAAATTAAATTCTGTTTCATTGTCGGTACAAAACTGAATTCTTTAAAACAAGAGAGTAACTAGACTCCAAAGACAATTTTACTACTCATATGAACTCAACCTTCACTTGAACTTCATTCCCAACACATAGTCTTACTTCATTCTCACTTTGCCTCTATTTGCTTGTGAACCCTTGCAAGGAATTCTCAAGATGAATACTGGTTCCCGAGTCTAACCACCAAGAATTTAAAGGAACGTCTACAAAAGAATACTTAAAACAAACTAAGGCTAAAGAGATACTTGCGGAACTCTTTTTTTTTTTTCTCCAACCAAGTCTTAAATTTAAAACAATCTTTTTGCCAGTGACCCTTCTTTTTGCAGAACTTGCATTGATCATTTTTCTTTATCGTTCATTTGACACCACCAGAATTCTGACCTCTAAAATTTTTATTCTGCTGATTGGGGTATGACTTGTTGTCCTCGTGGAACTTAGACTTATGGTTATGAGAAGACCCCTTGTTCTGTGGTGGCTGAAAAGCTAATTGCAAAGTTTCGACATTTTCACACCTCAACTTATACTCCTCTTGGGCACATACAGCAATAAGATCATTCAAATCCCATTTATCTCTTTAAACATTATAAGCAACATTCAACTAATTAAACTAGCGCGAAAGGCTATTCAGAACATGATAGACTAGAAAAGACTCAGCAATGAGAATTTTAAGAACATTTAATTTAGAAGATATATTTATCATCTTCATAGTGTGTTCCCTAACTCTACTTATACCATTTTATCTCATATTCATCAGTTTGTCCATCAGATCTCCAGTTTCAACTTTATCAGATTCAACAAATCTTACTCCTATGACATCTACAAAATCTTTAGCGTTTTCATTATCGGGAATAACACCCATAATGGAATCGGATATGGGGCGCTTAATAATTTTCAAACAAAATCTATTAGCCATTTTCCACTTTTCATACTTAGCTACATATTTAGGATCGTTTTTATCTGTGAGTTTTGAAAGCTGCTTCTCCATTGCAAAATCCAACCCCAAAAGACCAAGTGCTATTTTTACATCTCATTTTCATCTCACATAATTATTCTCAGTCAAGGTCTCAATAGCAAATAATTGACTCGAAAGAGCTGATGCATTTAAAACTGTGGAAACATAAAATAACATATTTAATCTCATCCAAACATAGCGCATGCAGACAATGGATGATAATATATTCATCTAAATAACATGAGCTAAATTAGACAGTTCGTAATTAAAGTCAAAATCAAGTGAACATTATTACAGTAAGAGCCTAGATGCATCATTATAAAATCTTTGAGCTAACAATATAGTACGTCGTAAGGTACTCTTAAAACACATAATCAAGTCAGTTAACAGAATAAATTGATTTTCGAAAGCACCAACACATTTGGATAGAAGGAGATTTCTAGACCAAGTAAACTCGTTAACTGTCTTACTCCATTTCACCAAATATCACATATAATGGGTCTGTCTGGAAAAAAAAATTTCCCCAATTTTAATCACATTTCCACCCGTTGAGCCGCAACTTTGGACTTTTTGTGAGAGGTTGGCCCCCACATAACGTTCCAATAATCATTCAAAAGCTGAAAACAATTTTCACCAGACATGGCCAATAACTCATTTGGGTAAAATACTATATGTAATAATTCAAAATTACAATGTTAACGTCCAAAAAATATATATTTTTTAAGAAAACCGAATAAATAAAAATGAGTGTGCCACTTTGGTAGTTACCACCTATTTTTATTTCAAAATATTTTTTTAATGGGAGCACTAAGACGGACTTGAAGTCCACGAAAAATGCAATAATAATCACGCAACATAATCACAATTATTAACTTATGAAAATCAAAATTCATGTGCGATTATAAGATGAAATTGGTAACTAAATTTCAATATATGAAAATGAAATTTAAATAGACAAATAATAACGACATTTAATTATTTCAACAAAAATAAAAGTCGTCAATTTTAAATATAATTTTAATTTTAGGTCAAAATTGAGAAATATTTGGATCAAATTTAAAAATTCCATTTAAATTCAATATTTCAAAATTACAAAATTGACCCCGAATTAAAATTATGAATAGAGTGTCTCAAAATTCTGAAATTACAACATAGGTCATTTTCTTTAAAAATTCCAAAGTGATCCTTTGTTAATTGCAAGCAAGCCCCAAAAAATTCTAAAATTGCATGAGAAACCCCAATCCCCAAAACAACTCGAGAAATACAATTTCATAAAATGTAAGTCCACGTAATAGAATTATTCTAGCATAAAATTGAGTCACTTGAATAGAGTTTATTTAAAACATATTCTTATTTAGAGCCCGTTTAGTAGAAATTAAAATTGAAAAATTAATTTGAAAAATTAATCGTTATTGTTGATTTTTATTAGACGAGTTAGACCCAATAATGGTTATATTTTCAATTTTAATCGAATTTTAATCTATACCAAATGGGCTAAGAGTAATACAATTTCAGTGGTTGTTTCTAAAAAATAATAATAAATAAACTAAATTTCTAAACTTCAAACACCAAAAAAAGTTATTGACTGTTCTAAGGTAAGCAAGATATTGCAAGGCAAGGGATTTTAAATCAGTCAATGCGGGACCCGAAAGTGATTTTCTGTCAAATGCTTTGTCTTCACACCACACGTATTAGACAACAACCGGACGGCGCGCTTGTAGTGCCGTTACGTACTGTTACTGATGTTCATGCTTCTTCATTCTTCAATCTTCACCTCTTATATTTTATATTATTTTTCTCAAGCATTGATAATTTAATTTCTTGGAAGAAATTAGTTCTATACCTCTAATACTTTTTACTAAAAGATGCAGGAGCTAAACCAAAATGAATGATATACCTCATCATTTAGCGATTTTACATATTGATATGTTACCAAATATGTTGAGAGTACCTTTTAAATGCTCAAAAATCGTAATTCAAAATTGACCCACAAAGTAGCTCGATAATATGGGCTAATTGCAAATTGGGTGGTCTTGAGCCTACCCATGTATTCGACTTGCAACAACGGTGTTTTATGTTGTCAAACTTTTTCAACGGTGTTTTCAATTGTTCTACAATGTAGTTTGAAAATTGGTAACATATTGATATGTTACCAAATATGTCAAGAGTATTTCAAAATGATGTCAAGAACCTTTTAAATGCTCAAAAATCGTAATTCAAAATTGACCCACAAACTAGCTCGATAATATGGGCTAATTGCAAATTGGGTGGTCTTGAGCCTACCCATGTATTCGACCTGCAACAACGGTGTTTTATGTTGTCAAAACTTTTTCAACGGTGTTTTCAATTGTTCTACAATGTAGTTTGAAAATTGGTAACATATTGATATGTTACCAAATATGTCAAGAGTATTTCAAAATGATGTCAAGAACCTTTTAAATGCTCAAAAATCGTAATTCAAAATTGACCCACAAAGTAGCTCGATAATATGGGCTAATCGCAAATTGGGTGGTCTTGAGCCTACCCATGTATTCGACCTGCAACAACTGTGTTTTATGTTGTCAAACTTTTTCAACGGTGTTTTCAATTGTTCTACAATGTAGTTTGAAAATTGGTAACATATTGATATGTTACCAAATATGTTATTTCAAAATGATGTCAAGAACCTTTTAAATGCTCAAAAATCGTAATTCAAAATTGACCCACAAAGTAGCTCGATAATATGGGCTAATTGCAAATTGGGTGGTCTTGAGCCTACCCATGTATTCGACCTGCAACAACGGTGTTTTATGTTGTCAAACTTTTTCAACGGTGTTTTCAATTGTTCTACAATGTAGTTTGAAAATTGGTAACATACCAAATATGTCGAGAGTATTTCAAAATGATGTCAAGAACCTTTTAAATGCTCAAAAATCGTAATTCAAAATTGACCCACAAAGTAGCTCGATAATATGGGCTAATTGCAAATTGGGTGGTCTTGAGCCTACCCATGTATGCTAAAGTTTACTGTTTTCATGTTTGGCGCGACTTACAATTTTGTTAAAAATTTAAATTAAAATCAATAATTATAATCATACATTTTGTTGAACTCATAATTTTTTAATTACATATATTATCAACTTTAATCAAAATCTACAAAAATCTAATTTTTAACTACAACAAGGATATAAATAAATTGAAATTGCAAAGTATTTTATTTGTTACAGTTTGCATTTATATGTAATAAAATTAATATAAATATTTAGCCCATGTTTTACCTTCATTTTTAAATTTTTTTAACCTCGTTTTTAATAATAAATTTCAATAAATTCACGACTATCATCAACTTTTTAATCACGCATTTCACCAACTTTTATCAAAATTCATTAAAAATTGATTTTTATTTTTTTAATCATCAAAACATGGTTTATGTAGACAACTTATTTTTAGATTTCACCATTATAAAGAACTACACCTTAAAAATTACTTTTTTTTACTTAACTTAGCCAAACATGTCCTATAAACAACAATGAACGGCGTGTGGGTCCGACATAGGTGATGAGGTGACAAGTTCTTCCGTTAGGTTTGACATATCAAATCTGACGTGGCAGATTTTAATTGCAAAATGACGAAACGCTTTGAACGCCGAAGTGCCCGTTTTGACTTTTTTGACCGTGCCTTTAATTGGAAAATGAAGGGCGTAATAAAATCATCATATTCTTATTCTTCCTCTTTTTTTGCATTTTTTTTTTATGGAAAGGTCCTTAGAATTTTTGTTGACCTCGATTTTTACATGATCAACATATCTCGACTCCAATCAAGTCCACATAACTTAGTCCCTGCACACTTGTACAAAACGTTAGGAACAAGTGACATTATCCTTGATGTGTCACCTTTTAGGTATTACCCCTAAATCATATGCTGAGTGACATTTAGAGACTATCAGGAAGCAATTTTGTGTAGATTTTAATCCATTTTTTGAAACGTTGGACACAAACGTGGATCCCATGTGTGCAGTCATTATTTATTCAACAATGATCCAAAGACAGAAATGCCTCTATCTGCAGAATAAGGAATTAAATATTAAAGGGTACATTGGTCATTTTATATAATTTAGTCAATAATTATTGCTCCTTCACTTACACACCACAGCGTAACGGCAGCAAATCTGATTAAAATCTTATATCAAAACCTCGCCTAGACAGGGATTTAATATGTCTAAAAAGTAGTCACATTAGTGTCTAGGTCTGACGTTTGAAATATAGACTAATAATTTGACATTTTAGTCGTCTATAGAAATGTCACATCAATCAATGGTAGAACTATATTTTACGACAGACTCTTGGAAGAGGTAAAGGGGGTATTGCTTCCAATCAACAAAGAGGCTAACCGTTTAAGTTTCCCTTCTACATCTAGTCATAGGGTCGGTAAAACGTTATTTGAAATTGGGTGACCATGGTGGAATAAAATCAAATTGGATGGTTATGGTGACACTAAATATAAAGTTGGGTAACCATGATGAAATAAAATCAAATTGGATAATCATGATAACACTAATTCTATAAAAAAAAAAAAAGCTAGTCATAGGGTCGACCTCTACATGGCATCTCGACTACCTTATATATAATTACTTCACCAGCTTGGTCAGGCACGATGATGATGAGTGTGGACTTTATTAGACTTGCTAGTTAGCACCACGTGGTCATGACCGGTAGCCTTATTAGAAGATGCGTAACAATTTCATTAAATAAAAAATATAAATTTCCAGGATTATGTAATCCATTTTTAGATTAAATTATTCAAAATATAGCCTCTATTGAGATCAAGTATTATTTGTTCTTTAAGTACTTTGATTTAAACTATATTAATTATACTACGGGATAATTTCGAAGATAAATTGGCTTTTAAAATATCAGAGGCACAAAGTATCACGTAACAAAAAGGGAAAATTGGGGGCTCGTAAATATCTTTCTCAAGGATTGGCACTTTATGCTGACCTAAAGTTCTAGAAATATATTATAAATAAATACGAAATGAAACGGTAGTTAGAATCCCACATCAAGATCAATTACTAGATATGCTATAGAAAAATTCACAGAGACTATAGATCATTCGGTATTCGTAATTTATACATATATATATACCCCATTATATTCTCAGAAAAGTGGAGATCATAAGCGAAAAACAAGACTTCCTTTTTCCCATTAATGAATAAAACTCAACCTGAAAATCTTTGAACTGAATTACTATGTTATCTTATCTATCTACCTCTAAAAATAGTTTGTATCAAGTGTAATGATGTGTTAGAGAGAGTCATTTTCGACGTCAAAAGACAATGAGAGAAAGAGATGGAAACTTTGCGTCTTTTGTCCTCTACGCAGCTTAAAACCCGCAGTGAGCCTAATCTAGACACGCTCATCTTTCAACCTCTCTCTCTCTCTCTCTCTCTCTCTCTATATATATATATATATATATATATATATATATATGTGGGTGTGTGTGTGTGTGTGTGTTACATATAAAGAAAGCATGAAGTTTGCTAGCAAAATCCACGAGATGGAGGAAGATAAATTAATGGTTTATCTCGTGTTTGCTTCACGCAAGCAGCTATACGGGGTTTGCTTCATCGCGTGGCTTTAAAGACTTCATTAGTGTTTAACCCCCACACCCCTCCACACCTCCCCACAAACAAATTTCACCAAACCCTAAAAAATCCACCCTCTCTTTCTCTTCAAAAAACTGTATTAGTGTGATGTTCTGTGCCATCGAGGATAAATCTACAAGAAAATGAGTGCAAACCCAAGTGGAAATAACAACGGCGGTGGAGGCAGCAGCAGTGGAAGCAGTGGCAGCGGTGGTAGTCCCTGTGGGGCATGCAAGTTCTTGAGGAGGAAGTGTGTACCTGGGTGCATATTTGCACCATATTTTGATTCGGAACAAGGTGCAGCACACTTTGCAGCTGTCCATAAAGTGTTTGGAGCCAGCAATGTGTCGAAGCTTCTGCTGCATATTCCGGCAAACAAGCGGCTTGACGCGGTAGTTACGATATGTTATGAGGCTCACGCGAGGCTCCGGGATCCCGTCCATGGCTGTGTTGCCCACATCTTCGCCCTTCAACAACAGGTAAATTTACTCCTAGCTTTTTTGGTAGGTTTTACCGTAAATTAGTTAAAATCTTGTCTATTAAAATAACCAATCCATCCAGTACTCTACGGTGCACTCGACTACACCTTTTGGGTTGAGCTTATACCTCGACAGGTCGTCCATTTAGCGAAAAGACTAAGATGTCCCTACCACGATTAGTGGCTTATTCATGGTTTATCCTTAAAAATCTGTCCTATCATGGTTGGTGAACTAATTATATAATCCATCTCCTTCCGTTACAAACTTTCTGTTGCTTGTTTTATCCTTTTGCCAGCTGAACTCATGAATACTGATTTGCATATACATATGAAAGCATTTTCTTCTTTATTTTATGTGCATACACTAGCAAATTATAGAAAGATTTTTCCTTTTTGGATTCATATTTTTTCTTCAAACACGATAATAAAATCTATATTCCCGAATTTGTCGAACAAAACAACAATCTGTAACGCAGATTGTGAACTCTGCAATAATCCTTCTCTAGTTAATTAATTAAGCTGAAAAGAAACATAGACAATGTTTGGAAGCTGTATATATATTATATTGGTCTGATTATTAAGCTGTCATTGAGTAGGTTTTAAGGTTTGAGTTGGCTGATGTACCTTGGAGGTGGCTCTAGGGATCATAAGTATAAAAAAATATGAATTTATTAATATTTTATAAGTGTGGACCATGATGTGGTATTGTGGTGCATTGGGGGAACAGTTTAACAGTTTGCTGAAATCAATGAACCTGATGGATTTGATTAACGTGTGATGTGGTCTGTGATTACACTTTTTTCTGTGCAAATTCTATGATTTTGCTGTTATTGAGGAGATGGTCTGTCATTCTGGGGTCCTCCGTTCAGTTCATTAAACTATTCAAAAACTATTGCCTCCTGTTTACAAGAAATCACCATTTTTTTTCAACAATCCCTGTGGTTTATTTAATTCATTCCAGAAAAAGAGTCTTCAATATATCACACGTTTTACTGTTACTTTGATTAGGAGGGGTGTACTTGAACTCCAATTAATGAAAAATAAGAACAAAATTGCCTCATTTTAAGGCCGGGAGCATGGGGGAGGAAAAAAAGATATTATACTTCATACGATTTCCACATAAATGTCAAGTGTAGAATCTCCGTATTCGTTGTTCGATAGAATTCGTAAACTTGTATAACAAGACCCCCAAATGTGTACATAGATAGAGCTTGTTTGGTACATCTCAAAATTCAATTAAAATTGAAAATATAATCGTTATTGGGTCTCACTCGTCTAATAAAAATAAAAAAATAACGACTAATTTTTCAGTTTTAATCTGATTTTAATCTCTACAGAAGACACCTATAGACTACAAGTTACAAAAAATACTTAGCCTCCGTTTAGTTGGATTAAAAATCAAATTTTAGTAGATTAGTTGATGAAATAGGTGGCTCGAAAATTGATCGAAGTTATAGGTCCCATAAAATGTATATGAAAAAAATAAGTTTAAAAAATGAGACTAGAAATTGGTAGTAAGTTGGCGGATGAGGCGAAATGGTTTTACTTGCAGCAAAATTGAAGTTGATTACTCAAATAGTTAGCAATGATGTGACTATTGATTTAACTTCAACGATTTGACAATCATTAAAATGAGTTTTGAATAGTAATTTTTTAGAGAATGTATGGTTAAGAAATATAGGCTCTGTTTGATACGGATTAAAATCAAATTTTAATCTAAATCAAAGTCAAACAATCAATATTAACCACATTTTTCAGGGGTCTCACAGTTTTTCAATCACACATTTCGAAATTTTCTATCACAATTTATTAAAAATTAATTTTAATCATTACCAAACACCATCATCATTATTTTTTAGTTTATGTGTAAAATATTTTATTATAAAAATATGTGGTTGAAAATGAGTTTGAGAAAAAAAAAAAATTGGTTTAGTGGTTGTCAAAACAGGGCATCGTGGTGGTTAAAAGTATATTACTTTTTATTCATTTGTAATTTTTGGTTTTTTTTTTTTTCATAAAATCAAATTAAATAGAATTTTTTAAGTAGGGATTTAAAAAAAAAACTACCCTTATGGTTCATTAGTTAATAATTAAACATCTTTATTTAACAACTGTTTATAAGCGTTTCAATTCGATTTGGGCATTGGCGTTGCAGGTGGCGAATCTGCAGGCAGAGCTCTCTTACTTAAAAGCTCATCTGGCGGCGCTGGAGCTTCCTCCACCACCACCACCGCAGCCACTGTTAATACCATCCGCAACCCAATCTATATTCGACATGCCAACAGCGCCACCAACCTATGATTTATCATCACTATTTGATCCAGTGGTGACAATGCAGTCAAGGCAAATTGATCATCATCTGCTTGGTGCCACCAGAGCTCCGCCTGAGATATCATCATCGGCTGGTGGCGGAGGTGAAGGTGCAGGTGGAGGCGATCTGCAAGAACTGGCTCGAGAACTACTGTGCAGACGTGGGCCTCCAACTGTAGAAGAGTCATCTTTGCCAGCCCACTCTAAAGGCAACTTATAACTATGGTTATAGTTTTTCGTGCAATTGCTCAGGTTGAAACAAGAAATAGTTGCATTCCGACAAGATACAATCCTTTAATTACTCAAATTTCACTTATATTTTTGTTTATTTTAAACATTTGGAATACTAAAGGTTGAACCCCAACCTGGTCCCCCACCGCCCCGTCCTTAGAGCATTGTGGAAGAGGTAAATCGCGGGATGTGCCTCAATAGGCCAGGGTACAAGAGCTGCCGTATTGGTGCTCACAAAGAGTCAAATTCCAAACCTTGATGAAGGCAGAAATCGAACTCTCATACTGCGACTGTCAGCTCAGTTGAAACTAACTCACTCTTGTCCATTGCACCACCGAGCTAACTCCATCATATGTTAGTTTGTACATGTCGAGGATTTTGTATGTTTGAATCACTCTTTTACTATTATTGAATTAGCACAAAATGTATACTGCGTCTCTTTAAACTAAGGAAAACAAAATAATCTCATAAGAAAATATAGAAAACTCATTCAAAATTTAGATTACCTATAAATAAACATTTTCGTTTATTTAATTATCTACGATGATTTTACACATGTATATATAAGATAAGAGAAAAATAATTAATTTTGTCTCTTGAGTGTTAGGTTCATGAAAATTACATCTCAATGAGTTTTGGTGGTGAAAAATTAAAAAAAAATTATCACGATGTTCATATTTTAGTGTTATTTTTGAAAAAAATAAAAATAAAAAAAAGTATGGTGTAGTCTCTACACTGTCCAAAATGTGGCAAGTAGGTTCACAATATGTTGTTGGTGCCCGATTTCCTTGATATTTTACTTTTAGGGTCCGTTTAATAAGGGTGGAATTCCATGGAAAGTGGAATTGATTTTCCATTTTCCAACTTTGTTGGTGTTTGATATGCTTTATTTTCTTGGCAAAACGTTTTCCACCATTTTCTAGGTACAACCCTTTTATGCACAAAAACTTGATTTTGTTTTCCCACCTATTTGGTGGGAAAATATTTTCCACTTTTTTTTTCTTTTTTGGCAATGAGAACAAATTCTAGATATAATGGTAAAAAAAACTTTTATTGACAACTTCCATATAAAACAAAATCAAACGAATGATATTCGGTATGGTAAAAAAAAAAATTCAAATTTTTTTTTTCAAATTTTTTCTTTTACAATTGGAACAAATTTTAGACCTATTGGTAGAAATAATTATCACTTTAATGAACAATTTTTATGTAAAACGAAGTCAAACGAACACCAACTTTAAAAATTTTCCAGGTGGAAAATTATACCAATCAAACACACTTATTTAACAATTCCCTGGAAAAAAGTTCTAGGCAATATTTTCCCTGGAATTCATTTTCTTTCCACTCATTTTCCACCCTCGCAATCAAATGGACCCTTATAGAAGCTCGATCATCATTAGATGGTTTCACTTATTTACCAATCGAAATGTCATTTTTTTTTTTTTTTTGTTAAAGGGGCACTAGACCTTATTTTGACTCAAATAAAAAATAAAAAACAAAAATGAGAAGAAATGAGAAAAGGAAAAAAAATAAAATCACTTATTGACATGCTGTTAGTCTCAGGGTGGTCGAGACTAGACGATTCAGTGATGGTGGTAGGAAATCGTAGGGGTGGGAGGTTGACTGGGATATGTGACAAAGCTGGAGTTGGGGCTAGGATCAAGGATTTTTATTTTATTTTCTTTAGTAGGTATTCAATTTTCATTAAAATTAAGTGATGGCCGAATCGACAAAGAAATCAAATATGGACTAATTTCTATATAAATGAAAAGTTAGGCGTGATTCTTGTAAATGAGTTGGTTTAGATTTTAGACTACCCTTCTCTTTCTCGTCTATTTTGTTTTTACTATCATTAGACGAGGTCCAAAACCGATAGAAACCATCTAATAAGGACTAATTTACTATGAAAAAATGATAAATTTGGGCCGCCTACCATCAAAAAGTAGGTTGAAGAGCTAATTGCTATATCGACCCCAACTCTAACTTTCTCTCAATGATGACTCCGCCAAAGATGCGGTGCCTGATGCACAGTCAATGGAGGGTAATAAGTCATTACTTGTAGAATTATTGATAACTTTTTAAATTTTCAAAAGTGCCACATTCATTAGGTCACAATTATAATGGCAAGAACCTTAAATCATTTGTCTATACTTTAATTACTAGCACATGAGAATTTATTAACATCCCACTTCTTGACCATATCAACAATTTTAACCCCACGCCACCCCACCCCTTTCTCACTGCAACCCTCCCTCCATCCCAACCCACCCCATAGAACTTTACCACGATGGACTCTTTAGCGACGTGCTTGAATTCTTCGCATAAGAGGGCAAGAAAATTTCTTGCAAGACTGAATTTCTTCACAAGTTGGAAGAAAAGAAGGCCTAAAAGACTGGGGGGCGGAGGGGGGGGTCCCAAGGGGAGTCCTGGACCCCCCCAATTTTGGACAATTTTTTTTATTATTTATTTATTTACCGTTTTGTCCTCACCATTAATAAAATAACCCTAACTCCCCAGACGACCCCAAGGTCCCCAACTATCTTCGATTTTTACCCAATCCATTATCTCCCGTCTTCAGGCTCCTAGAGGCGACGGCGACTGCGGCTGAACCGTCTTCTTCTCCAGTGGCGAGCTGCGGCAATACTCTTCTCTTCCTAATTTTACCACACCGCACCACCGCTAGACGTCAGGTAGCCGATTCTTCTCTCTTACGTCTTTTAATTTGATGAGTAGGGGTCGACGGGTTGTTGTTGTTTGACAAATTGGGTGGTTTTTTTGTGGTGGCCAGAAACGAGAAAGTTGTGCTTCCTGGAGAAAAATGACTGGGCGTAAAAGACAGAAAAAGGGACCGGCAGAGGCTAAAGCTTTGGGATGATCCGATAAGGTAACTTCCAGACTTCCAGTGAGACTATAGCTGGTTTGTATGGCCGCATTGCTTGCTGGTTTGTATAGCTGATAGCTCTATTGTGATTTGTGATATTGTCTTTGCTGGTTTGTTGTCTCTGCTGGTTTGTAGTCTTTGTTGGTTTTGTTGGTTTTGTTGTCAAGCTCTGCTGGTTTTGTTGGTTTGGTTGGCAAGCTCTGCTGGTTTTGTTGTCTCTGCTGGCTCTGCTGGTTTTGTTGTATCTGCTGGTTTGTAATCTTTGCTGGTTTGTAGTCTCTGCTGGGTTTGTATAGCTGTATTGCTTGCTGGCTGGTTTGTATAGCTCTATTGTGAGTTGTGTTATTGTCTCTGCTGGTGCCTGGTTTGTAGTCTTTGCTGATTTTGTATAGTGATGGAGAAGTATTTCAAAAGAATGTGTAAATCTCATCCATCTTCGATTGAACAGAACATTGATGAAAGGAATGTTCTTATTGATATTCGGAATGAAGGGGATGAAAGTGATGAGATTGATGTTGGGATTGGGAATGACAGTGATGAAGATGAAATTGAAGATACTGATGAAATTGGTGTTGGGGATGAAGGGGAAGAAAGTGATGAGATTAATGTAGAACAACTGCCTTCTGACCCTGGATTGCGAATTCCAATTAATCATTATAATGTAAATGTTCAGGATGTTGTTCGAAGGGAATATGTGCAAAGGGGTCCTTGCCAGCCTCGTAATCATGAGTTTTTGGTGTCAAATAAGAGAAATAGAGATAGACGATTTGGTACTAATTGGTATGATGAATGTCCTAGTTGGCTAGAATATAGTATAGCAAAAAATGCAGTATTTTGCTTGTATTGCTATTTGTTTAGTTCAAGTCGTGTTTCTTTTGTTGTCGGTGGATTCTCAAATTGGAAAAAGAAAAGTAGTCTCAAAAAACATATTGGACATGCCGGTAGCGCACACAACCTAGCTCGGATTAAGTTTAAATCATTCAATCACCAAGAACAAAGTATTGGGGCTTGTCTCTTCAAGCAATCAGAACAAACAAGAAGTGCATATCGAGCTCGTATGGGTGCATCAATAGATTGTGTTCGATATCTTCTACGACAAGGGCTTGCTTTTCGTGGAAGTGATGAGTCTGAAGATTCAAGCAATCAAGGAAATTTTCTAGAACTACTAAAATGGTTGTGTAATCATGATCCTCGAATTAATGCTGTTTGTTTGGAGAATGCTCCTGCGAATTTCAAATTAACCTCACCAGAAATTCAAAAGGATATCGTTAGTGCTTTCGCATTTGAAATTAACAAGGTCATTATCAGTGAGATTGGTGATGGATTATTTTCTATTCTAGTTGATGAATCTCGTGATATTTCAACTAAGGAGCAAATGTCAGTTGTTTTGCGATATGTGAAGAATGGGCATGTAATTGAACGTTTTATTGGCATCCGACATATTTCAAGTACCACATCTATATCACTTAAGCTTGCTATTGACGACTTGTTCTCTAGATATGGCTTAAGCATGGCTAATTTGAGAGGTCAAGGTTATGATGGAGCTAGTAATATGCGGGGTGAGTATAATGGTCTCAAAACACTTATCTTGAAAGAAAACCCAAGTGCATACTACATTCATTGCTTTGCTCATCAACTTCAACTAGCTCTTTTAGCAGTTGCAAAAAAACATGGTGATATCCAATCTTTCTTTTATTTGGCTGATAGTGTGGTGAATGTTGTTAGAGGATCGGCTAAGAGATGTGATATTATTCGCGAGATGCAAAGAATCAAGATTTGTGAAGCACTAAATGCTGGTGAACTATCAAGTGGTCGAGGCCTTAATCAAGAAACTAATATCAAGCGTTCCGGTGATACACGTTGGGGCTCGCACTACAAATGTTTATGTAACTTGATGCTCATGTTTTCAAGTACGATTGATGTTATTGAGATAATTGCTACTGATAATACAATTTGTGGGAAAAAAAGGTGAAGCAAGGGTTTTGTTGGCATCAATTCGTACATTTGAGTTTGCATTTGGCCTACATCTAATGAAAAAGATATTAGGAATTTCAAATGAGTTGTCGAAGACATTACAGAAGAAAGACCTAGATATTGGTAATGCTATGTGTTTGGTAAAAATATGTAAACAACAACTCCAAAAGTTCAGAGATGATGACTGGGATTCTTTTTTGGCAATGGTTAATTCCTTTTGTGGAAATCACGGCATTATCGTCCCGAACATGGATGATATGTATACACCTCTTGGCCGTTCACGATGTATCACTGTGACAAATTTGCATCACTTCCGTGTGGATTTATTTTATTCTGTCGTTGATATGCAACTTCAAGAGTTGAATAATCGATTTTCTGAGGTGAATAGTGACTTGCTTCTTTGTGTAGCGTGCTTGTGTCCAGATAATTCATTTGCAGCTTTTGACAAGAGCAAATTAATTCACATGTGTACATTTTATCCGAAAGATTTTCAAGGATCAGCCGTGATGGAACTTGATGATCAAATTGACACGTACATCATTGATATGCGCAATAATGAAGAATTTGGAGGATTACAAGGCCTTGGTGAACTTGCACAAAAGTTGGTTGTGACCAAAAAACATGAAGTATACCCGTTATTATACAAGCTTTTGACATTGGCATTAATTCTTCCAGTTGCTACTGCTACGGTAGAGAGAGTCTTTTCTGTAATGAATTATGTCAAGAATCGATTGCGCAATCGAATGAATGATAAATGGTTAAATGATAGCTTGCTTGTGTATATTGAGAAGGATGTATTCGACATGATTGGTGATGATGTATTTATACAACGTTATCAAAGTATGAGAACTCGAAAGGAACATTTGTAATAAGGTATGATTTTGTTAAATTAAATATTAGTACTTTATTTTATACGTTTCTTGATTATTTATTTTTTTTGTTAAGTTTTCGTACATTAGCTTATGCTCATTTGTTTCATTTCTCCATCATAAAGTACCAACGTATCTCATTTTAACAAATAAGGTGTCAAAAAAAATTTTCGTGGGCAGCCCCCGTGAGCCCGCACTCATTCAACTTTGGACCCCCCTACGTTGGAGGGCTGGCTCCGTCCCTGAAAAGACTTGTTTCTGATTTAAGCCGGTTAAGTTCATCATTTGCAGCCATGGAGTTATCTAACCAATTGAATCAAGTCTTCAAACTCATCACCAAGATTGGGGACGGGAAAATATCAACTTTCGAGCTAGAAGACGTGCTTCTCAACCTCAGACATGACAAGAAAACCACAGACAAATAAGCCCAAGGAATGTAAGAGGAATGGATAGTAATGGAGATGGTTTTGTTGATTTACAAGAATTTTTGAATGCCATAGAACTTGATAATGATGCTATTGGTATTGATATAATGAGAGCTTTTAGTGTATTTGATGCTGATAAAAATGGGTTAATTTCTACTAAAGATTTGCAGAGGGTTTTAACATGTCCTGGATGTGGAAAATGAAGTCTTAGAGACTGTCATTTAATGATCAAAGGGGTAGATGAAGTGTTCGTGTGAAACCCGCAAGCGTACGGGATCGTTGTACAAGTAATAAGATTTGTGAATTATTAATATCGCTCCCACTAGAAATAATGTCTAATTTTTAGTTCAATAGCTACTTTTAAATTCGAGGTGTAATGAAATAAAAAGATATGGTTAGTATATTTTCTATAATAATTCTAAACTAAGAAAACAAATAAAGTATTTATTTAATATGTGAATGTTTGTATTGGAATTGTGAATCCCCCTTATTGCTATTTAATTCAATTCTTAACTCTTAATGTTGGGTTTTGATACCCAATAAATCCGGACTATGATGTTAAACCGTTTTATTTGTTGGATTATATTTCATAGGCATCAGCCGATGATTGAAATTGTGTATTGACACCACGATTGTCTAAACCTCTCACGTAACCCACTTGAGTCATTTGAAGCAACCTAATTATATTAGTGTTGCTCATGGCTCAACCCAAATACTTGAAAGACTTTTAAAGATATTAGCCCATTATTTCCTTTGTTATTTGGGCCCTACTTTTTGACCTTATAGCTCAAACCTAACCTATTTAGTGCCTTGACCATTACTGTTGGTGTCTTGTGAGAAAATTGATTGCAGCCGTGTATTCTTGGAGAAAACAGATTCAACCATCTCTTAGCTTTATGCTCTTCCTTGGGCAATTTGTTCTTCTATTTCCTTTGTGGTTAATACACTTTAAGCCTCAATTTTCTCTCCATTCCTAAGTCCTTTGTGGGCTACTTTAATTGAAGCAACCGGTTGGGTTTGTATAAGTGAAGGTTTGTGGGTTGTATTTGTCAATCGTGGTGTCGTTTGGTTGGTAGACTGAGCCCGGATCTTGGATCATTGGAGGAAATTATGAACATTTGATATCAGAGCTTTTGGTTGGATAAAAAAAACTGTTGAAATCGAAAAAACAAGGAGGAGAAGTAGTGGGCTCGCGGGTTCCCTACAAAACCGCACCTCCTTGCTTCAATTCCGGCCAACCTTTTCACTACCTGGAATAATTGAACCCATATACGAGCTCTGCAGGTGGCGGAGCTGCTGGGTACTGCAAAATCCGGTTGAAATCGATGGTGGGGAGGCACTCCCAAATCGCGCAGACGCGATTCCTTCACGAGAATCGAGGCTATCAAATTTCGGCCAAACTACACACCTGATCGAAAAATTGAGGGTAGACCCATTTCCAGTAGGTCGGGGTGCACCTAGTGGTGGTGACGGTGATTTTCCGATGGCGGTGCTTGGGCGGTTTTCAACCAGAATTTTTCGAGCAGTTTGTTTCTTTTACTCCTCAGAACAAACTGATAGTGTTGTTTTAACGTTTCAGGTTACACAGGAAAAGTTGAACGATTTTGCCCTTGTTCGTTCGGGATTCAGTTTTGCATTCTATAGGTTGCTGCAAACTTTAGGGCGAATAGTGGTGGCCATAAAGTGTTAAAATTATATTCCTCGTAATTTACGAACTCAGATAGGTCTGCTCTGATAAATTGGCTGATCCTCTTTAATTTCAGCACTAGCGCGTTATTGTGTGGGGGTGACAATAGAATTGGGGCTATCGTGAAGGGGTAACCATTGCTTGTGCTAGAAATTAGGAATTAATTGTTCTTCGTTGTTACGTGATTGAAATTTGCTCTTTTGATTAACTACAACATATTATTGTTTTGTGATATATCGTGTGTGAAACTGTTTTGTTGATATCTCTTTGGTTGCATTGACCATTCCCTAAAATACCTAGGCTTTACCCGTTTGAAAATTCCATTGATCTAAGATCGTGAATATTACGAAATCCCCTTGATCTAAGGAGTTGCTTCTTAACACTACTCTGCTTCCATCATATCTTTTGATAGGGAAAGATTTCTTTGATAAATTATCAAAATTGAAAAACCTAAATACTAAGAAAGAGCAAAGAGAATCCAGAAAAATTAGTATAGAAGTTTGATGAAAAATAATTTTCAACAAATCAGGAGCTATCTCGCAAAGGAACCTATAGAATTCTGAAAAGCCAAGTAAAGTACACATCCTCACAAAAAATGCGTGAGAAGAACTTGAACTGATGAAGACAAACAAAAACAGAGAATCCTATACTATTAAGAAACAGAACAACCCCATAAAGCTAATGAAGAAAAACTCACCATATGTACTCAACAATAATGTTTTCTGTAGAGTCAAAGAGATTCGGATTAATGAGATCTGAAAGCGATGGCATTATTATTGATACATAATAGGTGACACCATTCTCGTCGACATTACGTTTTTTTATAAGAGTCATCAATGAAATTAGGGATTGGAAAGAAAACCAAAAAATGCGTCAGAAGAACTTGAACTGATGAAGACAGAAACAAAAACAGAGAATCCTATACTATCAAGAAACAGAGCAACCTCATAAAGCCAATGAAGAAAAACTCACCATATGTACTCAACAATAATCTTTTCTGTAAAATCAGAGAGATTCAGATTAATGAGATCTGAAAGCAGTGACATTATTATTGATACATAATAAGCGATGTCATTCTCGTCGACATTATGTTTCTTTATGAGATTCATCAATGAAATTAGGGATTGGAAAGAAAACCTAGCGGAAGAAATGAAGGGACTTTCGTGGGCAACGGGAAGGAATATAGAGAGGAAATGAGACCAGAAGTTGGGTATCGGTGGTACAGTAGGGGTTGCACACTTGAAGCATGACTTGTGGTATGATTCTCCTTCAATAGTCATCTGTTTGGGATGTACATATTCAAGAAAAAATGATTAGAAAATTCGATTATCCCCTGTTTGGTTTGGTTAAAAATTAGCTTTAGATGAAAGTTGATGAAATATATAATTGAAAAGTTGATAAAAATTGTTGATCTTATAAAATGTTTTGTTAAAATGATCCAAGAGAATGTAATGAAAATAAATATTATTGGATGAATTTAGAGTGATATATTTTTATTTTAGATAAATTTACATAAGATTAATATAATTATCTTTTCAAAAGTGGATGTATATATAAAAATGGTGGATGTAAATAGCGACACCCTTAATTTATTTATTAAAGTGCATATAGTTTAACATTATTATTGTAAAATTTTATAAAATAAAAATGTTAGGATCGTGTGAGCGATTATTGATTTATTAATAAATTACGTTAAATTATTTCTATTCATCTTGAATTATTCGAGTAGAAATGATGTGGCGATGGAATTATTCAAGAGGTACTCAGTAGTCTATTATTGATAATCACGATTTACACTATAGATGTGATTTGCATATATAATCAATTATTATTTTATATTTTCATCTGGACTAAGGATTTTAAATAAAAATATTATTTTATATATTTAGCAAGATTATTAATTTAGCACGTTAGCTTGAATCGAGATCAAAAAATGTTATTATTTAAGTGAGATTATTAATTCATAGAACATTAAAATATAACAAGAAGTTAACAAAATGTCTTAGAAAAAAATATTTTTAAGTTTCTACTTAGCTTAAAAGTTAAAAAGTGGTGGTGCAAATAGTGTTAGAAGTTGATAAAATTAGTGGGTCCACGAAATGTGTAGTGAAAATATGAAAAGGAAAAAAAAGAGGGAAAAAAAAGATATGAGTTCAATTAAATATTTATTTTGGAAAAAAAATAGTTTGACCTTTTTTATTTAAATAATGTGATTTGAAGATAAAATATTTTAATTAAAGGAAATTGAAAATTTTAATGAAAAAAATATGAAGAAAAAAAGTTATAAGTGCGAAAATTAACAAAAGTTCAAGGCCTTCAATACATTTAGGCCCTGTCTGATTGTGCTATATTTTCTATGGAAAATTTTTCATTTTCACATTTTTGTAGGTTTGATTGACTAAATTTTTCATGAAATTTGTTTTCCACATTTTCTTATGGATTTAGTGGGTAAAGCTTTTCTAGGCTTGTTTTTTTTTTTTTTTTTTTTATTGTTTGCAATAGAAACAAATTTTATCCCCAATTGTAACAAATTTTATCCCTTTAATGGACAATTCCCGTGGAAAATAAAGTCAAACGAACACCAAAAGAACCAAAATTTCAATATTTTTCATGTGAAAAATTATACCAATCAAACACAATTAAATTAATTGACAATTCCCACTAAAACAAGTTCTAAACTATTCAATTCTCTAAAATTCATTTTTTTTCCCACCAAATTCCATTATTACAATCAAACAGACCCTTAAAAGGGTAATAATAGTTCCCAATTAGCAAATTCATTGATGACTATCCCCATTTACTCCATTTCGACATTAATCCCTTCCCCTCAGTGATCCCCTTTCAATCGTCTTCAATTTTTCTTTGGGTTAAATTCATCAATTATCTACCAAATTTATATTTAGTGTCATCATAACTACCTAATTTTATATTTAGTGTTATCGTAGTCACCCAATTTGATTTTATTTCACCATAACTACCAAATTTCATATAATATTTCATTATGTCCACCTAATTTCATATAACATTTCACCATGATCACTCAATTTCTTTTCATAATTTTCCCAGATTTTAAAAGGGGTAAAACATAATTTTGCAAACATATATTTTAAAATAAGTTTTATTTTATTTTAAAAACCTTTTTTTTTCAAAACGTTTTTATTTTATTTTATTTTTTTAAGGAACATTTTTTCAATAACATTTTATTTTATTTTATTTTAAAAAGTTTTTTCAAATAAGTTTTTATTTTTTTTAAGTTACATTTTTAAAAAAAAAAGATATTTTATTTTTTATGTAACATTTTTTAAAATAAGTTTTTGTTTTATTTTATTTTCTTAAAATAAGTTTTTATTTTAATTTTTTTAAAAAAATTTTTATATATATAATGCAAAAATACTGTTTTACCTTCTTTTATAATTAACGAAAATGGTGAAAGAAATTGGGTGATCATGGTAAAATGGTAAAACATTATATGAAATTGGATGGTGATAATAAATTAAAATTAAATTGGGTGGCACGCTAAATATAAAGTTGAGTGGTCATAATGAAACAAAATAAAATTGAGTGGTCTGATAACACCAAGTATAAAGTCGAAGGACTATCGGTGAATTTCATCCATTTTTCTTTTCCTTGAGGATATTTTTAATTTATTCGAAAATCTTAGCACTTTCAGTCTCTTTCTTTTTTAGCCAAACTTCAGTTCTATAGATTGGGGTTTTTTGGTTCTTGTCTAGCTTCTGGGTTGATAATTTTGCGATGTATTCGAGGGCGAGACACCCGCCGCCAGGTATGGGTGGAGGCGGCGGCCGTGGCGTTGGGGTAATGCAGCCGAACTCCGGTACGAATTTTCAGCCAAGAAACCCTACACAACAGTACGTGCAAAGGAGTTCAGTCCCGAATAATCAGAATCACCAGACATTTCAGAACAGTCAGCAGCAGCAGTGGCTCCGAAGGGATCAGTTTCCGGCTGCCGATTCAAGCGTTGATGAGGTTGAAAAGACCGTGCAGGCCGAAGCTGTCGATTTGAGGTTAGGACTTTTTCCCTTTATAATTTATAAGCTTTCATTGAGTTTTTGTTTCTTTATATCGATATATACACAAGTGAGCCTTCTGAAGTAAGTCTAGCCAAACTATTGATGATTGAGCTGGTTTTCGTTGGAAATTTTACTTTCATCAGAACCCATTCGTTTGCACGTACATTGACACTAGTTTTCAAGTGAACGAGAAGGCATAATGGGATTAACTCCTAAAGCGAAGTAAATAGGAAAATATCTATAAGAAATTCCTTTTTAAAGTTATTTGGGCTGCAGTTGGCATGGAATACGTGGTTGGTCTGTATTTGGTTCATTTTATTCTTGCGGATGGTTTCAAACTTGTTACTATAGAGAGTTATAATGACTGTTTATTGAACACGTTTTCTTTCCAAAAGAAAGGTTAATGCACAAAACAAAAAGGTATTTTAACGAGGTAGTTGGTAAAAATAGAATTTTTATTTATTTGTTATGGAAGATCTTAGACCGATTGGCCTTTTAATTTAGGATTATTTACTGGATGCCTATTCTGAGCTTCATGTTACTCCTGCCAACCAACGTATTAGTTCCCGTGCAACCCAATTGCATCGACTAGAAGGGCAGTCTCTCATTCTAATGCCTTGTAATTTTATCTTTTCCCAGGATGCTTAATATTAATCACTCATTGGAATGAACTATGCCTTTTAATTCTTTAATAGGTTTTCTAAAAGATTTGCAATATAACTTTGGAAGATGTTTCATATGCCACACATAGCTTATTGGGCAGGCTACTTTGATGTAACCAGCAAGAATCCATTTTAGGCTTTTCGATAGTGCACCAGGGACTTCTAACCTCATAGTATGAACATTGTATTGGAGAAATGAATCTGGTTGATCTGTATTTGTTTCGTTTTGTTCCTCCAGATAGATCTAACACTGTTATGGGGAGAATAATCTGGGCTGCTACACCATAATTCAGAAAGTTCTCTTACAATTTCTTGATGTTATTTTTAGGCGTACTTCAAAGAGCTATTCTTTTGTTTATGATATATTTAAGTTCCATGTCCTCTTCAGAATGATGAGGATTCTGATCACACTAATTTATTGTTTTTTCACTAGAGTTTGCATGAAGTTCAATATATCTATTTAGGCCTGTTAATATGTTGTCATAGTATCAAAAGCATGGCAATACATCGAGGACGTGGAACTTCACTAAATTAATCTTCTCAATGTACAAATTTTAGGAATTTGAATCTTACACTCATTTATTTTGTATTGTTATTATTACAAAAATGATCCAATTTTTTTTTTTGTGTGTTGTGAAAAGTTTCTTTCTCAGCTTCATTTCCCCCACTATTTCTCTACAAATATTCTTTGCATTTACATGTGTTATTGACACAGTTTTACTTATTCTTTTTTTCCCAATCAGTTCACAAGATTGGAAAGCACACTTGAAGATACCACCATCAGATTCCCGTTTTAGAACAGAGGTTAGAATTCAAAAGATTTGCTTGTTTACTTGCATACCTGAATTATTATCAGTGTTTGATCATTTTTATTTTATATTTATAAGACCAATTTAGTCGGTGAGAATGATTAAACTGTAAGAAGCACCAACACTGGAACGATGCAACACGGACATGCCGATTGTTTCAGAAAAATAGGACACAACACATCTAAGACGCATTGATTAAAGTAATTATATTTTTACAAATTTTGATGAATTTGTAATTGAATTTAAGGTTATATTGGTAATTTTATGGTTAAGTGCCCTGTTGATTGCTTATGCCCCCAAAAATGATCACTGCTTTTGTAACAAAAAATGTGGGTGTGGCTCTTCCTTCTTTTTTTTTTTTTTTTTTAAATGGCTGTTTCCAAGTTAAAATGAAAGGAAGAGTTTCATTCCCTCTACTCGGGTCTCGCTCATTAGTGACCTTTGACCCAACACCATTCTGCACAATGCGGCCCTCTATAGCCAACACAATAAGAAAACAATAAAGACAACTATAATCACCTTGTGATTTTTCTATTCGAGATCTAGAACGACAGTCAGCAAGGTTATTTTCTTCTTCTTATTTGTATATTTATTTTTTATTATTTTTAAATATCCACGGCTCGTCAGAGGTGTATCCAACACGTGTCATCTATATGTCAGTGACATATCAGAACTTCCTGGATTAGATTCTTTTCCACAGAAAAAACTTTGAAGTTTGATTATGACGATAAATGTTTCCTTCTATGATCATTATCAATAATTTTATTGGACACCGACACCCCAGTGCTTCCTAGATTAGATTCTTTCTGCACAAAAAACTTTTAATTCTGTTTATGATGGCAAGTGCCTTCGTTCTATATCAATTGTGGATAATTTTTATCAAATCATAGCTTTATTTTAGATGCGAGACCAAATAACATCTCAGAATCGAAGAACAGATGAGTTATTTTTGGGCAGAACTAACCAAAAATTACTTCTTGTAGTACCATCTAATTCTAATAATAACTAAGAGGAATCAGATAAATCAATCCCTTAGTCATATGCTTTATGTTCATATTTGTGGTAATTGTTACATGCTTGAATTGTACCTTTAATTGTTTTTCATATTCCCGTTAGTAGAAATGTGTTAGAATTAAGGTAATTGAGATATAGAATGTCTCTATTTCTGTCACTTAAATTGACTGTTGCTTAAATGTTACAGCAGATGTAGCTTCTTTATCTCTGACAAGAGTAGTGTAATTACGTTGTATTTCAAATTTCTTTTGTAAAACACGAGCTACCTTTAATTTCAAGTGCTATCACGTTTATTGCATCTTTTCTTTATTTTTTTTAATGCATATTGAATTGGGCTATGGGTATAATCTATGTTTGATCCATACACTACTTTTGAAAGTCCCCAAGTGATGCGGCATGCTTTGCGTGAGGTGTTCATTAGGAGCCTCAAGCTTATGCATTGAGTGCCTTTAGGGACACAAGTCTGTGCTTGCCATTCATATTTTCAGACTGACATTTGTTTGAATGCGTACACTGTACCTATATTCATGTATTAAATGTGCGGGTTCCTTTTCTCTTGCAGGATGTGACAGCCACTAAAGGAAATGAATTTGAAGACTATTTTCTGAAGCGTGAGCTGCTTATGGGAATATATGAAAAGGGTTTTGAAAGACCATCTCCAATCCAGGAGGAGAGTATTCCAATCGCTTTAACTGGAAGTGATATATTGGGTAGAGCAAAAAATGGAACAGGGAAAACTGCTGCCTTTTGCATTCCTGCCTTGGAGAAAATTGATCAAGATAATAATACTATTCAAGGTTTTTTCACCCGTATCTTATCTATTTGATAATGCTTGTAGTGTCGTTGCTTACATGTAAACTGAGCTATTTCATTTTCGGGAGAACTATAGTATATTTTCTAATGGTTGTGGAATACACTATAGCTGATTTCTGGATCTGAAATTATGGCAAAGAGATGATTATAGTTGCTTTATTGTTTTCTCATTTTTTGTGGAGTAAGAGCTAATTATGCGTATGGTAAATTCATTTCAAATTATGTTGGGATTCTGCAGGGATGTGGAAATTTTACATAATTACTAAGAGTTTTTCTGCATCGTGATGTCATATATGTTATTTGACGGGGTAACTTGGAACCCTTGGTCAACTATTTTGTTAGTCCTGGTGTCTTGTCTCAAAAATTTACTTCAACCATATTGCTTCTGTACTTGTCCAATTTGTTGTATCAAGTCTTATATTGAAGCCTTACGAATGCGCACCTTTGCAGCTGTTATTCTTGTCCCAACACGAGAATTGGCCCTCCAGACATCACAAGTTTGTAAAGAACTTGGGAAGCACTTAGAAATTCAAGTCATGGTTACTACTGGTGGAACTAGCTTAAAAGATGACATAATGCGTTTGTATCAACCGGTCCATTTACTTGTTGGAACTCCTGGAAGAATCCTTGATCTTGCAAAAAGGGGTATTTGCATTTTGAGAGATTGCTCCATGCTTGTTATGGATGAGGTATGAAAATGTGTCATTATATCCTTTTCGTTTACTATTGATAGAGCTAACCATTTTGGCGCCATCCTTATCAATTGGAAATGAAATAAGAAGGGTAAACATGCTGGTTTTCTTTGTAATTACATTATAATATTCAGTCTTGTTTTTCATTTCTTCCTTCCTATACATCATCTGTTTCCCATTGGTTCTTTTCTGTGGGAATGGAGGGATGGAATGATTCCTTCTAAAAGCAGATGCTAGAATTTTGTTGAAATGCTTGTGATGTCTTGTGCAGTTTAACTTTTTAATGTCGCGAACAAGTGCTAACAACAATAGATGGTGGTACTTCTAATGTGGACAGAGGTTGTCCAGAATATATGAGGAAAAATGGATGTAAATTTTTATGAATTCTCCCTTCAAAGTGAGAGTGCTTTTACCTGACCTGTTGGTACTGAAGCTGTCTTGCTATTGACTTAATTTTATGCCTCAGGCTTGACATTTGATTTGCCACTTCACTACTCAAAATAGAAAACAAGTAAATTGTGTACTGTTTGTGTAAACTGTCCTTCAGGCTGATAAGCTCTTGTCGCCAGAGTTTCAACCTTCTATCGAGCAGTTAATTCGCTTTTTGCCCACAAATCGTCAGATCTTAATGTTTTCTGCTACCTTTCCTGTCACTGTAAAAGATTTCAAAGATAGATATCTGCGGAAGCCGTATATCATCAACCTTATGGATGAGCTTACTCTCAAGGGTATAACGCAATATTATGCTTTTGTTGAAGAAAGACAGAAAGTGCACTGCCTCAACACTCTCTTTTCAAAGGTGCAAACTTTTGTTAGGCACAGTTATCTTCAATTTTTTTTTATGTATAACACTGTTCATACATTACGTCATTTATTTTTTGGGTTAAATTTTCTTTTTGGGATTATATACATGTTAATTATCTGCCTGCAGCTTCAAATAAATCAATCTATTATTTTCTGCAATTCTGTGAATCGAGTGGAGCTTCTTGCCAAGAAAATCACAGAGCTTGGATATTCTTGCTTCTACATTCATGCTAAGATGCTTCAAGATCATCGCAACAGAGTGTTTCATGACTTCCGCAATGGTGCCTGCAGGAATCTCGTTTGTACTGGTATTGTCTCTATGCCTCTTGTCGAGACTACTATGGTTTCACATCTTCAAATTTTTGTATAACTTGATTAATTGTGCATATTATTAGTGATAATAGTTCATCTAAATGTGCAACAGTTTTGACATCTAAATGAATGCCTGGAACTTATTGAAATATTATTGATCATAAATTCAATGCAATCTCTTAATTTGTCTCTCACACTTGCTACGTATTCTATTTCATGGGTTTCCGAGATTGGGTTTAGGAGCACATTTAATTGACATTACGGTGGTGTAGATTGTGATTGATTAGTGCCATGTGAGTGAATAGACAGGTTTCTTTTTCTCAGGGTCATCTCAATTCTGGTTCTTGAAATGGAGGCGTGACTTTTTCTCGTAACAAAAATATAAAGGAGAAAGGATGAAGGGCAAGGCTTTTGCCTTTGCATTCCGATTCTAGTCTTGTCGAATGCTGTCGCGTTCATTATTGTTTTGTATTGCTATCTGCTTTCCCGCAGTATGTTAAATATTGTTTTCCTTACCTTCTACCTTCAAACTGCAGATCTATTTACAAGAGGGATAGATATTCAAGCAGTCAATGTTGTGATCAATTTTGATTTTCCTAAGAACTCAGAAACATATTTACACAGGGTAAGTTGATTGGATATGGCTAGTGTTACTGATATTTACTATGCAATTTTCTGCTGGATGCTCATGTTATATGCAGGTTGGTCGATCTGGGAGGTTTGGACACCTTGGGTTAGCCGTGAACCTGATAACCTATGAGGATCGCTTTAATTTGTATGCACACATTTCCTTTCAGATATAATAGTAAATAGTAAATTACTATAGTTTATTGAGGTAGTGCATATCTAGGTATTTTTATAATTTTCATACTTCCATCTTTCAGGTATAGGATTGAACAAGAACTTGGGACAGAGATCAAGCAGATCCCTCCAAATATAGATCAGGCTATATACTGCCAGTGATCTGTGGTAGTGACTTCGCTGCATGAAGTTGTATCACTGGTGAGTGCCCAGTGCATTATATTTTATAGTTTTCAGCAGTTCAGCTCTAGTAACCAGTTTTAGTGTAACTTATCTAAGTTGTTTCATTCAGGAAATATAGGTAAACAGTGTAGTGTCATATTTTTAGTCTCTGTTGTATTCGACTTTGGTTTGTTTACAACCTAACAGCAATATGATGTCGTTGAGTAGTTTCATTTCTGATTAAATTTTTTGAACATTAATGTCTGGTAGTTTAACAATTTTTCTGTATATTTGCTTGAATTTAGTATTTTATTTCTATTCTACTGAAAATATAATAAAATTGGAAGAATTCGTATAGGATGTAGAAAAAAACTAGAAGTGGTAAAAGTTGATAGGATGTAGAAAAAGGTAAAAAATCAGTTAAAGATGTTAAGCTGTCCAGATTTTTGGATTCTGGGGTTCAAGGGAGTGCGAAAAGGAAGGTATTCTAGATTTAAGTCTCAATTCATAATCTAGGACTTGAAAGCAGATTCAATACTTTGTTCAGATAGAAACAACGTGATAGCATCCCAATATATTGTGTGTAATTGTGCAAGTAGTGTTTAATGTCTGAAAGGAATGGTGTTGTATTGTAACAATTGAATGGAAACAATACTGGAATTGTAATGTAGAAACTGAAAGTAAATGGTTTCAACTGAAATGTGAGCTTTCTTGACGCTCACCTCTCCTATTACAAACTCAAATTTTGCTTCCTGGATCCTGATTTCTCCCCTTCATAGAATTTATTCCCCTTGTAGGCTCTTACCAAACTAACAGAAAGACTCGTAATAATGATGGTATGGTAAGTGCTTTTGAATTCTTCCCACCTTGCTTTTTCCTCCTCCTGTAAGCATTGTTCTAAAATGCACTCATATGATTAGCATATACCCGCATATGCTCTAGGCGTTTTCGAAATGCCTTGCATGCAGGGTATACACGCGATAATGAGCTTATAACCCATTTCATTAATCGCATATGCATACTTGAACGCCAAAATGCGCATGCATTTATGTTAAAAATTGTGTCAAAATTAGTCTAGCAAAGTTCAGCTCATTTTGTAACTTGAAAAAAGCAAATTGAGCCCAACAAACATCGAATTTGTCAAAATCACCCAAGCCTATGAATTATATACGACAATATGTAGGGTTACAACTAGGTAGAGCCAGCCCGTCTAAGTAGGGGGGTCCTAGAGTTGAAAGGGTGGGGCCCCGATTTTTTTTTTTTGAATATTATCTATTAAAATGAGGGAAGTTGGTAGTTTGTGATGGAGAAAGGAAACAAAATAACATAAATTAATGTATATTAGTTGAAAACTTAAAAGATGGTAATGCCTTCATGGAGATATGTCGGTAATCGACAATTATTTTTTGGGCCCTTACAATTGTACTGGTTTAAACTTCAAAATTAGAAGTTAAGACTTAGGCATATATGCATAATGCATTTTAATTTTTATAGCTGGAGAATCCAAAATTTTAGCATTCTTGTTCAGCTAATATCTATAACCGGGTTTAAAGTATTGCCCTCCCATATAATAAAATGTCTCTCACACAGACACCCCAATAGAGAACCTAAAATTTCAGTACTCCAAGAAAAATGCATATTATGAAATTCAAGAAAGGATTTTTCAAATGCTTAGAATATCTACTTTATCCCCTTCATAAAATACAAAAAAATAAATGAATAAAAAATTCAAACAATTGGGGGGGGGGGGGGTCCCCCTACCTCTGCCCCTGGTTACAACGCTTAATTCGATAGTGTTCACTAGGATTTCATTTACTAGGCAGGTACAGTCTATCATGACTAGTTTTATTTCAAGGACCAAAAGAAACCATCCATGGTTCTGAGTTGTTATGGATTCTAAGAGAATTAAGTTCATCCATACGTCCATGCTCTCTTGCACGGTGTTAAATTTTCTAGAACTTGAGTGGGCATACCGGCTTTCAACAATTTTTGAAGCCAGAGCTTTTATTTCAATAAAAAGTGTAATTATTTTGGTCCATATTTATTGTCTGGACAAGCTTCTGTTTTGACAGAATTGTATTTCTCTCTGTTCTCAGCGATCCATGAGTTTTCTGAGGCTATATGAAATTCTGGCCTTGGTCATGGAAGACATGCATTCAGCTCATGAGGCGGACGAAGCTGGAATTTGCGAGATTTCACACTTCTGATGGTCCTAAAACTAAGAATAAATCTAAAATTGTATATATTTCCAGGATAGAATGCTGGGTTCACGCGGTCGTGCCTTTTCCTCCAATTAACTGTGTTTTCATTTTATTTGCTTCGACTAGTTTGGTGAATGCACTGAAATGCAAAAAATGCGTGTGCTGTTAGAGAAGAAATGATATAGCATCTGTTTGTGTTACGTGTAACTGAGCACAACACTAGTAAACATGATTTCTACTGGGTGCATGGATAGGTTTGGAAATCGACTTTGATTACTGTATTAAGCAACCCCTCTGTTTTTATCCGTTTTTATTCTGAAAACTGTTCTTTGTTGAATGGTGTTATGGTCTGACATTAAGCCCCTGTTTGTTTCTCCCTTTTTTGCTCATTTTAGAAGAATTAGGACCCGTTGTAGAGTGCCACAACCACCATTTTTGACTTGTTTTTCTCTTGGTGGACTCCACAACTTTGAATATAACGGTAACAATTCTCATTTTTATGCTGAAATGTTGAGAAACAAACAGGGACTAAATGACAAATTCAATTAAATGTTGTGCTACGATACTCTTCTTTTGCCCAATTCACTTTTCTTTAAACGTTAACGATATTAGTCACTTAAAATAACATGAAAATAACGATCATGTTAATTTCTAGAATTGAGCCGAACCTTATCCCAAATCAATACCATCATTAGAGAATACCCGAAATTTAACATTTGGAATGTTTTTATTCTTGTTGATTATTGTCTGCTGCAAGTGAGACTGTAATAATTCTGTTTGGTTTGGGTAAAAATTAGATTTTTAGTATATTTTAATTTGTGGGTCGTATGGAATGTGTGGTTAAATTTAATTGTTGACCCCGACTTCAATTTTAATTAACTGTTTTAGCTTAACCAAGCATGGATTTAATTAAAAACAAGATTATAGTCTTGTTAATCGTCAAGTTTATGCCATTTTAAATATAGAGAAATGGTTCTCTTAACTTAAAAGTTACTTTTAAGTGATTTTATAAGCTCAGACAAATATGCTCTAATTTCAATAAGTCGACCTGGATCTTTTTGGCCACTTCACTCGACTTATAACGGCTATTGAAAGATTTAAACTAAGATCTTTAACAAGCATATTATATTAATTTTGGTCTATACCTCTCTCTTGTGTTTACTGAAATCACACAATTCTAATAAATAAGACCATCTTTTGATCTACACAAGAAATACCCACCACCTAAGTCATCATTTTCGAAATTTATCCTCAATCAACGTCGTATCTACTCGATAAGTTCTCATTTCTTAGAATAATACTCGTGATTGTATTGTTGTTTTGAATAATAAAATGGAACTGGCACTTAGCAATTTTGCCAAAAAAATTTAACAGACATGCTACATTTGCACTCGAATAATACTATTTATCATTATGATGATGAAATATCGGTGATATTGCAATTTAGGTAAATAATGAGATAAAACGGTTCAATTTTCATGAGAGAGAGAAAGATTGAACTGTTCTGTCTCATTATTCCACCTAAATTGCTACATCATCGATGTTTCATCATTATAATGATATAAATAGAAATTACACATATTTCTTTACATTCTTCCATATGACAACATCTACAATCTTTATTTTAAATTAATCCATCGTATCAATGCAAAGATTTCTTCAACATAGAGGTAAATGTCAACCAACTTATCATTCAAGATATACATATAACATTATTCAAAAATAATATGATAGAATGGTCCATTAGAAATGATATCTCAAATGTCAACTTCAGTGATAAATCGCATTCACCGTGGCGGCACGTTTTTGTGGAACATGCCATGATCCATAATTTATTATACCTAAAAAAATTGAATCATGACATGTTTTGTTAGATTAAACTAATGACTGATTTAATTTTTTCTTCATTTTTAATTATCTATTCTGATCAGCTCATTAATCACAAGTTATTATTCAAAACACAATATCTAGATTTTCTAAGAATTTTAGGGTCCGTTTGATTGCAATGGTGGAAAATAGGTGGAAAGAAAATGTTTTACACGGAATTGATTTTCCTAGAAAATGTTTTATCGAGAATTGTAATTAAATGTGTTTGATTGGTATAATTTTTCATTGAAAATGTTGAAAATTTGGTGTCCATTTGACTTCATTTTTTCTGAAATTTGTCCATTAAAGTCATAATTTTTTCTACTATTGAGTCTAAAATTTGTTCCCATTGTCAAAAAAAAATTTACCATACCGAATATTATTCGTTTGACTTTGTTCTACATGAAAGTTGTTAATAAAATGGATTTTTTTTTTACCATTGTGTCTAGACTTTGTTCCCATTGCAAAATAAAATAAAATAAAAAAGCAAAAAAAAAAATGTGGAAAATGTTTTCCCACATATTAGGTGGAAAAACATTTTTCACCATTTGTGCATTAAAGGGTTGTACCTAGAAAATAGAGGAAAACATTTTCCATGGAAAAATTTTACAATCAAACAACCCAAAACCTGGAAAATGGAAAATGAATTCTTACTTCCATGAAAAATATCTTGAATCAAACAGGCCCTTAGATTTTGGTAATTAGGCTGAGACCTAGTTGTATTTTGGGAAAATAAAAAATCAGGCTAACATATTTATTTTATTTTTTCAGAAAATCGATCCCCTTAACCTCAAATCCCAAACCCTAAGGGCATGTTCTTTTTGTTGTTCTGGCCATTTTCAGTTTTCAATTCTCGAAAATACTGAAAACATGTTTACTTACTTATTTTTAGAAACGAATTTAAAACTTAAAAATAAGATGGAAAACGTCAAAAAGTCGTTTTGGCTGTTTTCAGTTAAAATCAAGCCAAAATTTCAAAACGTGGAAAACTGTCAAATTTTGCCAGCAGAGGGATAGCTTAGTTGGGAGAGTCATGAATTTTCTGAAGGTCACGAGTTCGATTCCTTTTTACAGCAATTTAATACAAATGAATTTTATTTTTATACGCACTATCTTAAACTTCTCTTCGCGATGCTTGGAAATCTCCTCATTGCGCAAAGAGAAGTCTCCACACATTGTACGGAGCTCCGCAAAGAACAATATATTTAGCGTATCGTATCATATCGTAGCGTCCTTGACAAACTTACAGTGAATTAAACTCATAAGGTCGATGCTGTCGCTCCACTCCGCTCCAACATCGATCATTTTGATCAAGCAAGCTTCTTGTGTTCTACTCTATATAATCCACATATACAACCATTACGAGAAGAAAATGTCTAGATTTTTATTAACAATCTCATACACTTGGTTGAATGCAGTGTAGCTCTTGAAATATACTGAGGCGTGCTTCATTTCAAGTGATAAAAAAAAATTCAAAAAATTTCAAAGTAAACGCGTTTTCTAGTTTTCTATTTTGAGAAACAATTTTTCAGAATGACAAAAATAATGTATTTTCAGCAATTTCAAAACAGACACTCAAACATAAAACTGAAAATGAATTCAAAACTCAAAACTGAAATACGAAGAGAATACTCCCTAAATCTTTATCATTTACTTTCGGTTGGATTTTGTTCCTCATTTCAATCAATTTGCCGCATGCGGAGCAAAAAAGGATCTGTCTATTGCAATCTCTCGAAGTTTGGATAGATTGGCAAAATCAAAGCACAAAGCTCGAAAATCGAAGAATAAATTGTTATGCTCATGTTTGGTGTCCATTATTTTTTTTAAAAAAAAATTGTTATATGATTATTTTCAATCACATTCACGCAATAAAATATTTTACATGTAAATCCAATTTTATTTTATTTTACTTTTTACTTTCGCATTCTCTTAAAAATACGATTCAAAACTTCTTTTTTCTTTTTTTAAATAATGGACACCAAACAGAGCGCACATGTGAGTACCATTATTGCCTCCCATGTTTTGTTGGTTGAGTGATGCTACATGTACATAACTTTCTACATAATGGTCTACATAATTACACGTGACATTCATTCAAACCTTTAATTTAAATCTGACATTTACACATCAACGACAAAATGGGTGTCACATCACATTGTGTCAATCATTGTGTACATTTATTATGTGCACTTAGCATTTTCCTTGTTGGTTTAGGTAATGACTTTTGTGACTTTGACATCTGTTGTAATTATTTAATAGGTTAATGAAATGTGACTTTGCTTAATGTGTGACATCACATGTTTTTGAAAAATGGTCCGTCACTTGTGGCAAATTGTGAACAAATTGTAACTATGTAATTACAAAAATCTCATTTTTGGTCTGGATTAAAATTTGATTTTAATCTAAGTTAAAGTCAAACGTTTAATCAATATTAATTACATCTTTCATGGATTCCACAACTTTTCAATAAAACATTTCAAAAACGTATATCATAATTTACTAAAAATCTAATTTTAATCAACACCAAACATCCTCATAATCATGAAAGTCACATTTTAATATTACGACATTTTTTTGCGACTTGCGATTCGATTTAATGAGTTCCATCCAAACATGTCACAACAACAGGTCACAATAATCAATCTAAAATGATAATTAATTTCAAGAATTTGTGGCCGTTGATGTTATTTATTATCAAAATAATTGTGATTAATTATTCTTTTTTATTAAAATCGTTCAAATTGTGGCAAATTCCAAGATATTTCGAAGTCAACGTTGACCTGATTTTTTTATTTTCAATTGTGTAACATTGTACTTATCATTATTTTATTTTTTTTCTTTTAGGTTTAACTTTGAAAGCCGCGTACAAATCAATCTGATTCCAAATTTTTAATTTACTGTTACTTAATTCTGGTTTCGCCCTTTCAATTATGATTTGACTCCAAGTCAGACGCAGACGAAGAAGGGTGGACTCATGGTGAGGCTCGATAATTTACTCAATGTTCTTGCTTGATGGTAAAATTGTCGACTTCGATAATCTTCATAGTATATCGAATAAATATAGAATGTTTTGGAGTTCTTTAGTCAATTTAAATTATAAATACGTTGGGAAAAAAAAAGTAGTGATTCAATGTACAATTCTTGTAGGGCTCACGAAATTTCTGAATAAAAAGTAATGTTTTAAAATTCGGACCTGCTTGACCAGTTCAACCAGAAAAATCGAGAAAACGGGACCAAAACCTGTCCGGGTAAGATTATAAAAGCTCCAATTAAAAACCCGCCCCAAAACCTGTGACCCGTTGCCTAGTTTAATCGGTTCAAACCATGTAAGTGTATATTTTTTAAAAATTTAATTGTACATTTTTTTTTGTAAATGTATATTTTTTAGTTTTTTTTTTTTTAAATCACTGGTTCGATTTCGGTTCAACCTTTTGACCCTTAATCATTTCTCTTTTTCAGGTTGATGATCAAGTCGATTTTTAAATCATTGATAAAAAGTGATTTGATTGAATATAAACACATGCATACAGAAGGGATTTGGTACCCCACATAAAAGTTCGTTCAGATAAGGAATTACATAATTGCACATGATACTTTACCATTGTCAGTTTAAAATAAAATAATTTTTTATATTTAATATTTTTCCTTCACATCATTTTACGTAATGTCTTATATACTATTTTTATGTATAAGTAGAATAATCAATTTATTATGACAAGTTGAAAGAAGTAAAAAAGCATGAAACCAAGTTTGCCTTTTAACAAGACAACGACTCCAACACCTTTAAAGATATGGTGACAGTGTCCCTACATAAATTTGTGGTATGTTTTTCTTATTGTCTGTGGGCTCAACCAACTTTGCAAACTTCATTTTCAAACCCCCCCCCCCACCCACCACCACCACCACCACACACACACACGCACATCTCTATCTATATGTGCCCATATTAGTAAATGTTTGGCTAATGTTTAGAAATTTCAAATTATTTTTTATTCACACATTTCGTAAGTACAGTCCGTCTAACTTTTACTCATTTCTATCTATATAAACAAAATCGTTCATAAATATTTTCTAAACATGTTATTGATTTATATGTTTCTTATGATACAATATTCTATAGATTTTTTAAAATTATTTGTTGAATTGAAAATCAAAACTCGATATGCAAGAGATTTAACGGATATTATTTCCAATTTTTAACTATAAAATATTGACTTACAAATGAAGAAGTTTTCCTTATTCTAAAATATTTTTATTTTTTATTTCCTCTCACCTTCTTTCACGAGATGTTTCCTAATAAAAAAAAATATTTAATGGAAAAAATATATTAAAATTACCAGTAAGCTAAACTTCAAGATTTTTAATCTTAATTATTATGAAAAAGATTTTAATCTTACTCTTGACTCTTCTCCAAAATTGTCTATGTTATTATAATATAATGACCACTAAATATTGTTTAAACACACATCAAATACCGTTAATCTGATATATCAAACTGGTAACGCAACTCTCGTACGTGTAATAGTATGAAGTTAGATTTTGCTTCTCAATTTGAACGAGTTCTTAAAAATTTGAAGTGTGGTACATCGTATGAGTGTCACTTGATTATCTAACGAATATTCGAACGATTTTGGTTGGGAACTTAAGGGTGTGTTTGAGCCACATTATTTTGGAAGAATGTATTCTGGAATAGTAGATTGATGGAGAATGTGTGGTTGAAAAATAAGGAAAAGTTATTGATGTGATGAAAATATTATTTTATTGAAGAATGTGTGGTTGAAAATGAGTAGAAGAATGAAAATGAAAATTTTAATGTGTACCAAACAGGGAGTAAATGTACAAAATGAAAGGTTGGGCTGAAACTTGCTTATTTTAGAGATTAAAATACAAACTTGGTACTCAAATAATACATTAGGGACCAATGGTGTAATTTCTCTTGTAGGATTTCCCCCCACACAAAAAGACACGTTATAAATGCTGGTCTCAGTGTCATGTTTGGCTAACCTAAAAATTCACTTATAAGTGCACTCAAATAAATAATACTTTAGAGTTTCCTTACCTTTTTTTCCCCTAAGATAATGAATCTTTTAAATTATAAATTATGGCGCTTGAAGTTATGGATGGGTAAACATGGACTTTGAACCTGGTGTGTATGTAGTAACCCACCCTCGATCATCGAGTTTATGACAAAGTAATATGTTCCCATAATTGTCACTATTGTTGGAACTGCATGTTTTAACGATATGTTCGGACTCCTGTCACTACATTTTAATTGCACTTTTACGAGTGTCCGATCTCATTATTCCTTCCTCGCTTTCTCGAAATTTGGACAAAGTACATAAGCGGCTTCCTATGTTGTTCGGCACTTACCAAACATGTAGTTGGTAAGAAAAAACATATAAAAAAAGAATCGAAATTCACTTGTTATGTAATTTTAATTAATTTCTAATCTCAGGCTAATTTATCATAAAATATTCCTACTACATTATCGACAAAACCAAATACGCGTAACTGACGTGACGTCAAGGAACACGCTTGCAGACTTTTCAACCATTAATCTAAAAATTGCTTCTTCCTTGAATTTTCTTCGGTCATTTATGTGTATTTAAAGATGTATTAAGCTTCTTTAGTAAACGGTGTATTACTCTTTATTTAAATTCCCACGTCCATCTGTTCATTATGTTTTATTTTTCCTCTGTCATTTCTTGTTTTGTTCTTCTTCACATTTGACAAAGAAAAGAATATCGTTTTTTCCAAAGCTTTGGATTGTACAAAAGGAGCTTTTCTTTTTCATTTCGGAAGCCAGTAATTCAGAAGAAGCAGTGAAAACTTTGAACCCAGGTGACCTTTTTATTTTATTTTCTATTTTTCGTAGTGCTTATACTCTTTTATGGGTTTATGTTCTTGGTGTTCTTTAAAAGACTCTGGTTAATTTGAGAGCGTAAATTTTGAAGTTTGCTCGATTAAGCTTTCCTAGTCTAAGATTTCCACCGGGGTCAATCGTGTAGCCAAAGGCCTTGTATGGAGATTAAGGCTTACATATTTAAGTGATTTGAGGTTTTTATCCTTAAGAAATCTGAGTTACATGTGTGAATGTGTGTGTTTTATTGTGGTTCTGTCGTTATGAGTTTTGAGGATTTTTTTTTTTTTATTTGATTGTATTTTAGAAGATTTATCATCTGGGCTTATTGATGATGTGATTATTTTTATTATTAATCAATCAGATGGTTGTCTGAAAATTTGAAATTTTCCATAAATACTGGGAAAGGCAGATTTTGTTTGTTCCATGATCAACTGAATCTTCTGGGGTACTTTATTCTTTAAGAAGATTAACCTTTTTATGTGGAAAAGATGAAGAAAACCAAGACAACTGACGATTCTCCTAATGATCATTTGAGTGTCTCGATTAAGGTAAAATAAACTTTGATTCTTGTGATGGAATTGATAATATGAATTGGTAGAGTCCAGGATATCCACAATTGACTGACTATGAAGACGGATCGTCTGATGATGTGTAATTCTCCGTTGTTCCTTTGATTATTACATTGATCTCTTATTAACTTTACAACAAAAAATATTAGCATCCTTTTTCTTTGCTAGATGGACTTGAGAAATTTTATTGTTCTTGCATCTGAAAGTTTGTCTTCACATATATTTTGCTCACGTTTCTTCTCATGAACAGGTGCCTGATTTTCCTTCATCAAGTACAAAGTATTTGTGATAGTAATCATGAGCAATCTGAAGCTAGGAGTGGAGGTTGTGAGGGCTCACAATCTTATGCCGAAAGATGGGCAGGGTTCGTCCAGCGCCTTTGTGGAACTCCATTTTGATGATCAGAAATTTCGCACCACTGTCAAAGAGAAGGATCTTAACCCGTATTGGAACGAAACTTTCTATTTTAATATATCTAATCCCAATAATCTTCATAGTCTCTCGCTCGAAGCACGTGTCTTTAATAGTGAAAAGAATTTTGATTCCAAGTCGTCCCTCGGGAAGGTTCGGATAACTGGTACATCATTTGTCCCCTATTCTGATGCTGTTGTTTTCAATTATCCTTTAGAGAAAGGAAGTATTTTTTCGCGTGCAAAAGGGGAGCTTGGCCTGAAAGTCTATGTAACAGATAATCCATCTATTCAGTCTTCAATCCCACTTCGTGGAAAGGATTCTACTTCATATTCAAGTTTGCACTCCATCGATGGTGAAGCGCCTTCTCAGAAGGTTGCAAATGTCGTCTCAGACTTAGTAGATGGTCGCAAAAGGGGGAAAACACGGACACTTCACCATCTTCCCAACTCGAATTACCAGCAACAACAGCAGCCGTCTTCTTCAACATACAATCAACCAATAAAATATGGGGTGGATGAAATGGCTTATGGAGCACAAGTTCCACAAGCTGTCCACATGTACCCAGGTTCATCCTCACAGCCTGCTGATTTTCTTCTTAAAGAAACAAGCCCGTACCTTGGAGGGGGACAAGTTGTTGGCGGACGAGTAAGACGTTCAGACAGGCCGTCCAGCACTTATGACCTGGTTGAGCCAATGCAGTTCCTCTTTGTACGAGTTGTCAAAGCACGTGACCTTCCTTCCAAGGATCTTACAGGTAGTCTTGACCCCTATGTTGAAGTTAAACTTGGTAACTATAAAGGAGTCACGAAGCACTTTGAGAAAACTCAAAACCCTGAGTGGAACACAGTGTTCACCTTTTCAAGGGATAGAATGCAGTCATCCGTGTTGGAGGTTGTGGTTAAAGACAAGGATATGGTTAAAGATGATTTTGTAGGTACAGTTAGGTTTGATCTTCACGAGATTCCCACTCGAGTTCCACCAGATAGTCCATTGGCTCCAGAATGGTATCGTCTAGAAGATAGGAATGGAGAGAAAAGAAAAGGGGAACTTATGGTTGCTGTCTGGATTGGCACACAAGCTGACGAGGCATTTCCAGATGCTTGGCATTCGGATGCAGCTAGCCCTGTTGATAGCTCAGTGACTTCGACATACATCCGCTCTAAAGTTTACCATTCCCCAAGATTGTGGTATGTACGAGTTAATGTTATTGAAGCGCAAGATTTAGTTGTGGCTGAGAGGAATCGCTTACCTAATGTACATGTTAAGGCACAGATTGGTAACCAGGTTTTAAAGACAAAACCTGTTCCCACACAAACTATGAATGCACTATGGAATGAGGATCTGATGTTTGTTGCTGCTGAACCATTCGACGATTTTTTAATACTTTCAGTTGAAGATCGTGTCGGTTCAAACAGAGATGAGACTCTTGGTAGAGTTGTTATACCACTGGCCACAGTTGAGAGACGTGCTGATGATCGAATGGTCCACTCAAGATGGTTTAATCTCCAAAAGTCAAATTCAACTGAGGTTGAGGAGTCGAAGAAAGATAAGTTTGCTAGTAGGGTCCATCTTCGTGTAAGCCTCGATGGGGGGTATCATGTGCTTGATGAGTCTACTCACTACAGTAGTGATCTCCGACCAACAGCAAAACAGCTTTGGAAGCCGCCAATTGGTATCTTGGAGCTAGGCATTTTAAATGCCGATTCCGTTCACCCAATGAAAACAAGAAATGGTCGTGGTACGTCTGACACTTTTTGCGTCGCGAAATACGGTCAGAAATGGATTCGTACTCGGACAATTATTGACAGCTTAAATCCGAAGTACAATGAGCAGTACACTTGGGAGGTGTTTGATCCAGCCACTGTTCTTACCATAGGTGTTTTTGATAACGGACAAATTAGCGAAAATGGTTCAAATGGTAACAGAGACATGAAAATTGGGAAAGTTCGAATTCGAATCTCGACTCTTGAAACTGGTCGTGTTTATACTCATTCTTACCCCTTACTAGTCCTTCACCCTTCCGGTGTAAAGAAGATGGGAGAGTTGCATTTGGCAATACGGTTTTCATGCACATCAATGGTGAACATGATGTGTTTATACTCGAGGCCACTTTTGCCTAAGATGCATTATGTCCGGCCATTGACCATGATGCAGCTCGATATGTTACGTCACCAAGCTGTCAGTGTAGTTGCAGCACGACTCAGTCGTGCAGAACCCCCTCTCAGAAAAGAAATAGTCGAATATATGACTGATGCTGATTCACATATCTGGAGCATGAGGCGCAGCAAGGCTAACTTCTTCAGGCTAATGTCAGTTTTTAGCGGATTTATATCTGTCGGAAAATGGTTTAAAGAAGTTTGTATATGGAGAAACCCCATTACATCGGTGCTGGTGCATGTTCTCTTTATCATGTTAGTGTCTTTCCCTGAACTGATTTTGCCTACAGTTTTTGTATACATGTTTTTAATTGGACTCTGGAATTATCGATTCCGTCCGAGGTATCCCCCGCACATGAACACGAGACTATCCTATGCCGACTCAGTACACCCAGACGAGCTTGACGAGGAATTTGATACATTTCCCACCCGACAAAATACAGATCTTGTCCGAATGAGGTATGATCGTTTACGCAGTGTGGCCGGTCGAATTCAAACGGTGATAGGCGATATCGCGTCCCAAGGGGAGCGAATGCAGGCACTGCTGAGTTGGCGAGATCCACGTGCCACGATCATATTCATGGCATTCTGCATCCTTGCTGCCATTGTATTGTATGCTACACCTTTCCAGTTGCTGATTATTCTCACTGGATGTTATGTGATGAGGCATCCCAGATTCAGGCACATGTTGCCGCCCACCCCACTCAATTTCTTCCGTCGTCTGCCTGCAAGAACTGATAGTATGTTGTAAGTTTTTCAGGTTCATTTGCAACTTTTGTGGGAGATTATCAATTTGCTTTTGTTGATTTTTGTACATCCCTAGTCGACATGTTTTCCATGTATTTCTGTTATAGCTACTCTCATGTATAGTCCAGTTGCTATTCCAGATCTTTTTGTATGATTGATTATGCTTCAAAACTACATTCTGCTATTGATGTACTTGCTATCTGTTTTACAAATTTTCCAAACGGCTGTTTCAATGTGGTTACATTTTTTCCAAGTTTATATTGAACAATTGGATTCGTATTCGCTGATTTCAAATTTATGGAGAAAAATGCTCAATCTGCTCTTTATAGTGGGATTCATCTATTCCTTGTATTGTTCGATCTTGATGGTTATCCACTGACCATGAATCAATGTCCAAGTTTCTAGAAAAAATGAATTTTTTTCATCACTTATTTTGGTTCGTTAGTAGATTTGTTGGGAGATTCAAGAAAGTAAAATCTGTGTCCATTTCGCTACATCTAGTATCCAATGCAACGCGTTGCTACTACGAGAAATCCTAAACAAAGTACGTATTGTGATTCATGATGCTGTTAAAATTTGACAAAGTATGCTCCCTTACTCGGGACTTAATTGGTTATGAATAATGAAGGTGGAGTTTCTCTTGAGAAATTAATGATTAAATTTCTCGTGTCATGTCAAATATCGAAGTTTTGATATGATGGTCATATATGTTCACATAGTATGATTGTTCATTGAAATCACGACACCTTGAACCTTGAGCATTAAAAAATATTGATGTCTCAATATCGCACGTCCACTTTCTGTCTCTTACCACCTCGAACGTCGAGTTGTTCGATTTGAGTGGCTCGAGATCTGAGTCATCGATATTTACCAAGAGAAGTGTTGCGTATTTTTATATCGCAAGTGTACGATATCGTAACAAGTAATATAGTAGACATAAGAGTCCGAATTATCGTTCCCACGAGAACTATACTTTAGCCTTAATCTACTTTTCTAACTCTTATTTGATGGAAGCAAATCAAATAAGGAATTGTGATAGTTGGAAAGATTGATTCTCTTAAATGAATTAAATGCCTAAAACTAATGAAAATTATGATGAAATAACAAATACAAATATATCAAAGATTCATGTATATAAGATGTATTAGGGCAAAACAACTTCATCTAATGATTACCTTAATTCTCAATTCAAGATTCTAGCCTAACGTAGTGTTCGGTCGAATTCTCATACGGTATTTAATTTACCCCTCTCGAGTTCTCATTGAGCCTATTTAACTAATTCAATTCCATATCTCTATGCGAATTACTCTTAGTTAAACGAGTTATGGCACTAGGAATTCATATAACGACCGCAGCACTTAGTATAGGTATCTCTACACGTTATACCTCGTTACCGGATTTTATTACACGTTTTAAGTCTCAAACTCACCTCTCGATTCGTAAGAAACTCAATAGATCATCAAATTATTGATCAGGCAATTCAATGCATTGCAATCATAATAAAATCAACACATGGAAGAATAAAACTCATAATTCATGGATTAAAGAACTAATGGTCTCAATAGATTACATTATTTGCCCTAATAATGAATTTAGCTACTCATAATCAAAACAATGAAATAAATAACTAAATTCGAATACATCACCGGATTTAAATGATAAAAAGATGGAAAAGAATCAGCTCTTGCACCAAGATCTTCTTCCACTTCCAATCCTTGATTTGAACTCGAATCCTTCCTTTTCGATCTTTTGTTTTTCTCTCAATGTTACAAAGTGTGGAACCCTCTTCTCAATGTGTGGGAACTCCCTTTTCAATGTGTCCCTAGGTCTATTTATACTTTCATATACGTTCTTGGCCAAGTTGGAGTCTTTTTGTGGAGTTTTCGCGGCCCAAACAATAAAAAACCTAAAATCTGTGCGGCGGCGGCGCTTGAGCGCTACGGGACAGCGCTTGAGCGCTGAAAATCTGTTAAAAATTCAGCATTCAGGCGCCTGAGCGCTAGGTAGGTAGCGCTTGGGCGCTAGCGCTGCTTGCTGTCATTCTGCGTCCTCTTCAGTATTTTTATCATAACTTTTTCTCTCGATATCCGATTGAGGTAATTCAAGATGCGTTGGAAAGCTAACTCAAAGGGCTACAACTATTCTTCAAAAGTCGTCTTCAAATTAGATCGTTTGCTATGTCAAATATGGATCACAACATGAGTCTAAAAATCGATGCATAACTCTTTCAATCCTAAATTGATGTGTGATCATATTTTAACGATATTTTATCCATTTGACGTCTTCCTTTATCCAATTGACTCCTAGTACTCTCGAATCTTCATCGTGAGGTTCTACACAACTTTTGAGCATTTTCACTTCAGTCCCCAAACTTTGGATCTTGCCTCTTTTTCGCCAATTTTGTATTCTTTTCTCCAATTCTTCATCTTCCATCTAGTTTCACCTGATAACATATTATATCATCAATTAGGCTATAATCTCATTAGAAGAACGACAAAATGTCATTATTTTGGAGCCTAAATAAGTGTATAAAATACACTTATCAAATACCCCCAAACTTAAGCATTTGTTTGTCCTCAACAAAATCATAATCTAACTTAACAAACACACAAACACGCAATGTTAATTACCTAATTGGTGGCCAGTCAATCAAGTAAAGCAACAATATTTAGCTAGTTAACTTGACGTTTTATCTCAAGATTGAAATCATAATATCAAGTTTATGCACAGCTTCAAAATCACAATACAAAAATTAAAATCCACTTTTCCAATGTAAAATCGACGTGTGTGTGTGAAGAATTAAGTATAACATTATGAATTCATAAGTTGTTTCGATTCCCGACCCTCAATGGTCAAATATGTTCTTTCATCACTCGTAAGATTCACACACCCCCAAACTTATTATTTTCGCTCTTTTCCACTGTGTGAACTAAGGTTGAATTTTCTACTATCCTCACCTCTCTAGTTTGACAAAATTTCACCAATCGCAGTACAACATTTCAATAAACAAGAATTCTCTATTAAATTTGATTGCTTCAATCTCTAGGACTTAACTAGGCTAACAATCTCTTATCATAAGTCAAATTTTCTTAAACAGGTGTTTGAGACATAACCAAGGCATTTGGTGCGTATTCTGTTTCATGCAAAAAAAAATTTTTTTACTTTTTTTTTAAATATTTTTTTTCTTTATTGGAAGCATTCTCTCCCTTAAGCTTTCTCAATGATCCATGTAACAAGTTTTCAGCCGATGACTCCCAAGTCAGATGACCATAGGGCACCAGGTTTTAAAGACCCTTGCAGGCTTAATTGCTCGAATCATAAAGGCTACGAAGAGAAATTTTCTAATAAAATATTTTTTATGTCTTGATTAGTGCAATGTCTCTCATTTAACACCAATTCAAATAAAACGACCTCTAACTTGAGAATTTCACCCAATTGCATCCTATCGACCTTAGACAATCCACACAAGATTTTTAATTTCACACATGGAATCCCTATTTATCTCAACATCTTCCTACAACAGTGAAATCCCCCCAAACTATTCTAAATATGGTCTAAGAATGTAAAATTTAATGGTTTTGGATTTAGCATCTATGGTCCACTATTTCAACCTATCCAATTATGATATCAACTCATTCCTACACAATGCTCAACTTAATTCACGTGCTTAATATATATCAAATCTTACATGGAAAAGCAAAAATTAATCTAAGTATGCAACTTATTCACCATTCATAGATCAATACATGATTCAATATATTCATCATTGTCAGTCAGACCAACTAACTCACACAAGCACACAAAAAGATTTTTTTTTTTAACTAAAACAATAAAGCACACAAAACACACAAAAAATAAAAACTCGTGTTTTCCACCCCCAAACTTAAATTAGACATTGTCCTCAATGTCTTTTAATCCTAAATCCGCATATAAAAGGGTGGGAAAGAAAGTAAAGAAAAGGCTCCCTGATATGACGTGTAATTCAATGGCTAGCTTTCCTATTGCTCCCATTGGCTCCTTGGTAAATAATGGTTTACATGTTCCGCGACGTCATGTTCCTGAAAAACAAATAAAGCATTAAGATAAAAAAAAAACTGGAACAAGCGTTACTTAGTTCTAACATCTAATAAACCAATGAACATATAAAAGACCTAAGGGGAAACGAGGTATAGATGACGAAACACAAATAACTTAAAAATAAACTAAATTATCCTAAAACTCGGAAACAAAATAAATAAAAGGGAAAAAAGCTTGGGTTGCCTCCCAAGAAGCGCTTCTTTAAAGTCATTAGCTTGACTCTTTGCACAAGTGTTTCATGTCACTTTGAATGTGGCTTTGGATGTTCTGTTTAGCTTGTTTAATTTGACTTTGTTCCATGTTGCATTTTTCCTCCAAATTTTAGCATTGCTTTTCTCCATGTAGTATGACTTTTCCTCATCACCTAGTTCGAAATCAACAATGTATACCTCAATCTCTTCATAATGTTTAATTACAAAATCCACTTTTGAGCAAACGATGAAGTCGATGAATTCCTTTTCTTCGAATGTTGCACATTCTTTTTCGCCCGTTGTGATTAATTTCTCGATTTTCTCATGCTCCTCTTCTTTGATTGAAGTTTTCTCAAGTTCAACATCCATGTCCAAAACTTCTGGCACAAAGACAATGACATCTTCATTGGAAGTCTCCTCCTCTTGTTGTATTTGTTGATAGTTCGGTGGATTTGATTCTCCTAAATGATGATCATTAGTAATTTCTAGAAGAAATAATTCCACAGGCAAATCATTCATATCAAATTCCCACGAGAGAAAAAATGCAACAGGCAAGCTTCTCAGGACAGTTTCATCAATTACATATTCTGCTTTTAGTTCTTGTATATTCCGTCCTATAAAGATATCTCCCACAAGCATATCTCCCTCAGCAATTCTTTGAGCTGCCAATTGTTGTTGCCTTATGATGAAGTCACATACGAGCATATTGTCAAAATCAACATTGGCCATCTTTTATCCTGAAAAAGAAAGAAGAAAAACAAAACAAACTAAAATAGAAAAAGAAAAATAAATAAATAAATAAAAGAAAATAAACAAATCAAGTAACAGTTAAAAAGAATAAATTAAGACTAAAAGTAAATAGTCCCCGGCAACGGCGCCAAAAACTTGTTGCGTATTTTTATATCGCAAGTGTACGATATCGTAACAAGTAATATAGTGGACATAAGAGTCCGGATTATCGTTCCCACGAGAACTATACTTTAGCCTTAATCTACTTTTCTAACTCTTATTTGATGGAAGCAAATCAAATAAGGAATTGTGATAGTTGGAAAGATTGATTCTCTTAAATGAATTAAATGCCTAAAACTAATGAAAATTATGATGAAATAACAAATACAAATATATCAAAGATTCATGTATATAAGATGTATTAGGGCAAAACAACTTCATCTAATGATTACCTTAATTCTCAATTCAAGATTCTAGCCTAACGTAGTGTTCGGTCGAATTCTCCTACGGTATTTAATTTACCCCTCTCGAGTTCTCATTGAGCCTATTTAACTAATTCAATTCCATATCTCTATGCGAATTACCCTTAGTTAAACGAGTTATGGCACTAGGAATTCATATAACGACCGCAGCACTTAGTATAGGTATCTCTACACGTTATACCTCGTTACCGGATTTTATTACACGTTCTAAGTCTCAAACTCACCTCTCGATTCGTAAGAAACTCAATAGATCATCAAATTATTGATCAGGCAATTCAATGCATTGCAATCATAATAAAATCAACACATGGAAGAATAAAACTCATAATTCATGGATTAAAGAACTAAGGGTCTCAATAGATTACATTATTTGCCCTAATAATGAATTTAGCTACTCATAATCAAAACAATGAAATAAATAACTAAATTCGAATACATCACCGGATTTAAATGATAAAAAGATGGAAAAGAATCAGCTCTTGCACCAAGATCTTCTTCCACTTCCAATCCTTGATTTGAACTCGAATCCTTCCTTTTCGATCTTTTGTTTTTCTCTCAATGTTACAAAGTGTGGAACCCTCTTCTCAATGTGTGGGAACCCCCTTTTCAATGTGTCCCTAGGTCTATTTATACTTTCATATACGTTCTTGGCCAAGTTGGAGTCTTTTTGTGGAGTTTTCGCGGCCCAAACAATAAAAAACCTAAAATCTGTGCGGCGGCGGCGCTTGAGCGCTACGGGACAGCGCTTGAGCGCTGAAAATCTGTTAAAAATTCAGCATTCAGGCGCCTGAGCGCTAGGTAGGTAGCGCTTGGGCGCTAGCGCTGCTTGCTGTCATTCTGCGTCCTTTTCAGTATTTTTATCATAACTTTTTCTCTCGATATCCGATTGAGGTAATTCAAGATGCGTTGGAAAGCTAACTCAAAGGGCTACAACTATTCTTCAAAAGTCGTCTTCAAATTAGATCGTTTGCTATGTCAAATATGGATCACAATATGAGTCTAAAAATCGATGCATAACTCTTTCAATTCTAAATTTATGTGTGATCATATTTTAACGATATTTTATCCATTTGACGTCTTCCTTTATCCAATTGACTCCTAGTACTCTCGAATCTTCATCGTGAGGTTCTACACAACTTTTGAGCATTTTCACTTCAGTCCCCAAACTTTGGATCTTGCCTCTTTTTCGCCAATTTTGTATTCTTTTCTCCAATTCTTCATCTTCCATCTAGTTTCACCTGATAACATATTATATCATCAATTAGGCTATAATCTCATTAGAAGAACGACAAAATGTCATTATTTTGGAGCCTAAATAAGTGTATAAAATACACTTATCAAGAAGCTAATCGTTGCTGCTGACCAGTCCCTCGCGGCCTTCCTCTTGGCTTCTGATTTGGTGCTAGCGTTGCCACCGAGAAAGATGAAGGCAGACACCCCAATGAGACTGAGCCATTGTGTCCATATTCCAAGGCCTTCTTTCTATGCGTTGTGTATCCATATCCCAAGGCCTTCAACCGGTGGAACATCAACAGTAATACCACCATTTGATCCTTTATGAGCAAATGGTGCACCCAAATTGACTCGATGATATTGAACCACATCATTTAAAAGTTTAAGTTTTGATTATTTATTTAAATTTAGTCTTTTTAAATCCCTCTCATTTGGTTCGCTGAATTCATTTTTCCACTAAAGACGCGTGCTCAATCATTTAGTAGTATGACTTGAACTCGGGTTGCTCTAATACCACGTTAAAGTTTAAACTGCTTCTTCTAGGGTATTAAATGCATACTTACATTTTCTTAATGTAGTCTTCAACGCCACTTGACTGATAAAAACGATGATACTGCAGATGAAACCGAATCATCATGTCTGTATTTCCGTGGTCTTCCCCTTCTTCTACAGTTTTGCACATAGGCTCACCTTGCAAATGAATTCACAGATAATCGCTTTGAATTTGTAGCACACCAAAAGCAAAATCCCATACAACTATAAATTGCATAAAATTTATATTGACTTATGGAGATCACAGAAAAAGGTTAGATTCTGACTAAACTGAAGATTAATGGAAATTAAAACACATGAAGACAAAGGAAAAACATGTACAAAAATAGTGTTATATTATATAAAGCTAAGGAAAAAAGTGAAAGAAACAAAAGCTGGTTTAATAAAGGGCCCAACCGGGTTCGAACCGGTGACCTATTGATCTGCAGTCAATTGCTCTACCACTGAGCTATGGACCCTTGGTTGAAAGCAAGCTCAGAATAAAAGGATATTAAACATAAATATTGGTTTAAGAAAAGGTGAGATTTATGATTTATTAAATGTGGGATTTTGTTAAGATTAGCAATAATGACTCCCATAGAATAAGGAAAGGATAGAATATCTCCCTGAAAATTAGGCCATTTTCGTGATTAAATGTTGGAGTTAATTAACAATTAATCACAGTAAAATTTAAAAAATAAAAGGACTAATTACAAAATAATATGCCAATATTGAAGTTTTAAATTTAATCTAGTAATATTCAAAATTCTGAAATTAGGTAGAGGTTGTAGTTTCCACTTTTAATAAAAAAAAAAAATTATAAATGTGGATGTCCGGGCCAACTTGCTCGACTAATCTCACGAGACCCTGAAACTTACGAACGTGTACTCACCTCAATGGCTCTGAGAGGACTCGAACTGGTGATCATTGATGAGCAAATTCAAAGTCTGACCAACTGATCAACCCCTTAGGGTTCCACTTTTAATAATGAAAAGGTTTTATCCTCAATTCTCTTGTACGAAATGTTAAGTTTCATGCAACACTAGTTCTCCTTGCTCTAATGTTTATAAGGATTGGTAAGTGTATTTTATACGCGTATTTAGACACTAAATTTACTTAATATTTGATTATTTGAGATTTTTACTTATTTTAGTACATATTATTTTTATAGGATTAATAGTAGAAAACTCTATACTAATTTGTTTATGTGCGATATACATTCTACCTATTGGAAATCACAAAAAAAAAGTCCATATTTTAAACATTTTGTTTGAAATACCCCTGCCGTCAAGATCAATTAGTTAAGCCGTTAAAAGCAATTAAAAAATGTCAAAATTAGAAAAGAATAATCACAGTTGTGGTCTCAAATTTTTAATTTTTTTTACAAATTATAACCAAAATTTGTATATTTGCCACATATGACCTCAAATCTTTAAAACTTTATTTTCCACTTCACCACAACCCCACCTCACCTCAACTTAGCTCCTTTCCCACCCCTGTGAGAAAGACAATGAGATACACATCTTGCCACTTCATCAAAATCATTTAAGAGCCGCCTCCACGGACATGACGCAGTGGTAAAGCATGAGAGTTCTCTACAGAGTATCAAATGTTCCAATCCCCACAACAGTTTGAAGGCAACATTTAAATGTTGGAAGACAGATGTTCACGGGGAGAAGAACCGTCGAATGTCTTGTCCAAGTGTGTATAAGTTGTGATCGCATCCGAATTAACCAGGGTGGCGAACTAGGGGGAAGGCCGCTACTCCTCAGGATTAGTCTGACGAAACTTAGATACCTGAGTTATCGAAAAAAGAAAACCAGATAAGAACATTGTTTGGATGAAAATGAACATTTTTTCCTAAATGAGATTCTACGAAATTATCGAGAGATTATAATCAAACTTATGGACGAAAACCCGCATCGAACGTAATTTGATAAGAAAATGGATCTCAAAGTAGGGAAACAACTTGGCCATACAAATTCGACAGCCATCAATTCACCGCCCTCCCTTTCATCAATAAACTCCACAAGAAATCCACCAAATATCACAAAACCCATCAATTCAATTTCGCTTCAAAATCATCTAAATCTTTAAAATTTTGTGATTAGGGCTCGATCCTAAGGATGAACAATAACATTAGGACCTGTATTTTCAGAAATGGCTCGATGGAATTGGTCGCCATGGTGAGACGACGTGGTCAATGGTGGTCCGCAAACATGAAAATCACCGGAGGTCCCGATTTTGGTGGCTAAACCATGTGCAATCATGGTGTGTTTTTGATTGATTTCGGCCTCAACAGTTGTTTGGATTGGAGATTGGTTGGAGGTTTGAGCGCCAAATTATGTAAGATTAATTGAATGGTCGAAGAAAAACAAAAATTATAAATACAAATTCTTTAAATTAGAATTATCATATACAAACATAATAAATTAATAACATTTTAAACTATAAACATCTCTGAAATATTCATATAAATGGCATAAAATTTATCATATACATTTATGTATCACATAAATATATCGCATTCATTACTTTCTCTATGTATAATTAAGTTGACCATTTATCTTTTCAACCGTCATTTTTCTTTTTTCTTAACAAGAAACAAAATGTCACTTTTCTTTCATCAAAATCTATGGCCATTACTTTTTCTAATACTCTCATTGTGGTTTTACACTTATTTAAGGAGCCACTATTAAAGGTCATGTTATTCATTTCTCTAGGTTCTTGTATTTCATTTTTTTTTTTGTTTTTTTTTGTACATCTTTTTCCAGTTTTTCAATGTCATTGTATTGATTAATATTTTAATTAAACTAATGTTTCTCTATGTGTTATGTAATCTGGTTTGGAATTTTTCGATCCACATATTATTCTTTTTTATGTTTGTATTGGAATTTAAATATTGTATTGTCTTCCAATTTTCCTGATTATGTTAAATTATTTTTTAATTGTATTTAATTATTTTATAATTCAACACACACATTTTATAGAAACCACAACCTTTTAACTATACATTCTATCAATTTTTATTAAGATCTACTAAAAATCTGATTTTAGTGTCTATCAAATAGGAGCTTAATATTCATTGGGGACCCATATTTGAAACTTGCATAAGCCTCCAAAATACAAGGGATGGCCCTAGTTGTAGGTGGCATGAAACCACCGGTGTGAGGGTTTATTTTCGGTGGCAAAGGTGGCGGCAAGGTGGTGGTTGGAGACTTGAAGGATGGCAACTCCATAGAGGGCAAAAATCACCCTTAGGCTAGAAAGAGTTAAGGAAGAGAATGGTTTAAAATTTTTGGTTATAATTTGAAAAATTAAAAAGTTTTGGACCACAACTATAATTATTCATTTTTAATTTTAGCATTTTTTTTTTACCGTTTTTAACGGTTAAATTAACTAATTTTGACGACAGTGGGGTATTTCGAAACAAAATGTTTCAAACATGGACAATTTTAGCCGCACTTGAATGACCCTAAACATGGACATTGAATGACTCTATTTAGATAGCTTATGCTTACGAAATGAAGCCCGAGATACCAGACCTAGGATAGGAGGAATAGAGGACAAAAGCTAATTGGGGTGGGACGTACTTCATTCTACCTAAAGGAGAATTGAAGTATACGGAACACACATCCAAAGAGAAAGGACGGTTGGGTGAACCAACCACACATTAACATTAATTATCAATATTTATCGAAATCTACCAAAACTTTAACCAAAAGTTTTGTCAAAGAACCCCCGATAAAACGTGTTTGTTTCATAATCTCGAGTTAGCTCATCACCCCCACTCACCAAAATATTGGAGCATACAGTTCAAAAGTGGATTAGCCTGTATGGCTTACAAATCTCATGACATATTTCTCTTCGTTAATCGTGTCTATTCCATCACATAAATGTTTGCTCTATACATTCATCAAAATCAATGCTTGTACGTGAAAAACAGTAAAGAAATCCTCCAAAAGAATTTTAAAATGTGCACCAATACAGGCTGATCCCATTCATGGCAAGTTGCGTGCTCTTGTAAGATGTAGACAAAGGTAAGGCAGAGAAGGAGAGAGATGGCTACGTGGTTCCATATCCATATTCAGTGAAACTTAGTATTTGCAGCTCGAACTGCCACTTTTGTATAAGCAGCTTTGCCGCCTTGGAATGTCATAAAATTCCAACTAACCTGATGATCCGAACTATCTCCCTTCAATCATTTTGGCGTCAAAATAAAAGGAAAAAAATTCCTTTTATCGACCACGTCATATGCACCTTATAGGAACCACGATATTATCCCATTGGCCCTTCACATCCAGAGGTCCAATAAAAGACAATAGAACCCTGTTCCAGAGGTAAAAAGCATTAGCTGTTCGTTCTCAGGTTGGAAAGTAAGAGTCGGAGAAGAGAAATCACTCCTTCACATATGCTACATCTGGTTGGGAATTATCTGCTATCGTGTCTTGATTGTGATCCTCAGGCTTCTGTCCATCCTGAGTGACACCAAATACAGTATAACCAGGCATATTTTTGCACTTCTCCAGGCTGGTCAATTTTGCATCTCTTTGTATAGATGCGTCGGAAGCTTCATTTCTGCAAATTATAATTTACATAAAGATGAGATCCTTTCAAGTTTCAAGAAGCAAGAGATTTGGCCACAACCAGAAACATACACACATTTTTATTGTCACGTTAACTATCTTTTCATTCAATATCTGAACAAATTAAGATGTCATGGATCTGGCTACTACACGAGGAATTTCAAAATCCAATAAACTTCACCTCACTTTAATTAAAAATAAAAAAACCCAGGAAAAGGGGGGAACCCAAAGAACGTATGCCTGGGAAATAGAAGTCAATATCTGAGGGAAATAGTTCCTTAGGATTCTACTACAAAAGCAAAAAGTGTAAAAAGTTTGACTGAGTTTGGATTTTGGCGTCCTCCGACAATATAAGCTAAAAGACAGAAGTATTAGGCTTATAATATCCAAATGGACCAAAGTTTGGGATTTGAGACATGGACAACCACCAGGCCAAAATTGCCTCAAATCTTAGGATTTATTGGCCACATAAATAGCACGTGTGAATGTGATTAGGCACATGCATATCTTACACTCAAATCAAAATTATCTGGGGGCCATCAAGATGTACACTGCTTCACGTAGTGAACCTGAACACGATGCTTGATCCACCATTGTCTGGACACTACTGGGAATATGAGCCGGCTGGCAATTTGCTAGACCCTCCATGGACAATGATCATGAGAAAGAGGGATATGGAGTTCTGAACAAAATAAGCCGGGATTATCTAGCAAAACTTCAGGAGGGCGGCACATGCTTGAACTTTGTTAAAAAAATAGTTGCACAAACCAACAAGTGAGCTGGCCACGTGGAATTTCAAAACTTTGAGCAGTTTTCCTCTATATGAAGTAGATTTTGGATGAGGAGGGCCTCTTTGGTTTGTATCAGCTCGCTTACGATACCAGATTCTCATTACTTTTATGCACTTGAAGTCGGGTGATGAAATTGAGGCCTCGATCAACAAGATAAGTTTGATTATATACAATTAGCATTTAGCTCATATCATGCTATAACCCATCTCTTTTTTCAATTCCTCCTGGTTTATCAATCTTCTCAACTTTTCAACCTCATCCCATCTAGCCTGTTCTGCATATAAGTTTGCGAGACTAACATAATTGCTGGTATTTTTTGGATCTGAATTAATGATATGTTTGGCAATAGATTCTGAAATGTCAATAGATCCATGCGCTTTTCTGCAGCCAGCAAGAAGAGCTCCCCATATCCGTTTATCAGGCTTAACGAGCATATTGTTCACAAATTCAAGAGCCTCTTCTATATTGCCTTGACGGCTAAGCATGTCCACCATGCAAGCATAATGTGCAAGTTTTGGGGTAATACCATATATCTCTTCCATAGCATGAAACCAGTTCCATCCCTCGTATTCAAGGCCACAGTGACTGCATGAAGACAGAACAGATATAAAAACAACATCATTGGGCTTTATCCCGCAAGACAACATATTTGCAAAACACTCAAGAACCTCATCTCCGCAGCCATTAATCCCGTAGCCATTGATCATTGAACTCCAACATATAAAATCTTTTAATTGATTTTCTTCAAAAATAGCCTTCCCTTGCCTTACTCTTCCAAATTTGCAGTACATATCAATCAATGCCGAAGTAAAAAATGTATTAGACAAGTACCCAGCTTTAGTTACGTGAGCATGTATACTTTCTCCAATCTCTTGAGTAGTCATCAAAGAACAAGCTCGTAATAAACTAATATAAATGGCCTCATTAGGCTTTTGATCAGCCAATTGCATCTGTCTCAATGTATCAAAAGCATCACCAAACTGACTACTTTGAGCATATGCTGCAATCATCACACTCCAGGCAACAACATCTTTCTGGTTGAGTTGATCAAACAACACCCTAGCTGATCCAACACTCTCAAAGTTAGCATAAACTTGAAGAAGTGCAGTCGCCACGGAAACAGATAAAATATAACCCATTTTCAATACAAAGCCATGAAGTCCCTGGCTGATAAGATGCTCATTCAATTGTGAAGATGCTCCAATTACTTCTCGCATAATACATTCATCCATTTCATAGGCATAAGATCGCATTTTGGAGAACACAAAAAATGCTTTTTGCGGACACTCATTTTCCAGGCACGCGTGAATCATACTCCTCCACGAGACAATATCTTTCTTAAGCATCCTATTAAAAATCAGATATGATGCCTTCAAATTCCCACACTTGGCATACATGTCCACAAGCGAATTCTGCAGATTCGTATGAGAATAAATCACTCTCTTAATGGAAAAACCATGTAGTTCTTTTCCAAATTTTATAACACCAAGATCAGCACAGGCCGGTAGTATACTAACAACGGTCACATGGTTTGGCTGCAGACCCCAAAACTGCATTTTCTTGAATAAATCAAACGCTTCAACATAGTCCCCATTCTTCACAAAAGCCGAAACCATTGCGCTCCACAAGACGACATCTTTATTAGGCGTTTCTTCAAACAGTTTCCACGCAATCCTCATATCCCAAGCCGAGTAAACACCCACAAGCGCCGTGACAACCGATACTTCCAGCCCCACAAACCCCATCTTTATTGCAAACCCATGAATAACACAAGCCATATCTCTCAAACCTATTTCGGCAATCACTTTAATCACGCTTAAGATTGTCACAAAATTCGGTCTTTGATTGTTCACAAGCATTGTTTTGAACAAACCAATGGCCTCTTGAGGTCGATTTTTCCTCAACAGACTCGATATTTTTGACGTCCATGATATTGTATATTCGCTTTGGTCAAAAGAATCATCTGGGACAGCGGTACGTGAGTTTCTTTGCTGGGAAGCAATGTGATATAGGCAATTCGATGAGGTTTGAAGAAACGAGTGTCTTTTGGAGATTTTGTCAAACAGTTTGTACGCATTTTGGAAACGAGGTACATTTGACATACGCGAAGAGGAGAGGTCTCCGCCAGATTTCTTTCAAAGCCGTCTTGCAGCGAAAGTATTTTTTGCTGGTTACGATTATGTATGTAGAATGTAAACAAACTCCGAAAAGCAAAATTAGAGGGTATTGGACGCTGAATGGGCTTATAAGCCCATATTGGTAGAATTTTTTTAGAATAAATTTTGTTAAAAAAATTAACATAAAATACATAATTAAAAGTATGAAAAGAAATTTATAAATTCAAATTGCAAAAGTAAACATGAATATTAGAAAATAGAGGCCATATAGTAGCGGCGGACCCAGGATTTAAGCTCAGCCCGGACGGACGTTGACCAGTCAACATCGATCATCAGCGATCGTAAAAGCGATGTCGTTTATTAATATTTAATTATATAATATTAAAAATTATTCAATATATATATGTAAACGCACTAAAACGTAAAAATTATATAAATATGAAAACGTAGTTCAATACAATCAAAAAATTGCTCCATAATCTGCAAAATGCCCCAATTTATTTTTCAATTAAAATTGATTAAGAAACAGTCTACACATGATTTAATTGAGTCCAACATCTTCTCCATTAATATTTTTCACTTATCCCTAATTTTCCTAAAAACCTAAATTCACAATTCACAAATCAAAATTATAACTCATAAGTCATAACTCATAGTCTCACTCTCAAACAATAATATAACATAAAATCTCATTTCTGATGATTCATAAATCACAAATTCACAAATTATCCAATTTTCATAAATCATAAACCTTAACATTCAATAACAAAATCCACAATATTCTTAGATTCTCGAATTCACAAAATCCCCGAGTTTCAAATTCACAAATTCAAAATCACAAACTCTACATACTACAGCTCAATTCAAAAATCACAAACACATTCATATAATCATATTCCAATTTTCATAAACATAATTTATAAAACATAAATAATAAATTAAATAAACTCACTACACAACACAAGGAAAAAAAAAGAATAGAATAGAAAAAGAGAAACTCACAGAAACTCTATCATCAATCACATTTTCTCTAAGAAAAAGGGGGATTTCAAGAAAATATGCCAGAAATAGATTCTGTCGAGAAATTTTAGCTAACCACTTAAAACTACACACTATTAGTAAAGCAACGTGGTCGTGGAAAAGGGATTTCAGTCTGTAGTGTGTATAAATTATTTCAAGAAAAGTATGAGTAAAAAAGAGAGAAATGATAGCGCCCTCATTGATGCATTTTGATTGGCCAGCGGGTTGAGGTAGCGGCGAAGCTGGGAGCCTGGCTGTCTGGGACCGAGACGTTGTCACGTTTACGTGACTCACGCCGGACGGCCGGAGAGACAGCAAGTCAGCAACGCACAGGCATAGCACGCAACAACTGGGCAGCAATCGCCGGTCGTCGCCCTCATCTACGGTTTGTTGGGTTTCAATTTTGGAATTGGGAATTTGTTTGGAAATTTGGATTTGATTTTGTTTGTGGCTAATGTGTTGTAAATTGACCCAATTCATTGGGCTTTATTGATTGAAAAAAATGCCCAAAAGCAGTGGTGGATTGAAACTAAATAACAAAGGGAAAAAAAAATTCAACCGACGCATGCTGCCTTCTTCCCAACGGCACTTTAAGCTCCCGGCGGACCCAGCACGGGCGGCCGCGGGGGCTGGCCAGGTGCTGGGTCGGCCCTGCCATATAGGGACCAAGAGTTTGAGCTGAAACAATCTTTAAAGTACAAGTCCAGCTTTCTGGCCAACTGCTTCACAAATTTATTACTTTAGAAAAGATTAATTTTTCACTATAGCCCGGTAGAGATTAAAATTGAAAAATTAACTGTTATTGTTGACTTTTATTAAACGAGTGAGACCAAATAACGACTATATTTTCAATTTTAATTGGATTTTAATCCCTACCGAACGAAGCAGATTCATATTCATGTTTATTAATTTTAGTCCAAAATTTCTATTAGAGAGTGATAAATATTTCGTCATAATTTTTTAAATATTTTTTTATATAAAAATACGATGAACAAATAAATCATTTTATTATCTCTTAACGTAATTATAACAATAAAAAATTTAAAAATATAAGTATAATAATCAATAAAGATTATGAAATTCATCTAATTATAATGTAGCGTCAATATATGTCAACATCTACTTAGAATTTTTTTTCTTTACAAACAAGTAAGTGACCTAATTTGTCACGAGCCATGCCGGGTTGGATCAAATAATTTTCAGACATGACGGGCATGAATTCAAACGGTGTTGAAAATCAATTTGCTATGGCTCACCCAATTTATACGTAATGTCTGAATTACGCATTGAAACGTTAATGGAGTGAGTCAAGCCAATCGACGAACCGAGTGCAAACCAACTCGTCCCAAGGAAGTTGGACTTGCCCCCATGAGCCACTCACCTCTTTTTGCCAATAAATTATATATTGTAGCTAAAGCTCGAGTCTGAGGCGAATTGGCTCGTCCACCTCACAAATCAACTCGTGTGAGCCAACGAGCAATTAACACAAATGATTTATCGCTAGACTTGTTAGTGGGACAAGTCAAGCTCAAGAATGATATGTTCCACTTAACAGCCCTAGGACCTCTAATTGCCTCGTATGGATTGGAATTGAGTAATATCATTCTTTCTACCCTGTCAAGATTGGTAAATTGTCAAAATGACCCCCCAATAAGGCAGAAACTTGTTCATAACACCAAATTATTGCTTGATTTTCTCCATTTCTTTTACATTACATATACTTTTACTGAGAAACGGATCTGAATTTTGAAACCCAATTTCTCGAAAGGTCAGTTCCCGGTGATTCTTTCATGTTTCTTATTTTTAAAGTTTCTCTGAATTATTTTCATATTATCTGTATGTTGATACAAGAAAAGAAGGTTTTTATTTGAAAAAGTTTCTATGAATGGGATTTCTCCTTTCATCTAAATTGCATTTTTTGAATTGATGAAATTTTAGCTTTTTTATGGATCAATTCGAGAAAAAGTAAAATTGAAAGATTAACTCTTTTCATTATTGTTAGAAACAATTTAAAGATAAACTCTTCAGATTGCTGTTATTATCTGTTTACTGCAAGTTTTTAATCGACATTATGAATTTATCGTTGAACACTCAAGATTTGCGTTAAGCTATTCCTAATTGGATGTAAAATAGTTAGGGTTGGAAGAATTGACCTGATTCTACGTAACTTTGGATTGCTGCGTTTTCTTAAGCTTGTAATTGCCTTGATTTTATGTTTTCTTTTTAGTTCTTAAAATGGTCTGATTTTGTTTTATTTTAACGCTTAACATTTCCAGTATTTGCTATTATGAATTCTATTAAAATAACCAATCAAAAGGTTTTAAACATTATGTAGATGAATACGAAACTGAGACTGTCTTCACCTTCTACTTGAAATGATTTTGAATCTCTGAGATTATTATTTTTTTTTTTTTTGAAGATAAGGTCCTAATTATTTTGATATTTATCTCCAATTTAGCATCTCAATTATGGATTCCATGGAGCATGGATCTGGGAGTCAATTAGATTCTGAGCAAGATGCTCTAATACCTGGGCTTCCTCATGATGTAGCCATTTTCTGCTTTGCAAGAGTTCCTCGGAAGTACCATCCAATTCTCAACTGTGTTTCAAAGAGATGGAGAGAATTGGTGTGTAGTAATGAGCTGCATTTGTACCGCCGAAATAATTGTTTGGAAGAGACTTGGATTTACGCTTTGTGCAGGGACAAGTCGGATCAACTACGCTGCTATGTGTTGGACAGTAACCAATTGCAAAGGGGTTGGAAGCGAATTCAAGATCTTCCAAGCCGATGCCTTAGGAGGAATGGCGTAGGGTTTGAAGTGTTGGGAAAGAAACTCTACCTGTTTGGTGGCTGTGGTTGGATTGAAGAGGCTACTGACGAAGTCTATTGTTATGATGCTTCCATGAACACGTGGAATACAACAGCCCCTCTATCCATTGCAAGGTGATTGAATTTATTTGTAATCTCACTCGGGTGCAGCTCACGATGCTGTTTAAACTTTCGTGAGCAAATAACTAATTATCTTTATGCATGCAATGTATTTTCGCATCTCTATTCCCACGTGCTTTTAGCTAACTTTTGTTTAAATATGGTTTGTATTTTGTCATCGTTGAGAATATTGTGTTTTCATTCTAATCTTTGTCATTTTAAGATTCACTATTGGATTAACCTGTGATGAACAGTGGCGTGGCTTGGTTATTCTCACTTTAGTTTCTTTTTTCTTTTTTTTTTAACTACACAGTTGTATATAAACCTGTGTGCAGCATTACTTTTACCTTAGAGCCGTGGATCATAGCACCTTTCGTGAACTAATAACTAATTATCTTTATGCATGCAATGCATTTTCATATCTCTATTCCCAAATGCTTTTTGCTAATTTTTGTTTAAACATGGTTCATACTTTGTCACTGTTGAGAATATTGTGTTTTCTTGCTATAATAATCTTTGGCATTTTAAAATTCACTATTGGATTCACCTGTGATGAAAAAGGCACAACTTGGTTATTCTCACTTTCGCTGCTACAGTGTATATAAATTTGTGCAGCATTACTTTTACCTTAGAGCTGTGGATCATATCACCTTGTTGACTTCATATACTTCAAGCAAATTTTTTGGTTTGCTAATGACAAAAACTCCGTCGAAACTCCATTTACCTCATTGTTTTTTTTCCCTCACAACATTGGCCGTTTGTCATTATAAGCACTCGGTCTTGCTAGACGATTTGTGGTCATTGTTTCCTTTCGCTTATATCTTCTTGTTAGATAACCGTGTTGCTTTCGAAAGATGATAATCTATTACTTATTTTTGGTGATCAAATCTCCTGCCTCTCATAAATGGTTACTATAATTGGAGTTGTTGTGTGTTTGGATTTGAAGTCAGTTTTGTTAGTAAAGTAACTTTAGAAGTCATGTTTGGCAAAATGGTTAACTTGAAAGTAAGTTTTTGGCTTGCTTTTAAGCACAGCCAATCACACCCTTGGTCCTTTGAGTCTTCCTGAATACTTGAAAGATATATCAACTTATGGTGTATTTATAGCTCAATAGCAAAAACTTCGTGCTGATCTGGAGTTTCTTGTCATGCTCAGGTCCTTTTTTGCTTATGAGGCTTTGGATGGGAAAATCTATGCAATTGGCGGGATTGAATCAAACTCGAGCAATCCACATTCCTGGGACGCCTATGACCCCCTTACTGATTCTTGGAGTTCTTCCATATACCCGGATATCCTTCCAGATATTGAAGATTCAGTAGTCTTTAATGGAAAAATTTATATACGCTGTGCCTACTCTCCTGTTTCTTCTAATGTGTATGCAGTTGTTTATGATCCATCAAATGGCACGTGGCAGCATGTCGATGCTGACATGGCTTGTGGTTGGCGGGGTCCAGCAGTTGTTATAAACGGTGTGTTGTATGTACTGGACCAATCTTCGGGTATTAGGCTGATGATGTGGCTGGAGGATATTCGGGAGTGGACGGCAGTTACGAGATTGTCGCCTATACTCACGGGGCCACCTTGTCGACTCGTGGCAATTGGAACTAAAGTTTTTGTTATTGGAAAGGGACTTGGCACAGTGATGTTTGATGTCGAAGATGCTATATATATGGATGGTGTATTGGTGAGTACTTCTGTTCCAAGATTGAAATCTGACGATGGTGAGATAATTAGGGACGACGTGTTAAGTTGCAAATCTCTTGCAATTTGAATTACGAATGAAAATAAAATGTTCGAGCCGTGAAAATAAAATGTTCGAATATTGGTTTTCATATTAATATGTTTAAAGATTCAGATAGTTGCACAGTTGCAGTTGTAACTTCTATACGCCAAACCCTCCTTCCAATTTGTTATGATGAAGTTCAATTTCGAAGTGAATTTTATATAATTGGAGTTGTTTTGATTTATAAAATCGATTTGGATTTATTAGTACCAATTAGATTAGCTTAAAAGTTTGGAACTCCTTTTGCAATAGGAATATTTTGAATACAACAAGAATTAAAAAAAAAATTACACAAAACAAGAGTTTTCAAGATTCAATTTCAAATCTCAAATATTATATTTCACTTTTCAAAAATCAAAAATTTCATTTTTAAATATTACATATTAATTAAACAATTTTCATTTCAAATCCTAATCAATTTCATTCCAAACTGGCAAATATTTTCTTGATCTTCTCGTCTCACCTCACTCTCTTCTCTCTGTCACCCCGGGAGGCGACACAGTAAACGTTGCCGTCGCAACCATAGCAGCAAGCAACGGCGTCATCCCTCGTCTTTTCTCTCCTCACTTTTTCTTCTCTTCGTCACCACGGCAAATGTCGTCGCCGCAACCATAGCAGCGAGTGACGGCGTCATCCCTCGCCTTTTCTCTCCTCACTCCCTTTTCTCTCCATCACCATCGAAGTCGACATGGCAAACGTCGTCGCCGCAACCATAGCAGCAAGCGACGACATCATCCCCGTGTTTGCAGATCTGAGAGTAATGGCTTTATCTTCGGCATCACAACGTAACAACTTAGGGTAATTTTCATGTTGTTGTGGTTTTCAACAGTGGCGGTGTAATAGACCTACTTTGCGATGGTTTTTATGCCGCCACCGTAGTAATGGTGAGGTGTTGCGGTGGTGAGATGCCGACGGTGGTGGTGAATCTGCTTGGGTGTGATGGTAGCGTTGTTGGCGATGATGTTACTTATGAAGGTTTGGGTGATTTTGGTGTTGTTGGGAGTTTTTGTCGGTTATGCAGGTGGAGGTGCGACGCGGTGGCAGATCAGGCGGCGGCGACAGTGAATGTGGTGCTGATAGGGGCTATAGGGACCTTGGCGAGGGCACCTTTTGGCTGGCTACTGGCGTTGCGATGATGTTCGTGCAATGGTGGGTTACAGTGGTGATACAAGTCATGATAGTGGTGCTACAGGTGGCGAGGGATCTAGTGGTGGTGGTACGATGGTTGTGTGTGGGTTGTGGTGTTGGTGGTGATGTTGGCTAAAATATTCAAGATGATGGTTTTGTGGTTCGGGAGGTGGTGTTGGTGGTTCTAGCAACGGTGGTTTGGGCAGTTGCAACGATGTGGTGGTTGTCACAAATGATTTCATTGATTGTAACCAATAAATTGGTTGATGTGTGACCAATAAACAATATGTGATCAATGAAATATATAAATTGTGACCAATAAATACTGTGTGACCTAAAAACTTATTAATTTGTGAACAATAATTTGATAAATTGAGACCTAAATATAAATTGTGATCAATTAATTTGATGTCTTGTGACCATAAAATAAGTCGTGACTTATAAAATTTATGATTTGTGACTAATAAATAATATGTGATAATTAATTTGATAGATTTGTAATCGATGAATAAATTGTGACGTATAAATTTTTTCATTTGTGACCGATGAACAAATTGTGACCTATAAAAAATTTTAATTGTGATCATAAAATAATTTGTGATTTGTGACCAAATTATATGAAATTATGACCTTAATATTTTAATTAATTAAATATATGTTTAATTAATTAAATTTAAAAAAATCTGAGATTTGAAATTTTAAACTTAGTTTCTTAAATTTGAAATTGGTGAAACTTAATCACTTAGTTATAAAATCTTCCCTTTGTTTTAGCTTCTTGTAGAAGAGCTTATTGACGAAAATACCTTAATTTTTGTTTCGAAACTAATTTCTAAAAGAGTTTCCTATTCCGAAAGCGTCTTTAGAGAAAGTCACGTTAATCCATCCTCCTCTAAAAACTCTTCTAACTAAAAGAAACTTTTAAGTCTCAAAAACTTCTTTTAATTTTTCAGAAGTCATGTCAAACAGATCCTTAGGTCTAATGGCAATTCTATGAACTCCCCACATAAAAGGAAAAGGTTTGATCTCCAACATCCTCCCCCCTCTCAGTGTGTAATAAAAGAATATCAATTTTATTAATTTATTTACACGCACAGTAATAAATCACTTTTATTTATCAAACGCTCAAATGTTAATTTTGAAACCTTAATCACATTTATATTTTGTTTGTTAGGTAGAACCCAATGATTGAACGTAAAATTGGAAGAAATAAATGAAAATCGATGAAAAAAAATGATGATTTTCAGATTTTGAGAACCAAAGTGCAAATATCTAATAGTTGTCGGACCACAGAACGAGGATTGAAAATCCCATGGATTCAACTGGACTATAATAGAAAACAAAAGAAGTTAAAAATAAAAAAATAAAAAATCATCTGTACCATGCGCAAACAGGTGCCATGTGCAAGAGGCCTTTATCAGGCACCCAAGGCACATTTTTGCCATCGTCTCTAACTCTTGGATATCTCCAAACAACAATTTGCAGGAGTTTCCATTAAAACCCTGCTGTCCGAGGCATTTCTCAAGCTTCTTTGGCTTAACCGACACCCAACTCAAGATTTTCAATACAGAGTAAGAGAATAACTGCACAAAATGCAGAAACTGGGCTCTGTAATATCTCCATTTCCACTCTTTAACTGCCTCCCTTGTTGCAATCAAGAATAGTTGTAAAGGGAAGATTAAATAATCGGTGTTTGATTTCAATTTTATGTCTCGTAGTGCCCTGTAAAGGGTACTGAACACGACTATACAACATAATACACAAAACTTCAGCTTAATTTTCTTCGAACAATAATATCAAATTCTTCCTACCAAACATGCAACTATGGATTTGGCATTGAGTATTATAATTTTGAGCTGAACTTGGAAGTAGGAAAGATACATAAACACAATATATAAGATAGAAAGAGGATAAGACAGCAAATACACCAGCTCAAAATAAGCTGCAAGTGAAAAAGAAAAATGCCATAATATGCACACTGTATCAAATTCATTTCATAACACAATACAGCTACAGCAGGCTACTAAGGCTTTTTGCTGTAGACGTTCTTGGATGATCTCCAGCTGCAAAATTATTTCTTCAAATGAAGGTCTACGTTCGGGATTCTTATGCCAGCATTCTCGTAGAAGCCTGCCAAAGGTAATGGCTTTAATCAGGCCATTTTGATTTGTCACATGAGATTTTTGTTAGGGATTAAGCCTTTATCCCAGTTCCAAGAGAAACAATGGATGAAAAGGAAAAAAAATAGAAATGCACGCAAAGAAACTCAAGATTTATAGTGGTTTACCCTTAATGCTGCTGCAAATTTTTCACTATATGAAGGAGAATTACAGGGTTTTCCTCACAGCTCGGTGTCTTCTTACATGTATAAAAGATGATCTTCAGATTCTTATTTATAGCATAGAAACTAGGACTACTTAATAAAAGCATATAAATACCCACCCCCTATAACAAAAGAATTTATCGTGGTCGAGTAGATCAGTTTCTGATAAATTCATTCGCTAATAATAACTTTGAAATAGTGATGTAATGATATCATCACAATTATCAAATGAACAGAGACCATATGTATTCTTACAATCCGGTTTCAGAAAAGGGTAGCGTGTAAGAATTACTGGGGTTTTGATGCTTGTACACTATTACAATAACATCGAAAGATTTCATGGTCATTGAAAAGAGAAAAATAAAAATAAAAATGGGAAGGTAAGATTTGAGGATTATTCAATTAACTCACAATTTGATCGGTTCGGGATATACATGTGAAGATACAGATGGCCGTGAATCTTCATATGCTCGCTTGTCTGCCAGTTTTTCTGGATCTTCTCCCTTATTCGACGGTCCTCCTTGGAACATCTGTAGCATTTTCATTTATGGCGAGACAGAATTCCAAAGATATTAGCAATTATACGTGCTTAAAAAGAACTCTAATGGTATGTTTGGTATCGGACAATGCTAATGAAGATAAATAAGTTGAAGTCCAATATAATGCACTACCATTTCTATCTAATACTGCATATCATACATTCCTTAGATGACTATTGTATAAAGATAAGAAATTTATTCACCTCATGGACAATCAAAGCAAAAGAAAAGACATCCACGCTCTTCCCATAAGATTCTCGACGAAAGACTTCTGGAGCCATATAGCGGTCTGATAATCATGGCAAAAGCATTTTATAAGAATATAAGTTAGTCAAGTAAAAAATTATCCTTTTCACAGAGGTATCAGACTATTCCTACAGGATCCAGTTCCACCAGTCATTTTATAACCCAGAGCATCTTTTTCCTGTGCGATTTTGCTGAGACCAAAATCTGTGACTTTAAGGTGCCCAGCCTCATCTTGCAAAACATTTCTGCAAGAAAAGTGAAACTTCTATAATAACTCTCAGATGATCGTACAAGTAGAATTTGGGAAAAAAATGGCACTGGTAAATTTAGCAGATTAATTCATATATATACTTTCCCATATCTATGACTGAAAACAATAGCATAATGCGATTGGAAGGATGCCAATACCTTGGTGTCAAATCTCTGTGGATTATGGCACGAGGTTTATGCTGATGAAGATAATTCATACCTCTGTAAACATAAAAAATTGTTCGCGATCGAGGCGATAACTGAATAGTATGATTAGGCTCCATACAATCCAATAAGATAAATATATGGAAGCAGTAGGGCTTGTTAAACATGTACCTTGCAATATCTAAAGCATAGGCAACAGCAGTCAGTGTATCAAGTCTTCCCTTTCTTTTCAATATATCGTATAAACTTCCCTAGCATTCCAATTTATCGAAGTATTAGCACATGCATTCCCACAAACTCAAAAATCAGAAGGTTACACTTACATTTCGTAGATACTCGGTGAGGAAAATCAGGCGATCAGGGTGCTTTAAAACACCAAGGAACTGCACTATATTAGGGTGACGCAATTTTTGCCACAATGCTAGTTCCTTCAGAAAATTCTCCCTGTAAGCAATGAAGATCAATCATATGCCACTAGAAAGCTTTTTCGAAATATAATCGTCACACACATTTTTACTCATCAAGATTTAAACAGATTTTCAACCAGGACAGCATCATTTAATTACAGTATACTTTTAATTTAAAGGAGAAAAGTAAAAATATCTAATATAAAACAAAGATAACAGAATCATTTCCAAGTTTTTAGTGAAGCTTACACGTTAAATTCACAAATAGAAAAAGTCAGATAACCATTTGGATGCTTTTCTTATTTCTCAATATTGTAAGATTTGTATGTACCTCCATCAGATGATACAATAGTAGAACAGGAACAGGGATTCAACAAAGAATGTAGCCATATATAAAATTATAAGTTTGAATATGGCATATAGAATTACACAGTAGAACTCACTTCACCGTCTGGTTTGATGCGATGGATGAGCGAATTGTTTTTGCAGCAACTTCTGTGCCACGCCATCTAACTAAATAAACTTCACCATATGCTCCCTGTCATTTATTTTTAGTAAGATTAGCACTTAAAGATTCTATTTTCTTATTAGATTCAACAACTAAACTTGAATATACAGATGTGTGCGTTTGGCCAGAGGAGTAAAATCTCAAAGATGAAGTGGCTTTAAAGAAGATAGTTGCCTTGGCTTTCAGGTAAGAGAAATTACTTCTCCAATAAGAATTCTGTCTGCCATGTTCACCTCAGTGTGATCAATTTCATAGTACGGAGTCTGAGAGTCAAGTCCCACCTGTCTCAAGCAATTGAAATCGGCTATTTAAGTACTTTTCAGAAAATTTAGAAGGCCTTGATGAGACGCAACCTTTTTAGACCCTTCTCAATTTCTACTTTGCAGTTAAAACAAATAATCACACTGGTGACTAAAAGCTAATGAAATGGCAATGCTATCCAAGATCTTGTCTTTCTCAAGGCTGCCAGCAATAGATATACAATTATAGCCATTAGAATTCAACTTCATTAGACTAAAAAAATTATTTCACAAACTAATGACCAAGGTAAATATTTCATAAAGAGTATGTTTGTCTAAGCTAAAAAAAATTTCTCACAAATAATTTTACTGGTAGGAAAATGAATAAGTTTTAAATAAATAATTCTTTAGTTATTCAAAGTTAAAAATAAGTTACTGATCTTGATAGTAACTCCTATCTTATTGTCAAAATAGGTAAGTTTTTTTTTTTTTTTACTTATAACTAAGTAAAACGTAATATATCCAACATGTTTGGAAATAAAAAATTACTTAAAAGTAACAACTCTATATTACTTCTCAAAGTTAGCCAAACATGTTGATAATCCCATGATTGAAGATATCTAAATGCACACACTTTATTAAGCTTTTGAATTTTCAAGCTTATCATCCACATATTCTGAGTGTCAACAAGGCATAAAAATTATGTTGAACCACTTGATCATCAAAGAGGCCACATGAATATCATTAAATATAATCTTCAACATGCCCTCTCACATGTAGGTTGGGTTCAATTTATCGTTCAAAGCATGTCACGTGCACAATTTCGAGTGGCAAATCTAAAAGCTTAAGTTGTAAATCTTGTCTTCAACAAGGAACAAACATGAGAGACTAGAGATGAACTATAATAAGTGATGGTATATGCAACAAAATATGCGAAAACTTTGTAGAGACCTCTAATATCAAATAAATCAAAATAGGGGAAAACATCTTTTTTGTAAAACACTGACTGCCTGTTCTTGCACAAACATATGCTGAAAGAATAATAATACCGGATCATTTCCACCATGTGCTTCCAGAATTCTGCAAATGTCTACATGGCCAAAGCTACGAGCATCAGAGAGTGGCTGCGAAGTTTTTTAGTATATCACCATATGACGTAAAGAATATTCCAGGGGAAAATTTCTTAAGTTTGTTATGACCAAGGAAACTTGGATAGCAAATGATAAATATCAACAAGGTTATTCTGATTAAGTAGCAATAGCTCTGATTATTATGGACAGAATGGGGGTTAATTTGGTCTCAAATTGCACCAAAGGAAGTTTAAGGACGTATAAATGCAATTTGACCACTAAAATTCCAAGTAGGACTGATATAAATAGTCAAATAATAAGCCTGCACGAAGTAGCATGTCTGGTATGCAACGATTGATAGGAATCAACATTACAATGAACAAGATTTAGCTTATGTTTTGTTTATTGATACTGCTCGAGACTATCCAATTCTAAGTAGGACTGACATAAATAGTCAAATAATAAACCCACACTAAGTAGCATGTCTGGTATGCAATGATGGATAGGAACCAACATTACAATAAACAAGATTTAGCTTATGTTTTGTTTATTGATACTGCTTGAGACTATCCAATTCTCCCTAACAAAAATCCCCAAGTATGCACTCACCGTGCGACCATAGCGATCTGTGGAGTTAACATCAGCTCGATTTTCAAGAAGTAGCTCAACAATCTCAGTACACCCTTCACATGATGCTAAATGCAGTGCTGTTCTCTTATCATAGTCAGCCAAATTAGTGTCTACTCCTTTCTTCAGTTCCTGTATAACACCAGCCTTATCACCTTTACTTGAACAAGACAGAAGGCGATATGGACCTTCAGAGTCAATTCTCTGAGATGGCGTCTGCTGCGGAAAGCCACAAGGTAACCAACAATTGTTTAAGCTAGAATTTGAAGAGTAGGTTCCCATGGCATGCAGTGTACAAAACAGATAAAAATTACTCGACTAAATGGAAGGAAACGCGACAATTTTCGATACGTTATCCCCAAATTTCCGAATCATTGAACTAATTGCACAAATATTGACATAGACATGATAGAAGTTATTTTTTATTTTGATTTGTCCATAACATTATACACTAAGTTAGGACACTAATACCCTTTCAGTTCTGCTGAATTTGCATACCGGAATTGTTAGTTACAGAACAATTTCAGCAATCCATAGTCTTATATAGCAATTGACGTGCAAAAATTTTCAATTTACTATTGAATTAACTATAAAATTATTAAACAATTGAAGGCATCGTGCAAATGGTGGGATGGCTAAACAAGACTGTAGAACCACAGCAAATACTCAGTTAAAGGCTACGATTTTCTGTATCTCTATACACTCTCAGATGTAAGATGTTCATATGCCAACATAATAGAAAACAATAGTAAAACATCGTATACTGGTGTCAGAATAAGCTTATTTATTTATTAAAAACTATATGCACAATACTAAAGTAACGCATACTAATTTAATTTCATAAAACAGCCATTTCACCTTCACCATCATCACCAGTAAAAATTTGAAAACATAAGCGTTTCCTATATTCCATATGTTCCTAAGTAAAGTAGTCAATTTTCTGCACCCCATAATATAGTTAATTTAATGCTACTTTATTTCAAAATGATCCCAATTTAACTTGATTAAGAAAATCAAGATGAACTAATACTTTACTCAATTAGAGAGAAGCTTAAAAGTAACTTCTTTTTGAGCTTAGCCATACATGCTCTTACTGCTATCTAAATAGAACATGAGATACAGTCATACAGAACAATAAAAATGCAGGTTGGAGTTTGTATTACGTGAAACATATTACCTTAGAGGATGATGATGATGAATGAAGCCCATGATCTTCCATGGAAGGAAAATGGAAAATCCTCTCAAATATAAAACATAGAGAACCCAACGCCACTGACAAATGCTATTTTGAAAGAAAAAAGAGGTTAAAGGAAAATATGACCCATATATATAGAATTTCAAATCTTTGATGATAACCAAATCATCCAGAACGATCGTAATCGCATCGTAGTTTTCCATGGAAAAATAATGTTTTCTTGCGTGAATATTACAACTGGAAAATGGAGAGCTTTGGGCTCGTCGTCCAAAGTGATTGATTAGGAAAAATGGGTGTGGATTAAATCGTAAATATATTGTTTGTTAGCAGGAAATTCTTCGATTTTGACAAGGACATTGCCATTTCTTAGATGCTGACGATAGATTTTTGCATTTTCGTTTCTGGGCAGTTACTCTGATGATTGGATGGGTTATAACAAACCAAAAATTTACCGCGTCCTAAATATGTGGGTAAATTACAGTAGTGATCTCCAACCTTTATTTTGTAACATTTCTATCCTCAGCCGTGGGTTAGTCCTGAAGAAAAATTCACCTTCTCTTTGATTGATAAGTTAAAATGTTATTCGCAGACAATTTTACCACCATCTTTAAATAAACAAAAATAAGATTTCATCTTCCACACAACTTACGCCGTCTTATCTTTAAAAATTGTCATAATTACAATCGAGGTGACGTCGTCACTGCCTTCTTCAATCGATAAATGTTCTTTTATCGGTAGAAGTTTTTCTCCATGCCATACCTAATTGGACTCATTTTGATGAGGCAAATACAATTGTACAATCTATTTCTTCATTAAGAGCTCGTTCGGTAGGGATTAAAATTAAAAAACTAGCCGTTATTGTTGACTTTTATTAGACGAGTGAGACTCAATAACGGTCATATTTTTAATTTTAATTGAATTTTAATTCCTATCGAACGGACCCTTAACAACCAAAAGTGATCGAAATACTTTTTCGACGAAATTTTCTATCAAAATTTGACTACCATGGTTCTCCTCCAATTCTCCACCTTTTTAGTGATTCAAAAACCTAGTTAACTTGATTTTTTATGCTGAGTATAAATATTAGTTTAGAATACACACTTCTTTTCAAAAGTGTTGGTCATCAATTTAAAGCTTACCGGTTTTTGGCTTTTGTCTCTCCATCCATATATGCATTGAAATATGTTCTACAGGAATTTAGTCATTGTTTGGTACACATTAAAATTTTCATTATCGTTCTTCTACTCATTTTCAATCACACATTCTTCAATAAAATAAAATTATGCATCACATCAATAACTTTTACTTCTTTTTCAACCACACATTATCTATCAATCTATTATTCCAAAATACATTATTTCAAAATAACGTGGCTCAAACACATCCTTAACATTGTCAATTAGTGGGGTGGGATAGTGTGGATGGAGGATGAATCTTTTTCCTTTTTTATTATTTTATTTATTTAAAGATAACAACAAAATTGTCATTTTATTAATATTTTTGGCTCGTTAACTAAATAGAAGGGTAAAATTGTCCTTTAGGAAGATTACTATGAGGCCCAAAAGTTCGAGACCTTGTTGTAATTTTCCTCTTACCTTAAACGTAAAAGACTATGGTAGTCATAGGCATTTTGATCGAAATCGAACCAAAATCGGATTCTGGTCTAGCATGTTTGAGATCTATTTTTATAGAAGAATGCATTTTGAAATAATATATTAATAGAGAATGTGTAGTTAGAAATTAAGAAAAATATTTAGATTTGCGTATAATGCCCCTGTTTGGTACACATTCTTTCAAACTCATTTTCAACCACACATTTTCAATAAAATAATATTTTTCATCACATCAATAATTTTTCCTTTTTAACAACATATTTCTCATCATATCACTATTTAAAATACATTTTTCCTCAATAATATCCATCAAACACAATCAATATTATTTTATTGAAAAATGTGTGGTTAAAAAGAAAAGAGAGAAAAGTGTATTTTGAAAATAATGAAAATAGAAAGAAGGTCCTGGTTCCCAAAAAATAAATTAGGAACCAAATTTAAGAATCGAGAACCGACTAGGTCCAAGTTCGTTCTTGGTTCCTAAACTAGAACTACGAGTACTCGAACGGAATTGATTTTCTATATAATTTTTTATATTTTTACAATTTATAGTTTGGATAGAAAAAAAAAAAAAAAAAAAAACCTAAAAACTCTAATTTGGATAGTAATTATCTAAAACTCTAGACTCTAACCCTTTAGAAACCGTGAATGTCTTTTACTTTTTTTTGCATCTTGTTTTATATCAGATTGTTGTATTTCAAAGATTACTATATATTAATCTTTGTAATTTGGATTTTCTACGAATCAAAAAGTTCAAGTTAGAGCTATTGTGTAAATTGATAAATTAAAATGTTCATTCTTTGCAATTCGAGTTTTTTGTTTTCTTACATTATTTTGCAAACTTAAGTGATTTTTTTTTAATAACGCTTGGCAAATGAATATATTTATAGCTTTGGCCGTGATATGACTTTTTGTTTATGTTGAATTCGTGGTTCTCTTCTGAAATATAATTTTTCCTTTTTTATTCAAATCGAGCAAGTTCAATACCTATGTGGATTGCAATTTCTTAATACTATATAGTTATGTATCTAGTTAGTATTTTTAATATCAGTTTGTTTTAAAATAAAAGAATTTAAGGCCCCGTTTGAGCCATATTTTTTCCTCACTAAAATAAAAATATGACCGTTATCCATCACATCAACATTTAAATTCAAAATTTCTATCTATTGTGTGGGCCCCAATAACGGCTATATTTTTCATTCTCATTTTCAAAAAAGGTGGCTCAAACAGGGGCTAAGTATTGTTCATAATTAAATTATAGGTTCCAGCATACCTTATTTGTGGATCGAATAAGATATGTTAGAATAAAAAATTCTTCTCAAACTGTAATTTAGCCCTTCTTTGGCCTCCATTAAAAAATTTAATTTTGTCTTTCTTAATTTTAACCACGCATTCTCTAAATAAAATAATATTACGCATAAATCTAAAACTTTTCATTATTTTTCAACCACACATTCTCTCATCAATCGCTATTCCAAAATTTATAAATTCTCTAAAATGAGGCCCAAACAATGACTTAATTTTTGATATTTTAATTTTATCCTCCACTATTTTGAGTAATGTAGTTAAATTTTTTATTTATCTTAACAAGGACTTCTTAGCTAGATTTTGTCCCTTGCACAAATATTCAAGTAGGGATGGGCATGGGGTTGGGTGGGATGGGGTTTTGTTTCAACCCAAACCCAACCCAACCCAACATGATTGATTTGATCATAATTTAACACAATCCAACCCGTGTAAATGTTGGACCACAACCCAACCCAACACAATCGAGTATCGGTTGGGTTGTGTTGAGTGGATCGGTTTGAGAAACTTGTCAACAAAGATTAAAGTAGACGGGTCGGGTTGTGCGTATTTATAATTGACTCATGACCTATATAATATTAGGTCTTTGTAGTTGCAATTACCAGAAAATTTGAATTATTTTGGCATTTCATACCTGAAAGATGTTACATGGACAAATGATATTAAATTGTGTGAAGCCAAGAAATATTTTTGGCACTTAAAATATTTTCGTGTTGGATGTGCATTCGTCCAAGCAACATCATAACACTTGTAAAGTTCATAAATATAATCGGTTTGGATTGGACTGATTTATTCGATTTTCATGAGCTAACACATAACCTGACCCGACCCGACCCGACCCGACCCGACCCGACCCGACCAACCCACTCAACACACACAACATGTGTGAAAACAACAAAAAAATCGACCAAAACTGGTCGTGTTGGTGTTTGGGCAGTTTTGAAGGGTTCGGTCGAATTTTGCCCACCCTATATTCGAGTAGTAGCTTGTCGGTATACATATCGAAATAACCTATATGGAAATGTTACTCAATTTATATATAAAAAATGTTATTGGTGGAACGGAACCCAAACCTAAATCGATTGTTCAGATTTGGGTTTGATTCCATAGTTACAAGGACCAAAATTTATGAAATATTCGAAGTATAACGAGTGGTTTCGGGTATTGAGATATTCAAATCCTCTCATCCGACGTCCAGGCTAGACTAGGGTGTAAGCAAAAATGATAAGACTGCAACAAAATTCATTTTTTTTTTAATTCTAAACTCCTACTAGACTTTTTTTTTTGTCCTTGTTCGGCCACATTTTTTGTTCAACCACACATTTTATGAAAATCACAATTTTTATCAACCATTGTTTTATATCAAAATTTACTAATTATCTGATTTTTTTTTAACTAAACCGAACAGGAGCTTTATTAAGTTGAGACACAAGTCTATGATGCCTAAACAGTCTACTAATAAATTTGTTTTGCCGTGCTGCATTGATTATTCTAAAATAAATTGCGTTTTGAAACTGCGTAATTTTATTTTATTTTTTCTTTAGAAAATAAGCCCATGTTTGTTACAAATTTCCTTTTTAAATTTATTTATCTCAAAACTCATTTTGAACTACACATTTTTTTTCATAAAATAATTTTACATGTGAATCGATAATTTTTCTTACTTTTTACCACACATTCTCCAATAAAAAATCACGTTTAAAAAAATCTATTTTAAAAAACTTTACATGAAGCATTTTTGCCTATCTGAATGACAAAACAACGCATAAGTCATAACCCTCGTAGACACGAAGAGAATAAATAAAATTTTGTTGACTAAAATAAAACAATATTATAAAGGGAAAAAATAATATCTAAGAGTTTAGTTATAACCTATTTCAAAACTAAGAAATAAAGTTTAAAATTTCAAAAATCAAATATTATTTAATTATATTTATGAAATAATTGATTAAAAAAAAATATTTTATTAATTAAACATATTGAGGTAATAAGTCTATATAATTTGGTTACAAATTATCGAATTACTTAGTTACAAATTATTTGTCGGTTTCAAATCAAGAATTATATAGGTCACAAATTATTTCTTGAACGCAAATAAAATTTTTAATAGATCACAATTTATTCATCAGTTACAAAATCTGAACTTTTATTACTTACAACTCATTTATTGATCATAAATTATCAAATTAATTGGTCATAATTAATTTAATGATCACAACTTAATAAATTGTGAGTCACACTTACATTTTTTATGTCATATATTATTTATTGGTCACAAATTAACCAATTTATTGGTCACAATCAATCACATTATTGGTCACAAACACTCTATTCCATCCCATCTACATATGACCACCACACCACCAATACTACTTGCGACGACCACGACCACGACCACTACTGTCGCCTCACGAGACTGTGCAAAACCACCTCATACCACATCAACGCAAACCCACCACCACCAACCAAATACCAATAATAAGATCCAAAAATCAGAGAATCAAATGAAGACGGCAACTGGGAACTTGATGTCAAAATAACTAACCACCGTACCGCCGCTAGATCCTCTCACCACCTCACAACAACTGATTAGCAGAATTGTACACCATCAAGCCACCACTACGCCACCAACACCATCGCAACCTTACACAACACTGCACTACACCGAGCACCGCATCGCACCGCGCACAACCACTGCACTACAACCGCTAAATCAGGGACAAATATAAGTAATTTCCATCGCACCACAACATGCCACCACATCATTACAGCATCGTCGTCGCATCACACAACATCTCCGTCACATAATAATCACATTCGAGCGATGCAGGCTTTTTTCATCGATAGTGGCTTGAGGTGATGGCTTTAGGGTGTTGGCAGATAGTGGAGACGATGAGGAAGGAAAAGCGAGAGGAGATGAAGAGATCTCAGAAGGCTATGGAAATATTTTAGGGTTTGGAAGTGAGGTGGGTTGGATGTCAGGTATGTTAATTAATTTAATTTTATAATTTTACTATCAATATTTAGAATTTAAATTATATTTGATTTAAAAAAAAAAAACTTGTACTTTGACTATAGACTGTGATCTTGAAAGGGTTAATTTCACAAATGGTCACTGAAGTTACCTAAAAATTTCAAAACGGTCACTGAAGTTTCAAAGTTTCAGAAACGGTCACTGAAGTTTGAAATTTCTTTCAAAACGGTCACTGAATTTTCAGATTTTTTGGCCAAGTTTGATGCAATTTTTCAGCAACTTCCGACCACCAAAATCGCCGATTTCGGATACCGTTGGAAAGCCCACGACGTCCTCTTCAATTACCACTAAAAATCTCCCCAAAACTCCAAGTGATTCGGCCGGAATAAACCCACGAAGTCGGCAACCGAAAATTATGAAAATCTGCCCAGATTTTCAGATTTTTGAGGCAAGTTTGAGGCAACGTTTCGGCAACTTCGCACCACCAAAACTATCGATTTCAGATACCGTTGGAAAGCCCACGATGTCATCTTCAATTACCACCAAAAATCTCCCCAAAACTCCAAGTGATTCGGCCGGAATAAACCCACGAAGTCAGCTGCCCAAACTGGGCAGATTTTCAGACTTTTTTGCCCAGTTTGGGTAGCTGACTTCGTGGGTTTATTCCGGCCGAATCACTTGGAGTTTTGGGGAGATTTTTGGTGGTAATTGAAGAGGGTATTGTGGGCATTCTAACGGTATCCGAAATCGACAGTTTTAGTGGTCGGAAGTTGCCGAAAAATTACCTCGAACTTGCCCAAAAAATCTGAAAATCAGGGCAAATTTTCACAATTTTCGGTTGCCGACTTCGTGGGTTTATTCCGGTCGATTTACTTGGAGTTTTGGGGAGATTTTTGGTAATAATTGAAGAGGACATCGTGGGCTTTCCAACGGTATCCGAAATCGGTGATTTTGGTGGTCAGAAGTTGCCGAAAAATTGCCTCAAATTTAACCAAAAAATCTGAAAATTCAGTGACCGTTTTGAAAGAAATTTCAAAGTTCAGTGACCGTTTCTGAAACTTTGAAACTTCAGTGACCGTTTTGAAATTTTCAGGTAACTTCAGTGACCATTTGTGAAATTAACCCGATCTTGAAAACATAATTCCTATAAGGCTCCGTTTGATTGGCGATATTTTCTCTGGAAGTAGGAAAATATTTTCCTACTTCCACTTTTTGACTGTTTGATATGCTAAATTTTCCACGGAAAATGTTTTCCTCCATTTTTCTAGGTACAACCCTTTAATGCACGAATGGTGGAAAATGTTTTCCAACCTTTTAGGTGGGAAAATATTTTCCAACTTTTTTTTTTTTTAGCAATGACAACCAATTCTATCAACCATTGTAAAAAAAATTTCATTTTTGTTGACAATTTTTATGCAAAACAAAGTCAAATGAATATGGTAATTTTTTCTAATTGTTTTAATTTTTTTTTTACTTTTTGGTATTTGGAACAAATTCTTAACCCAATAGTAGAAAATATTATCACTTTAATGGACAATTTCCATAAAAAAAGAAGTCAAACGGATTTCAAACTTTCAACATTTTCCATGAAAAATTATACCAATCAAACACATTTAATTACAATTCCCCGTAAAACAAGTTCTAGGCAAATATTTTCCCTGAAATTCGTTTTCTTTCCACCCTATTTTCCATGGTGCAATCAAACGGACCCTAAGTAGAAATTACACGAAACAAGAGCTTTCAAAATTCAAGTTCCAATTTTAGATATTAGGTTTCAATTTTCAAAATCAAATATTTCATTTTTAAATATTAAATATTAATTTATACAATTTTCATTCCAAACCCTAATCAATTTTATTCCAAACTGGAAAACATTTTCCTCCTTTTCTCTCGTCTCTCCATCTTCTCTCCCCTCACTCTCTTCTCTCCTTTACCACCGGAGGTAACACAGTAAACGTCGCCGCTGCAACCACAGCAGCGAACGACGACGTCATCCCCCGTCTTCTCTCTCCTCACTCTGTCTTCTCTCCGTCGCCACCGGAGGCTACACATCAAACGTTGTCGCCGTCGCAACCATAACAGCGAACGACGACGTTATCCCCATGTCTGCAGATCTGAGAGCGGTGGCTTCATCTCCGGCATCACGTTATAACAACTTTGGGTGATTTTCATGCTATCGTGGTTCTCAGTAGTGGCAATGTAATATATCTACTTTGCGGTTGTTAGATCTAATTTGCGATGGTTTTCATGCTGCCACCATAATGACAGTGATGATTTGTGGTGGTGAGATGCTGACAATGGTGGTAAATCTGCTTGCGGTGTGGTGGTGGTGTTGTTGGTGATGATGATGCTTATAAAGGTTTGGGGTGATTTTGGTATTGTTAGGAGTTTTTGTCGGTTTTGCAGGTGGAGGTGCAATGGTGATGGATCAAATTGTAACCGATGAATTTGTGACGTATAAATTTTTCATTTGTAACCGATGAACAAATTGTGACCTATAAATTTTCAAATTGTGACCGTAAAATAATTTGTGACATATAAAAATTGTGATTTAGGCCCTGATTGAGTCAAATTATTTTAGAATGAGAATGAAAAATATAGTCGTTATTGAAACCACACAAGAGATAGAAAATTTAAATTTAAATGTTGATGTGATGAATAACGGTCATATTTTTCATTTTAATGAGATAATAATGTAGTCAATTATATGGAATTTGTAACCAAATTATATAAAATTGTGACTTTAATATATTTAATTAATAAAATATATGTTTAATTTATTAATTTATAAATAAAATTTTAAAAAATCTGAAATTTGAATTTTAAACTTAATTTCTTAAATTTGAAATTGGTGAAATTTAATCTCTTAGTTATGAAATAGTCATACCATATGGACCTTAAATTGTTTGGGCTATTAAATTGGCATTGATTTTAATGCATTTTTTTATAGAGGAAATTACACCTAGTCCTAGGTTTAGATATCCATTTTCACAAATCAGATGACTAGTTTAAATTTTCAAAAGTAAGGTTTTTTTATATCAAATTAAATAATTATTAAATTTCATCCCAATTAATTATTTAATGACAAAATCAAACCTAAATTCATAATTCCTCTTGTTCCCAATCTGCTCTCCTTCCCATCGCCGCCCTCTCAGGCGATGACTGCTGCGCTCGTAACCCCTCCCATATCTGCCGGCAACACCTTCTCCACTCCTGTCGCTGTCCTCTCTCTTCTCCTACCGTCTCTCACCCATTTCTCCACTCTATAACCGTTCTTCACTATCTTCTTACACGACAACACAGTAACCACCACCGCCCACCGCCTCCATCGTCACCATGTATCTCACATGTCAAAACCCAAAGCGACGCTCGAAGCGGTACGTTTCTGTCATCTCTTCGGCGCTCGAAGCAATGCAATTCTCTATCCTCTTGAAGCGACGCTCGAAGCGGAGCAAATCTGTTATTTTTTTTTCGAGTTTGGTTTTATGGATTGTTGTGATGGTTGTATGGCTGATTTTTGCAGATGGTTGCATATTTGTGGGTGATTTCTGCCAAATGGTGTTGTTGGGTGTGGGTGCGACGGTGGTGGAGGTGCGATCTATTTTTGGTGGAGGTGTAGGATGTGGTTACGGTGCGTAACGGGTGTGTCTGACGCCACCATTCGCTATAGGTCGTCGATTGGGTGTGGATACTAACGGCGGTGGTGATAGTGCGATTGGGTGTCAGTGCGTGAGGTGGTTGTGTGTTGTGGTTGTGTTGACGGTGTTAGCGTTGCTAGTCTTGGAGGTGGTGGTCGTAAACGGTGCGGTGCCGTGGCGTTGGCAGTGGATCGGGTGTTGCGAATTGTGGATCTGAAATTGGTGGTGGCGGTGGTTGTTTTTTGTACGTTTACGCTTGTTTTAGGATGGTGTCCTAGTGGTCCGCTCTGATCTCGTGTTCTGTGTTGATTTGTGTCTTCTATGTTGTTTTGGCGGTGCGTGTGGCGTGGTGGTGGCGGATGGTGATTATAGTGCTGGGATGGTGTGGCGTTGGGTTCGAGATGTTGATGTTGCTATTGGACGACGATGGTGGTGATACCGTTGATGGATGCAGTGGCTAAGTGATGGTCACAAATAATTCGTTGGTAGTCACAAATGATTGGTTTATTGTGACAAATAATTTGATTGACTCGTGACAAATAAACAATATGTGACTAATGAATTAGATAATTTGTGATCAATACATGCTGTGTGACCTAAAAATTATTAATGTGTGACCAATAATTTGATAAATTGTGACCTAAATATAATTTATGTTCAATTAATATGATGTTTGTGACCATAAAATAAGTAATGTGATTTATAATTTTTGTGATCTGTGAGCAATTAACAAATTGTGACTTTTAAGTTTTTAAGTTGTGACTGATGAACAAAGTGTGACCTTAAAATTTTTGAATTGTGACCAAATTTTATACATTTGTGGCCTTAATATATTTCGTCGGAGTGGAATACTCGCTGGAATCGGAGCAGTCGCCGGAAAAGAGTTGTGATTGGAAAGGTCGTCGAAATAGTTCCGGAGCGTTAGGGATGAGGTGGGTGGGGTAATTTTATTATATTAGATTTAAATATTTAATAATAAATTGATTTAATGATTTATTATTTCATAATTAAAAATTTTAAAAACCTAATTTTTGAAATTTGGAACTTGTTTTTTATTTTTATTTTTGAAATGGACGAAAGTAAATACCTGATTTATGTATTGTTCCCTTTTTTATATTATAATCATCATTAGTATTATTATAATATATACTTTTGTAATAATAAATAATATTATCAAATATTTTGCAAGAAAATGTATTTAATCGTAATTATTTTAAATTCAAAAATCAACATCTGTAAGAATATCGAAATTTATATAATTTACAAAATAAAAACATATTTCATATAGTAAAAAAAAGAATTAATTTAATTAGTTATCATTAAAATTAATATTTTATTTATAGATAATTGGAGAAGCTAAAAGTAGAATTTAAAAGTTTACCATGTTGCAATTAAAAAGGGTTGTTATTATCACAAATTTTCTTGGGCTTTGACAAACACAACGTGAACACTTCTATACTATACAAGTGTGCATTAAAATTAAAAATCATGTCTAGGTGTATACTTATGTAATTGGTGGGGTCGTTCGGTTGATCGATCGATCGATTGATTTAAATTAATAGACTTATTTGCTAGTTGGATTGGATGCCAACATTACTCCGCTTCTATTTGAATTAAATAAAAATTATTTTTTTAGGATGTGTTTGAGGCATATTATTTTGGAAAATATATATTCTAAAATATTAGATTGATGAAGAATGCGTGGTTGAAAAAAAAAATTTATTGATGTGATGGAAAATATTATTTTATTAAAGAATGTGTTTTTGAAAATGAGTAGAAAAATGAAAATCAAAATTTTAATGTGTGCCAAACAAAGACTAAGTATATTTTGATAAAATGTGTGAATTAAAAAGTTGTGAATTCTGTTATCAAAATTAATTGTTAACTTTAATTTAAAATTTTAATAAGTTCTTAGCTGAACTAAACTGGAATTACATTACGACTTTAGATTTTAAGCCTTTGTTTGGTGATGATTAAAATGAGTTTTTTTTTTTTAGAAGATTTTGATAAAAATTGACGAACTGTATGATTGAAAAATTGTAGAACTCATGAAATATATGTTTAAAATTAAATATTAATTTCGACATAGGTTAAAATTTAGATTTTAATCCCTAGTAAACATGGTTTAGATAAATTGTTTAAATTATTTGAATTGTGTCCATACATATTTATTTACTTATATATATAAGTAATATTAAGGAAATAAAAGTAACTTATTTATAAAATACAATTCTTGACTTATTTTGTCAAGGCAAATAATTTACATATTTTCAGCCATACATAATCCAGATTCTTTAGCTTACTCTCTCTTCCCGTACTTTCGCACAACCCACACAGAGACAATAATCACATGTAACTCATCCTTACCAAATCTTCAACTTCCACCCACCGATCAAACCCTCACCAATACATCAGATAATACATGCATCTTTCAATTTGGAAAAGGTAATTAACTGTTCAAATCAATTCTCGGCCGAAACTATGTCCTCTGACAATTCCAATTCCAATTCCAATTCCAATGATGCCGTTGATACGACGCCGTTTTTGGGAGACCAGATCATCCGAACGCGCCCCCGCTTCATGCGCCGCCCGCCAAGCCTCCGAGGCGCGGCTCGCTTCCTCCGCCAAGCCAGCAGCCGCAGCCGCGTAATGCGGGAGCCGTCTGTTCGAGTGCGCGAGGCTGCGGCAGAGCAAATCGAGGAGAGACAGAGCGACTGGGCCTACTCGAAGCCGATAGTGATACTGGACCTCATTTGGAACCTGGCGTTTGTGATTGTTGCAATTACTGTGATGATCATGAGCCGGAACGAGTCGCCGTCGATGCCTTTGAGGGTGTGGATTTTGGGATATGCTCTTCAGTGCGTTCTTCACATGGTGTGTGTATGGATGGAGTATAAGAAGAGGTCACAGCGAAATTTGGAGGGGAGCTCAAGGGATGGGGTTAGGTACAGTAGGAATTACTCGAATTCTAGTTCCGGAAGTGACGAGGTGGTGTCTGCTGATTATGCTTCCGAGGGCCACCAAAATGATGATGAAACTAGGTAAACATACAGAGTCATATATATTCTGATTTTTTTTTCTTGAATTATTATTCATATAGGTAGATTTCTTGAATTATTATACATACAGAGTCATGATGAAACTATACTATACAGAATGCGGTCTTGACTTTTGCTATCAAATTCATGGTCTTTTTTGTACTGATTTATTTATTTATTTTAAGTAGCATTTATAGAATTTTGACCTTAGCCATAAAATGGGTACCAAATGCTGTTAGAAAAAATGACTGCAAAAGTCGAGCAACCACGTTTGAATTGGAAGTTGGGGAATATTAAGGCTTTGAAGTTTAATGTTATTAAGTGGCTTAGGGATTTTCTTATCCATTTAATGCGAGATTAGATATGATTTCTTGTGCGTAAATTAACCTCTGGCTTTATGTTGTTGGAATTGATCTTCGTAAAAGACGAGTACATTTTATTGGGAACTAAAAATTTGGTGTCTAACCACACATGCCTGCTGGATTTTGTATAGGTTGATTGCTAAAGTAATGATTACTTTACTTGTTGATGCAGTCGAATGGAAGAGAAATTTTGGGGTGTAATGACTTGTCTCCTTTTGATAATAGAAAAAACTAGTTATTGTTACTCGATAGGAGAAAGTAAAACTAGTTGTTTCTCAAATCTCTCCCGCACACGTGGAACACTTTTTATTTCTGAAAAACAACTTACCATAGGGATTACTAGTTAAATTTTTTTAGAGTTAGACCCTTGAGGAAGGCGCGAGGGACACCACCATGACCTGCCAAATGTAATGCGTCTCTGATCCCAAAAGACTAGTTTTTTTTTTAAGCATTTAAATGATATTAATATTCCATCTGAGCTAACAAATAATTTTATTAATATTTTCCCGTGTTGAAGAATGTATTATTTCATCACCTCTTGTCTCCACCCGTTGGACTGAATGATAAATCTTTGTTGACACAGAACAGTAGGACCTTTATGGTGTCTAGCTTTCATATTTGATCACCAATTCCAAGTCCTAGATGCCCTGTATCTTTCCATTTTGCGCATGTAGAGAATTTTCTTACTTCTTAATATTTTAGAAGCATTAATCTATGAAGGGTTTATATATCACGGGTTTGAGCTGAAGAAATAGATAATTTATGACCTCTTCCTACAATTTTATTGCAGCGTTGCTAAACATCTGGAGTCAGCAAATACAATGTTCTCATTTATTTGGTGGATAATTGGGTTCTACTGGGTAACTGCTGGTGGCCAAAGTTTGATTCAGGACTCACCACAACTTTACTGGTTTGTCCAGGCATATCTTCTTTGTTGAGGCATCAATATTAATATTAGTTTTTACTCTCCTCTGTTTATTATCCATGCACGGGGTTTTGTTTTTGCAGGCTTTGTATTACATTTCTGGCTTTCGATGTGTTATTTGTTGTTATCTGCATTGCTGTGGCATGTGTCATTGGAATTGCTGTGTGCTGCTGTCTACCTTGTATTATTGCAATCTTATATGCAGTAGCAGATCAGGTAGCTATAACTTTAGAATCTCTTACCTATACCTGTAATTTGCTATGAAAATGAACTGCATTTCTCTCTCTCTTTCTGTGTGTGGTTGTTGAACTTCTTTGCTGACAGCATCCAGAGTGCAGTTCAGGTGTATTTGCATCTCTTGGACTTATGCTCTGGTTGATTTCATAGAAACTCAGCTCAGATTGTACTGTGTTCATTGAATAATAATGATCTAAATATGTTCAGTTTAGCTATGACAAGGACTCTATCATCTTTAAAGTTACCGGGTGCCTATATTGGAACAAAGCCTCCTGGTGTGTTTATGTCCCCTTTCCCTGCACCAGGGGAGAGGGTTCGAAATAATTTGTATACCTATCGCGATCTTTCGTGAAGTTCAAAAAAAGAAAAGGCAAAAGCATGCTATGGCACTTGATGATACCGATGGCCTGAGCAACTTCCCTTTACCGATCTTTCCTATTAATGGATTTTGGGGGGTAGTAGGGTTCGGTGGGTGGGTATTGCTTCTTGCGGCAAGCAATGTGAGAGTTGATATGGATAATACAGATAACTTCCTCTATTCATCATCCTTTCTAAGAAGTTGAATTATTGTGTCATTAAGTACCTTTTGGGCACTTTACTAATGGAATTTGAACAATATGTTATTCCTATGCTCCCACCCCAATCTTTCAAGCATATAGAAAAAAAAAAAAAAAAACTAATTCCTTTCAAAGATCAAATGTGGAAACAGGACCCACTCTCCAGATGTACCAACTGCCCTATTTTATCCTATTAGATCACTTTAGGAACTTCGTTCTTGGTCATTATACACTATTTACATTTGAATTGCGCACAAATTGGTTGGTCAGAACACTTGATAAATGGAAAAACTTCTCACCTTGTTCTTTTATATATTTCTGTGGAAAATTTATATTACTCACCGCTGTGCCTTTGTGTTTCAATTTGAAATCTAATGAGCCCTAAAAAACTCCTAAAACTTGGCATTTTATATGTTTATTTTAAGACATCTTATGAAGTGTAGGTACCCATATTTGTAATCGACATATCTGTCGAATAATTTTAATTATATGTAACGTATAAACACCCCCCCCAATGCAGTAGAATTAGTGTAGTGTATGATGGTTTTTAAGGTATGCTGGTGTTGATATGATAATGGATAAAACTATTGCTTTATTTCCCCCAGTCTGTGGACCAAAAGGTTACTTTTTCTTCCTTTCTTTCCCTTCCCTCCTACTTCCACTCTATGTTTAAATGAAGGGAAAAACCTTACTCTTTCGTTTATGATATCACTTGCTTCCAATTCTCCATAAATATCAAGTGAATTTGTCATATATGATTATGAAAGAAGTCCTGGGAATTCCTTATGGTACCATGATCATATACTCTATTAGAATCTGCATTCACCGATCACAAAGTGTCATTGACCTAAAGGTTTGTGTGCTCACTATATGAGTTGTCTTGATAAATCCCACTTAAGTTGGATCATCACTTCCATTGATGGCAGTAGCTCTTTATGACATTGATTTATGTTTTCATGTTTATCTTCAATAAAATGTTATGATTATGCTTTTATGATAATGAGACATATAGTTGTATTTTAAGAAAATGAACAAAAAGTGGAACGTGTCTGTACTCGGTGATTCTATATTGGAGGTTGCGTCAAGTATCAATTGCTTTGTCTGTGTACTAAACTTGTTTATTTGGCCCAACATTTTCCTCTTGGTCCTTCAGTATTAATTTTTTAATTTGGCACTTGTTTTCATATGGAAACAGGAAGGAGCGACTAAGGAAGACATTGAAAGACTGCCTAAATACAAATTCCGGAGAATTGGTGATTTTGACAAACAACGTGGTGAGATTCAAGAATCATTTGGAGGAATAATGACCGAATGCGACACTGATTCACCTGCTGAACACATTCTTCCTCTAGAGGATGCGGTATGTTCAGTTAGAGTTTTTATTCTTCACTTGGATAGAAAATTTTCAAATTCATTTAAGATTTCTTTTCTTTCTTCACACTGTTCTTTACAACAGCATAATTGGTGTGAGATTGGGTATTCCTGTTTTACTAATTGTCCATTAGTTGCATTAATTATCAATAGACCAGTGGATGGGGGAGATTGGAAATGTGATTTTATGGGAGAATTATGGATAACCGTTTTTTCTTTTTTAAAAAAATAAACTATGTTACTTCTTTTGAAAGTAACTCTTATCTTATTTATTTCAAACTTTAGCTAATAAACAAAAATATTTATTTGAAAATAAACTTATTTACTTATGAGTTAGTTTTTTACGTTCAATCAATCGTGCTCTAACTCGGGTTCTAGGAGCTCAATTTAAAGGTTTATTGGGGTTTCTTACCGTGTTATGAATCGTTAACTTGCTAGCATGAATTCATAAATCACATCAACGTCTAAGAACAGTTAGTCAGATTTTCTCGTTACTAATCAAACTAATATAATGGAGTTTCTTGGCATTTATCTCTGCATTGGTTTTCAGGAATGCTGCATATGCCTTTGTGCTTATGATGATGGAACTGAACTGCGTGAACTCCCTTGTCGTCACCATTTTCACTCTGCCTGTATAGACAAATGGCTGTACATGAATGCTACATGTCCTCTATGCAAGTTCAATATTCTTAAAAATGGCAATCAAAGTGGTAGTGAAGAAGTGTAATCGAGATCCATTCCAGGGTTCCTTCGTGTTTCTGAGTGGTCATCTTCGTCGTCCATAGTTTGCTTCAATACAGCTGCTATTTGTTTGTTTACTCAAATAGTATGTCAACGCTTTTTTCTTTTTCTTCTTTAGTGTATTTGATGAATGTGGGGCTTTTGCTAGTCATGAGCACTTTTAGCGATGAGTTGAACTTCTTTACACAACATTTGGATGACTTGAAAGTGTACTCTTTGTATTATCTGTAAATCTCAATTCAAACAAGAAACTACAGTTGGTCCATGTTAGTTTTTTGTTATCAAAGTGTAGCCCAAGTCTTATGGTATTGTTGGTTGGTGTCTATACTAGTCTTCCATCATTGCTCTACGTCTTTTGTATCGGTGAAATAGTGGTGGAAGGTGGTGGAACACGGTAGAAGGTGGTGGAGCACGGTGGATGAAGGCTCTATTCTGAATAAGATGATAAAATGAAAAAGTCCTAAAAACTGTCTTTAAACAAAAGGGGTGACAATTACCTAGAAACTTCAGGTGTTTATATACTATTTGTTTCGTTTTGAGTTATAATTTAGTGTAACGCTGCTTGGGGAGGCAATCTTCGCCTAAACCCCATTCAATAGAACACTCGTCTCTATTCGGTGCTCTTTAGAGGCATGTCTTTCTTCATGAGAATTGTTAAACTTACACAACGAGGAATTTCGTTACTTTAGGGCCATCGTAGTTACAGCCACTTTTCATCTGAGAATTAGTCATCGATTTCTTTGTCATCATGTCACCAACTTGACCCTTTTGCACTAGGCAGATGTCAGTCCTTATACATGGTCTTGCGGTTTGGTGGAGACCTATATTTTTGATAAATAGTCGTCAAAGCCTGATCGATACAATCATTTTGCCAAATTCTTTTTCTCGAGTGGTCTTGTGTTCCTAGCTAGGGACAGGGAGGTGCAATGCGCTGCCACTAAATTGGCCCGAGCATTGGCTGCTTTAGAAAGTGTACTTTGTATTTCGTGATAGATTACATATGACGATGAGTGACAAGACGACATTTATGATTTTTCTATGGCATGATAAACATATATTCCATGTTTAGTAGAAATTAAAATTTAGATTTTAATTTAAAATAAAATCAAAAATTATTTTTAACTACACATTTCATGGACCCACAATTCTTTAACAATACATTTCATCAATTTTATAGAAATATACTAAAAATCTAATTATAACATTTCAACCATGAATCAAAGTCGAGCTATTTTCATAATTTTTCTAATGAAAGCAAAGAAAATTTCATGGTTCAATATCTATATGGCACTGGAATACCCGTCACGACTCCACCGGAAACCTTGTTGTCCACCGGCATCGCCGTCCATGGCCTCGAACAACTGGCGGCGCAGATCGTATTTTCCTGCCCTATCACCTTTACAGAAAGGTTAATAATCCCATTTTTCTCCCCATTCCCATCCCTCAGCCTATAACTCAAAAAACTCAAATAATTCTCCGGAAGATACCCCCCGGAAAAATCCGAAACCGGGATTCTCGCCGTTCCGATTAGATTATTTCCGCCGGAAAAGGCCTTGCATTGAACTTCCACATTAATAAAACGTGCATGCATGGGTAATTCCATAACAAACTTTTCATTCCATACTGGGTAGCTTCCACCATCTGTATCCATTTTTGTTGCTCTTGATGAATCTGTTTGAACGATAACAAAAGCGTTTTTCTTTACCCGTTGCCTCCGGTTCACGCACAGGTCTTCGCCTGAGATTACAGTGATTTCTATCGTTTTTGATGAGTTTTTTTCCATATCTCGATGACTCTGTGTATGTGTATGTGTATGTATGTATTTTTGGAAGATTCTGATGGTGCAGATAAGGGAAGGGTGGGATATATATATATATAGGTGGGGGGGGGGGGGGGGGGGGGAGTTGGGGGGGGGGGGGGGGGGGGCGAGAGGGAAGGAGGGGAGAAAGGAGAGAGAAAGAAGGGCGATTTTTCGACAGAATTGAAGTTTTACTAGGAGTCTCGGACTAGTCTATATCTGCAGGCAGGTAGAACGATATTGCGTATAAATCAAAGATGATTCGCCCCCTATTTTTTTTTGGACAAAGACGTAATTTTTTATTTTTTAATAAAAGTTGGTGAGAAGTGTGATTGAAAAATTGTAGATCTCGTAAAATATATAGTTAAAATTTGATTATTAATTTTAATTTAGATTTTAATAAAAAAATTAATTGAATAGGAACAAAATCTTCAAATAATAAATATAAATTTATTATTAAAATGTAATTTCAAATTGAAAAATATGATATTTGAACCCCATTTTTGTAAAAAAAAATTAAAAACATTGAGTTTGTAATAATGATTTTTTGGAGATTGTAAAAATAATTTTTTTTTAATCACCAATTGTAAAAATAAATAAATAAAATAAAAATCATTTAATGGACAATTTCCATAAAAAAAAGCCAAACGAACACCAAAAGACCAAAATTTAAATATTTTTCCCGTGGAAAATTATATCAATCAAACACAATTAATTATAATTCTTTGTAAAATATTTTCTATACAATTCAATTCCTTGTAAAATATTTTGTTTTCACCCAAATTCCATATTTGCAATCAAATGGACTAAGTGTACAACATTGGTTGACAACAATGGTTGACTACGATGTGATGTAAAAAACAGCTTTTTAAAATGGATGGATATAATGACGTCAAGTAAGATGTTGTCAACCAATATTGTACATATTATCTCTGGATTATTCACCAATAAAGGATTGACATATCACCCCAACTAATCACATTGTCAATTTTAAATTTATCTCTATATACAAATATTAAATATTCGCTCTAAATTGGACTTCACCTCATTTTTCTCACTTCCATTAAAAAATTATTTTCAATAAACAAAGTCAGATACAAACTGTTCCGAGTGCGCCACAATTTACCCAACTACCCTATTTATGAGTTTGAATCGTTGACCTCAAAACTTGGATGATCCCAAAAGAAAAATTCTAAGTAACTAACGTAATCTTAGTACCTACCAATATCTCAAAACTTTGAAAAAAATTTACTTTTCCTTGGATGCTTGAGCTTCTGGGTTTAATTCTTTTGATATCTTGGACTCCAAATTTCCACTCTCGTCCATGTTATATTTCTTGGGTTTTTCTTTGTAGTTTTGCAGAAGACAAACCCTAAAGAATTAGAGGTGACGTGGTCGGGTGGCTGATTTTGGGTTTGAGGTTGGGGAAGGGGTAAGCGTGGGGGATGAGAAGAAGAACACGATTATGTGTTTTTTTCTTATTTTTTTTAATTCAATTTGTTTAATTATTTAATGTGATACATATAAAGTTACTCGTTTGCTAAAAATGTGGTCAAAGTTAAATTTTTGGTCAATTGACGGAATTGTGGAAGAAAATTGTCCAGAAAGACTTCACCTGCAACATTTGGAAAAGTTAGGGATCGGCTGTAACAAATCAAGGAAAATATGCTAGTGTTTCAAAGGTTTGGGACTTTTGCTGCAATTATCCCTAATTTTAAAAGTGATGAAAATTACCTTTACCATGTAGTTCTCGTGTTCCTTTTTTTAAATTGGAGGAAAATATGTCAAGAACTTACCATTTGGAAAGGAAATTGGCAAATCCATAATTGAAGGATTTTTTTTTTATTTTTTTTTTCTCATTTGTACTATTAAAATGGAAAAAATTAGGTTAAGCACCTAAGGAAATTTCTTGTTATCTTTTTGGTTTGTACAAGAATACAATATCAAATATGTGATTGAACATAACTACACAAGTGATCGTGTAGTTAAAAATTAGTTTAAAAACAATATATTTCAAAAAATCGATATCAAATAGGAATTTCAAAAATAACTCGCTGCCGAATGGACGACTTATGGATAAGCAAAGTTTACAAATAACTCGTTGCCAAATATTTAGACTTTTTGAAATCTTTTTCATCAATTGAAAAAAGGAATGTCAATGCACCCGTAAAGCCCGAAAACATATATGATAATATAAATATAAAGCAATTAAATTGGTAGCTAACTTCCAAGCAAACGGATGATAAGAATTTTGAAGACGAAGTCCGACCATGTCAATGCCAAAAGTGAAAAGTATGTTCTATTTTAGTAAAGATATGAATTGCACGTCACGTTTATGTTGTCAGCACGCTTATGCAAACGTGTTTGTTGGATTTTGACTGAAATTAAATTAAATCGTTTAATTTTCTTTTCTTTGTTGAATAATAAGGAAATAAAGAGAATGATGACAATTTGCAGCTAATAGATAAAGAAAATATTAAAATCATACCAACCTATATATGTGGAATTATTGGGACATGTATCATATTACTGGCAAATCTTGTTTGAACTTTTCCATTTGTACATAAATGGATTTGCCAAAAAATTGTCATAACACTCGCATATGTGTGGATCCCGTGTGATTAAAATATTTAAAAATAAAAAAATCCACCCTCCTGCCGTGAGTATCTGTTTTCTTTCTGTGTCTGCTGCTTCTGTAAGTGCGGCAATGTTCATCTTGTTTAGAGTTCGTGAAAATTGATTTTTTTTTAAATGCATTATTAAAAAATAAGAAAAGTTATTGATTTACGTGCAAAATTATTTGAGTGAGAGAATGTATAATCGAGAATGAGTTGAAAAAATAATAATTAAACATGAGTTTATTTTATTCATTTTTAAAAGACATGAGATATTACAGCTTTTAAGAAGATCGAACCTCACGAAATAAAAGGCAATTAGAAAGGGAAAAAGGAGGGCGGCCGAGTGGAAAACGGAAAGGGAAGAGCCAACTAAAAGGAAAAGAATAAAATTAAGAAAATTTAATCATGCTTTAAAAGTTTTCAAAACGGGTGTGCAAATAGCCAAACAACGAAGCAAGCAAGAACAGGAAAGAAAGACCAAGACACTATTATAAAAACACGAAAGAGCTAGGAAATACGAGAGAGATAAAAAGAGAGAAACTTCGTTATCTGACAAATTGAATGGTCCATTTTCTAACAACGTTTTCGTCATTGGTGGAAATTATTTCCCCTAATGTTAATTACTAGAACATGAGCCACTTAGGAGGAGGGATTAGTTGTGACATTTCATTAGTTTGGGCTCCATTAAAATGAAATTTTCGGGAAAAATATGTTTTGGAATAGCGATTTTTTGAAAAATGTATTGTTAAAAAATAAGAAAAATTCTTGGTTTACGTATAATATTATTTTATAGCATGGTAGAAAATGAGTTTTGGAAAAATGTATTTTGAACCAGAAAAAAAAAATGTAACCCAAACAGGAGCCAATTGTATTTCACAGTTTCGTGCATTAAAGGCTATCGGTATTAGTATACAAGTAATCTCAAATACGATGTCATTCATGTCCAAAACACATTATAACCTGAACCAATCTTGCTTTCTCGCATAATACTGAACAAGACGATATTTTAGCTATCTGCATCACATACTCAAACCCCTTCCTTGAATAGGTGAACACCCGAAATAAGATACAAACGTTTTATTGGTAGGCAGTAGGTGATTTTCTTCCCAACTACGGATCCCTTCCCAAAAATGACAATCCAAAAACCCCAATTGCTAAACGTAATTCCATCCCTTCATGAAATTTTTAAGCACCTTGGGATTAGGTTATTATGTGTGCTTCTCAAGTGTGTGTGTGTAGATCAGCAGGATGCAATTCATGAACACAGCTAAAATGGGATGCCACATATTATTATAGAGTAATGGGCAAAATGAACAATGACAACACTTTGGCTTGTTGAGCAGGTAAATGCTTTGGCCTTCACTGGTGATGGAAGCAACTGCAAGAAAAGTATTTCATTATCAAAACTAGAGCAACTGCAAGTGAGTATACTATTACAACTTGCAAGGTGGTAGCTAAACAGTGCCCGAAATTTTGTCCTCCAATCATGTAATGTATGAACTTGTATACGGGGATTTAAGATAATCGTTCCCAAAAAATAATACTACATTATCTGCCTCAAAAAACCTACATAGTTATCTGCAATCTTTGTCCTAATTAGCCTGAAAATTAATTAAAATGACATGCATAGTTTGAAGTTTAAACTTTTCACGTTTTTAAAGCTATTGGTCCTTGTAAGATGGTGATTTTGCATTTGAGCATGTTTCGCTAAGATTTAAAAACTAAAAGTTCGTTTCCAAATACAATTGGATAACTTACTTCGGGCTGGACAAAACTCTCAAATCAAACCTTACCAAACCCGACCCGAACCGAGCCGAACGGTTCTTCATAAGTTAAATACCCAAACGGGTATCTGAATCGAGAATCGAATGATTTGAGTCGGTTCTTGATTCGAGACCGAGAACCAAAGAATCGAATCTAAATAATTTTTTTAAATTTTTATATTGAATTAATTAAATTATTTTAATTTTTTCTAAACAAGTTAGCAAATTAATTAAACAAATCAGTCAAGTCCAGCCAAATTAATTTTTTGTTAGCCCAACATTTAGGTTTTATCTTTCCCCTTTCCATTCCAATTTCTTTTGGTAAACAACATCAACTCCCGTATAAACTCAAATCATTTGATAATTTTAAAACCTATATCCTCATTCCCAAATCGATTTTGAAGCTCCTTTATTTCATCGACAGCGGTAGCTACTGATTAAATCAAATAGTTGGGAAATATTACCAATACTTAAAAATATTTTATTTTTATTACTTTTAATTTATATTTCATTTTCTTTATGCAGACTGCTTGAAGCAAATGAATTATTGTTTTGGATCACTAATGTTTTAATATTAGTATCTAATTTTTGGTATTTGTATATATTGAATTAATCTTATTGGACAACTTGTTATTTATATGTTTTTAAATTGAGCTACATTAATTTGTAAAAGTTATGAGTGAACATGTCATTAATTTTATTTATGTAGTATTGCTGTAAATATTTAAAAATGTAATTATGGTACGGAACCGAACCCGAAGGGTTCCATAATTATATTTGGACCCAACGGTTTCATTTATTAAATACCCGAAAATTTTGGGTCGGTTCAATTCTGAACTGACCCATGTCCAACCCTACTTACTTACCTTTTTCCTACTTCAAGTTACCCAAAAAAATAAAAATAAATAAATAAAGTTCATTTTGAAAGTAACTCTTAACTTAACCATCAAAATAAGTAACTAAATAATTTCCAACTTTGACCAATTAAAGAAATATATATATTCTTTATTTCAAAACGAACTTATTCAGTTATAAGTAAACTTCTTAAGCATGGCCAAATATGCTCTTAATCATTTATTTGAAAATAACGATAAAACATTAAATAGAAATTGGAGGGCACCTGATAACAAGAGATGAGAGAGCTAACAAATCCGAAGGCACCTGTTACACGCGGATTGACTTTCTTGGGTGCCAGTTGAAGCAACCCGACTGCAACCACAATATCCAAGCCTGCTTTAACCAGGGCTAGAGATCTGTCACTTGACTTTTGAAGCTTACTACAATACTGCTCATTCTGCCATGGAAATGCAACAAAGACCATATCATCCAGATGAAATAAAGGTTAAGAATTGCCAAATCTGTCTAAATCAGGGTGAACAAGAAGCTACCTTGTATTTATTCGTGTTCTTAAGTTCCTTCTCTAACTTCTTCATTGAAGCTGAAAGCCTTCCAAGTTCTCCAATCTGCAGTCACAGATGAGGAAGTACACCAGACATAAATCCATTGCTGTAAGCACTGATTAAAATAACATGATGTCAAAGCCACAAAACTAGAAGAGGACGGTGCGTCATACCTCAACCAGAGTGCTACAAATTGAAGAGCCCATCCAACAGAAAAGAGATACCCTTCCAATCAGTTCTATTTTTTCTTTGTTCTGCGTAAAAATAAGATTTAGAACTCTCTAGCTTACATGCATTTCATAATCACTTTCCAAACTATTGTAAAACTAGAGGAGAAATTCAAAGCATACCTGGTATATGCCAGTCCTACCAAGCCACACAATTTGATCGAGAAACAAGAAAGTGGACAATAATGCATTTTTAGACTGAAACAAAACACCAACTAAACATGTTAAGACAATTAAAAAAAAAAAAGAGGAGAAATGGGTAGAATTTTACAATTAAGATGCTAATACCTTTCCCAACAAAATCAGTGGAATTGGAGTTCCTGGAGCAGTTGGACTGATTAGAGCATGCAGATCATTTACAAACTGCAAAGTTAAGAAATATAAAAACTTGTCAAGAACATGAGATGATCATAACAGCCCTTTGTATTCTAATTTCTAGGGTGCTGCATTCTGCCACCACTTTCAAAAATAAAACCTCTAATCTTGTACACGAATACACAAAAAAGATACAAGGACGGAACAAAATTGAAATGAAGACAGGCATGCCTCACAACAACTGGAAACATACGAGTAGAGCTTACCTTAAACAGACGGAACACTTTTCGTGCCAAGCTGGTGGATTTGTCGACATTTTGAGCTGTGCCTGGCTCTCCATTACTTACAAATTTTGAACCATATTGGATTGCCCGGCATATCTTGTCCCTGGTTTCAGCTTTGTTCAGATACAAAACTGCAAGAGCAAGCTCTGTTCTTGCTACATCCAACGTACTCATATTTTATCTTAGTTAACCTGAAAGGTCAAGATAGCAACTGATTACATTCAACTAAGCAGTGGCAGATAATTTCAACATAAAATAAATGATATTTCCACATGATTTCACACACACTAAATGAATCATTATAACCAAACACAATTGTACCTCAAAAAGTAAGAATAATGTAATAGGCTTCATAAACAAGGCCCTCTTCAACATTATCTAGGGTTACAGATTACATTATGAACTAAAACGCTAGTGCAATTCATATCTGAGCACAAAACCAAGTGCGAGGAAATACACATTATGCAGGACTTAGAGCCGCAAGCCATCTTCAGAGCTCTTCAAGAGTTACCTGTCAGCTTCCAAACAGCGAAAGAACCCCAACACTGATTTGGAAGATGGCAGCAAAGCAGGAACATGAGAGTGACCTCACCACATCAGATTGCAAGGATGATGCCATAGACCATTAGAATATGGATGAAGTGCCCTCAGTGTAGTGGGTTTAACTTTTCTCTGATAGAAGTCAAATAATGTGATCTTGGTAGAAGGATTTATTGATTTGGCCCATGAAGGGTGCACAATTTTGACCTTCCACCTAAAACCATATTATACCTGATTTTCAATAAATTCTACATTACATGTTCAAATGTAAACTTCTGCCGTTCCGACAGCGATCAACGGATTTAAATACTCCGCTCAGATTGCGAGGATGATGCCAAGACCATTTAAATACTCCGCTCATCAAAATTTATTTTGATGTGAACTCCATCCTTGAGACAACAACTCAGCCTTATAAATTTGTTTTCTTGCATTCCTTTCGTTAGACAATCTTTTCCACCGTATCTTTAGTTCTTTGACTGTTTGACGTAAGTTAACTAAAATTTTCCTAATTTCTCCTCCTCTTCTGTGGCTCATACTAACTTTTTATATTTTATTATCTTTTCTCAGTTTTTGCTATCCTCATCAGTTGCGCACACATGCAATATGGCAGGATTTGGATGCATTTTGATCAAGTATTGAAATTGTAGTAAAGCAAATAGATAAGAGAAGCATAAAACCAAGCTAAGAAGGATAAAAAAACCTGAATGATCACAGATTGATGTCCATGGGGACAATCATATATTTGCTTGTCACGTGAAACTTCCAAGTAAATTTTAGCAAGAGTTCTTTTCAATTTGTACCTGTTAACTTGTACTCGCGTCTATTTAGTATAAACCTATCGATAACAATATATTTTGACAATAAGAATTGTAGCTTTTAAACTCTTTCTATTTCATGTCATTGTAAAAAAATGTACGTAACTTCTGAACTCCATACATCACCAACACTTGCAAATTCATTTTTTTTCCCCTAATTTATTCATTCTATAATTAATCAATCAGCCTATATCCTTCAAAGAATAAATTGACAAAATCACTGACAGTTTAAAGAAAACTCAATAGGTACAGCAACATGAATTTTCGAACTTCAAATCTCTAACTTTTCTCAAAAGTTCAGCTCACATCTAAAATCAGAATAATAATAACATCATTTTCAATACAAAGTTAAACAATAGGAATCGACGAAACAATCATTTCGTACCTGAGTAGAAGATCTATAACAGTACAGAGAAAAATCTAGGGTTTGACAAAAATTAAACCAAATTCACAAGTACATAACATATATAGATAGTGATAATAGTTTTACCGGGAATTCTGCCGCAGCTACTGTCTCACAATTCTCTCACTCACTGTGTATATAAAAATTGCAAGTATTTGTTTGGGAGTAGTTTATTTATCAATGAATAATAAGATGAAGGCAGAGTAATGAATGTTTTTTCTCTTTTGTCTTTTTGGCTCCAAACAAGGATATATTCCTCTGTTGGTCTCCACTTATTGTTTTAGTAGCAAGTTAGTCCTCAATCTTCAAAAATTAACAAATTAATTCTCATCTTTCTATAAAGTTATACAAATAATCTCCAATGATAGATATTTTAAAACCGATACAAATATCAACTCCACAAATGAAATTATAAAGGGTCAAAAGACTACATAGGTAGTGAACCAATGGTAGAAAAATAAGTAAATAAATAAATAATAAAATTAAAGAGTAAAAAGGTTTGTTGTGGAAGTAAATCTGCTCGTTGTTATTTGAATGGTTTCGACATTCTTGTCCTATAATTGGTCCGTCTTGGAAGTTTATTTTAATCACTTTTAAGTTTTTTGTCCATAGCGAAATTGTTTCTCAATTTTACCGTATAACATGTTTAATTCGATATTGACACACTTTCAAATAATAGGAACCATTTAAATTGTTAGTTTTTCAAGTGTCTATTATTAAGCTCTCGTTTGATCTCATTATCTAAAAAATCATTTTTCTCAAACTCATTTTCACCAACACATTTTCCTAATAAAATAATTTTACATGTAAATCTAAAACTTTTTTGTATTTTTTAGTTACCCATTCTTAAAATAAATCAATATTACAAAATTTATTTTTCAAAAAATGGTTATCTAGCAGATGCAAAAACACATCTAGCCCCTGTCTGAGCCAAATTATTCCAAAAATGAAAATGAATAAGTCGACCATTATACAGTAAACATACCCCACTTTGGCAGGCGACAGCAATCTTTGACTTTGTTGACAGCAAGCCGATAAAAAAATTGTGAAAAGACATTAAGGTTCCTAACTTGTTTTACACATTATTTCACAATAAGAACAATTTTGATATTTCATTTTCTAAAAGACGGTTGCCTTTTTTTTCTCAAATCTTGCGGCTACAACACTATTTATTCTACTGTTGCAACGGTCTCATTTTGCAAATGAGAAATTAATGTGCACCAAATAGAGGCCTAACTTCAAATTTTGGGGACCAATTCAAATTTGTAAACAAAACTTTACATTAAAGTTGAACAAGTGACTGCCAAAGGAAAAGTTACTCCCTTTAAAATATTAATGACTAATGTGTTATTCAGGAATAAATTGAGGCCTGGTGATGCAAATGCTCCTTCAATGATTGGATTAATAAACGGTGCATTTTATGGTGTATAATTTCACTGAGTAATGTTATTCATCCCTAATGTGTTTACAAACATAATTTCGGTGGCTGCATTAAATGATAGGTGAAATTATTTAATTTCACCTTTCATTTAACCTATTATTTAGAGCCACATAAACTGTGTTTGTAAATACATTGGGGATAAATAATATTACTCAATTCCACTTGACCAGAAAGATTTCACCAGAATTTCACCAGAAATCTCACATGGAGGTGGGTCCAAGTGGTGAATAAAATATTGCAAAAAACGTAGGGTCACCTGCGTTGTGTGTTTTTTGTTGATTTTCTGTGTGTACAGTATTCTGTACACACACCATGTTTGTTTCGTGATAGGCTTCGGACGTCAGTGAACGGCCGTTAATTCACTTTTGGGGCCACGCACGAGTTGGGTGTTTATTGTCAATTTTAATTATGGCAAATTTAGATTTAAAAAATTTAATTGTTTTGATAAAAATTGATAGAATGCGTAGTTGAAAAATTCGAATTTCAAAAATGTATGATTAAAATTAACTTGAATTTTTAGGTCAATCGAAAGAGACTATATACTCCGTTTGGATATCTAGATTTCATCCACATGCACATATCTAGTTGATAAACAAAAAATTCAATTATATTGATTCGAGTAATGCTATGTAGTCTATTGGTGCTTAGCACGGATCTAAATGTCCGTGGACCTTGTTAATTCATTGTTCAATTAATTACGACATAGTTTAATATTTTGAACAATAAATCAGTGATTCATAGTTTCTTAACTAGTGTTAAATAGTAAATACGACAAAGGTACATGACATTATTTTAAATTTAAAATCTAAAGCTAGTCCTACTTATTTGAGCCTATAGGCCAATAGAATTCTTACATGGGAAAAATACATAACAATAAAGGTTTCAAGATACATTTTCGAAATAAAAAACTTGTGAAAAAAGTTTCAAAAATCATAACAATGTTGTGACTTAATGATTGATTAAGAGTAATACTATTTGTACGTAAAGAGTTACGTAATGATTCATGTACATATAATGTGTCAAAAATAGAATAGGAAAGTTTTTTTTATTTAGTTGAATAATTTCTGATCAATTGTGCCTCATCAGATTACGTGAATGTAAATAATTATATATATAGTACAATTGATTAATTAAACAAGTCAAGATCACAACAATGATAATTTATGGTCACATTCACATACTAATCACAAATCGCATAAGGTCACGATCACAATGACACACTATGGATTGTAACCGTAAGTCACAATTATAAATTTAGTCGCAAATCACACATTTGTTTATGTCATATTATTTATTGATTATAAATTACCCATTTTATCGATCACAACTACCAAAATAATTGATCAACAAGCGCTAATTATTCCATCCACTTCGCTCTATTCCATCACCTACACCACCCAAACAACATTGCTACCTCGCCACCAACGCACCGCCACTACCATCGCCTCTTCAATCCATCATCGCCTCCACGTCCACTACCACGATATCCACCTTTACCACTACCTCCATCTCCATCACTACCGCAGTTATGACTTGCTGCTAGCATTGCCCCGTGGTCGACCCAGTGAAATTGTGAACCCACTCTTACCGAACCAACATCCATAGAAGACGAGGATTTGGGACAGTTTCCGAGGCTCGTTACTAATCCGAAGCAGCCCAGGTCCAACGCTATATCCAGCTAATGATGGCCACGTGCAGAGATCTTGAATTTATTATAGAAGTCTTATTTGAATTATTGATGTGATAACTGGAAAAAGTGTATTTGCGTCTTGTCTTGTCAATAGGATGGATGTAAGAACGTCAAATACTTTGTAAAGCTAGGAAAGTCAACATGATGGCTAGAATTTGATGCTTTGACCGAATGGATGAGGCCATGTGTTATTTCATCTAAGGGTCACTATTCCGCTTGTAACATTATAAATACCTCCATCATGTAATAATTGAAGGCTGATGCAACTCTAAATACTTGGAGTAACTTGTTTTATTATCTTATATTGGTTCACAATCTTTAATCTAATAGTATAGTGGTTAGTTATTATCATACAATCATATCTGGATATCACGACGGAACTCGAACGGAAATGTCTCGTGTCGTTGAGCTTCTCTCAAATTCAAATTCGGAGTGATCTCGACCGTTAATCAACCTTTACGTGTTGGATCTAGCTTACGCATGCATGAATGAGTCCGACATCTGTTGGCAGTATATTTTGAGGTCAACAACCACCATCGCCACCTCTATCTCCACCTCCAACCTGCCGCCGCCACCCATCAAGAACGCACACACAACCAAAAATGCACAAGGCAATTACACCTCTTCCTCCACTTGCACCTTGTCTACAGCCACCGACGAATGATAAATCTATAGCCATCTGACGATCGCTACCTGGAATCCCAAACTCACCACCAGATCTATGGCCATCCGACGAACAGGAGGTAGATGGATTGGATACCTCGACACTGAGATAATACTACGAATTGAAGAGGGCGTTGAAATAAGGTGCTAAAAGGAGAACTGCTAAAGGGAGAACCTGGTTGTGGAGCTTCAAGTGGAATGAACAACCTGGTGACGACAACAAGTCAACAACCATAGGTGATGTAAGTAGGACAGTGAGTACATATCTTTTACATCGATCCACTACCAGATGTAAGAGAGAAAGGCAGTGGATGGTTTCCCGTTACGGTAGCTAGAGTTTGTGGGTAGCAATGAGAGATTAAGCGATAGATAGAAAGAGAAAAGATAGAGAGAGTGGGTCACAATTTTGTATGCGAGTGGGATAGAGGTGTGTCTGATGTTGGTAGGTGACGGTCGGAGATTAAGCGGCAGATAGAAAGATGGTAGAGATAGATATAAAATAGAAAGATGGTAGAGATAGATATAAAGAGAGAATGTTACAATTTTGTGTGGGGTGGGTTTTTGAAAGTGGGTGATGCTAGTGTACAAGGGCTGTCACGTGTAGATTATGTAAAACTCTATGTAATCTATTTTGTACAAATAGATTTTTCCTTTGAAAGTATTGAAATGAAAAGTTAAAACACATCATTATCTTAGTCCCTGTTTGATACACATTTAAAAAAAAAAAACTCATTATTTCAAAATTTGTTTTCAACAATACATTTTTCAATAAAATAATATTACATGCAAATTCAAAATTTTGTCTTATTTTTAACCACATATTTTTCATCACATCACATCATAAAATGCATTTTCTTCTCCATAATGTGCATCAAACACCGCTTTATTTTCTTGGGCAATTTTGAAAATCGAAAAATATCCTTTTTTTCTATTATTTGATTTATTGTGTTCGATATTCAATACTAAACAAATACTATGGTGAAACAAGCAATATTCTAATTTCTTTTTCATCTTTAATCGTGTCTTGTCTTGCCTTATCTAATTCAGCATACTAAAATATGAAATAGTATATATCTACTATTTATCCATGGGTCCACAAAGAAATAACCATAACTAATTACTTATACGATGGTTTAGAATACATATATTGATCTTTTGAAAGTACACAATATGACATGGATTACATAGATGTGCAAGCTTATGCATCACAGATCATAGCATTGATCACTATTTTGTTGCATTTAGACAATGACACAAATTAAATTCACCAAATTTTTTTTTTCTTTCACGAATCATGTTCGATTGATTTCGTGATGCTAATTTTAAGAAAACATTAAGGGTCTGTTTAATTTGACGGAATTTTTCATGGAAGTAGGAAAATATTTTTCTACTTCCACTTTTTGACTGTTTGATAGGCTAAATTTTCCACGAAAAATATTTTCCTCTATTTTCCTAGGTACAACCCTTTGATGCACAAATGATGAAAACTGTTTTTTAACCTAATAGGTGGGAAAACATTTTTCACTTTTTTTTTTTTTTTAGCAATGGCAACCAATTTTATCAACCATTGTAAAAAGAATTTTCATTTTTGTTGACAATTTCTATGCAAAAAAAAGTCAAACGAATATGGTAATTTTTTCTAATTGTTTAAAATTTTTATTTTTTTTTACTTTTTGGTAATTGGAACAAATTTTAGACGTATTGGTAGTAAAAAATTATCACTTTAATGGACAATTTTTATAAAAAACGAAGTCAAAGGGACACCAAACTTTCAACATTTTTCAGGTAGAAAATTATATCAATGAAACACAATTAATTACAATTCCCAATAAAATAAATTTTAGGCAATTCAATTCCCAATAAAATATTTTCTTTACACCAATTTTCCACCTTCGCAATCAAACGGACTCTAAGGGTCCGTTTGATTGTAAGGGTGGAAAATGGGTGGAAAAAAAATGTTTTACAGGGAATTGAATTGCCTAGAAAATGTTTTCCAGAGAATTGTAATTAATTGTGTTTGATTGGTATAATTTTCCACCTAGAAAATGTTACAAGTTTGGTATCCGTTTGATTTTATTTTTCATGAAAATTGTCCATTAAAGTGATAATTTTTTTTACCATTGGTTCTAGAATTTGTTCCAATTGCCAAAAAATAATAATTTTTTTTTTCAAAAAATTATCATACCGAATATCATTCGTTTGACTTTGTTTTGCATGGAAATTATCGATAAAAGTTATAATTTTTTTTTACCATTGTGTCTAGAATTTTTTCTAATTGCTAAAAAAAATTTAAAAAAAAAAAAACAAACAATAACCTGGAAAATCAAAAACCAACAAAAACAAAGGAAAAGCTTTTCATCCATTTCCAGGAAAAAGTGGCGCGTGAAAGTCTGGCTGCAAAATGTTTTCCATGTAAAACTTTTGGTATCAAACATGTGAAAAGAAGGAAAATGGAAATTTCCATGGAAAAGGTGTGTTATCAAACACAGCCTAAGGGAAAACCATGATTTGTACTTGGAAGAAAGTACAGAGAAAATTCTTGTATTTTTTGTCTGAAAAAAGAACCCATTGAACTGTAATAAAATGGAGGGTATAGAAAATAATCTGCAACAAATTTTTTTTTTTTCTCTTTCTTTATTTATTTTTTGGTTTGTATTAAGTTTTTGCATGCATCTTATTGTGGTTAAACATTCTTTGACCTTTTCAATCATAAAAGTCATTTCATTATTATAGAAACAAAACTGAAAATGAGAAGCTGACATTCCTATTCCATAATTCTTCCCAGTCAATCCTCAATTTTTATTTCTAAAATTATAGCATGAAATTATGTCCCAGTTTAGTAGATATTAAGATTTAATTTTTAATCTAAATCTAAGTTAATAATTAACTTTAACCACATATTTCATAGAATCTACAACTTTTCAATCATATATTTTATCAACTTTTATAAAAAAAAATCTACTAAAAATCTAATTTTAATTCATGTCAAATTACAATGGCTTACAAACTTGTTAATTGTAAGAATTAATTAAAGCACGAAATTACGTAAATTTACAATTGAAGCCCAACATTAAGTGAAATCATAGTTTAAAACCTCAAAAACATC
>CM032642.1:21025045-21112668 GCA_019097785.1 Fraxinus excelsior
TTCATTTTCTAAAAGACGGTTGCCTTTTTTTTCTCAAATCTTGCGGCTACAACACTATTTATTCTACTGTTGCAACGGTCTCATTTTGCAAATGAGAAATTAATGTGCACCAAATAGAGGCCTAACTTCAAATTTTGGGGACCAATTCAAATTTGTAAACAAAACTTTACATTAAAGTTGAACAAGTGACTGCCAAAGGAAAAGTTACTCCCTTTAAAATATTAATGACTAATGTGTCATTCAGGAATAAATTGAGGCCTGGTGATGCAAATGCTCCTTCAATGATTGGATTAATAAACGGTGCATTTTATGGTGTATAATTCCACTGAGTAATGTTATTCATCCCTAATGTGTTTACAAACATAATTTCGGTGGCTGCATTAAATGATAGGTGAAATTATTTAATTTCACCTTTCATTTAACCTATTATTTAGAGCCACATAAACTGTGTTTGTAAACACATTGGGGATAAATAATATTACTCAATTCCACTTGACCAGAAAGATTTCACCAGAATTTCACCAGAAATCTCACATGGAGGTGGGTCCAAGTGGTGAATAAAATATTGCAAAAAACGCAGGGTCACCTGCGTTGTGTGTTTTTTGTTGATTTTCCGTGTGTACAGTATTCTGTACACACACCATGTTTGTTTCGTGATAGGCTTCGGACGTCAGTGAATGGCCGTTAATTCACTTTTGGGGCCACGCACGAGTTGGGTGTTTATTGTCAATTTTAATTATGGCAAATTTAGATTTAAAAAATTTAATTGTTTTGATAAAAATTGATAGAATGTGTAGTTGAAAAATTCGAATTTCAAAAATGTATGATTAAAATTAACTTGAATTTTTAGGTCAATCGAAAGAGACTATATACTCCGTTTGGATATCTAGATTTCATCCACATGCACATATCTAGTTGATAAACAAAAAATTCAATTATATTGATTCGAGTAATGCTATGTAGTCTATTGGTGCTTAGCACGGATCTAAATGTCCGTGGACCTTGTTAATTCATTGTTCAATTAATTACGACATAGTTTAATATTTTGAACAATAAATCAGTGATTCATAGTTTCTTAACTAGTGTTAAATAGTAAATACGACAAAGGTACATGACATTATTTTAAATTTAAAATCTAAAGCTAGTCCTACTTATTTGAGCCTATAGGCCAATAGAATTCTTACATGGGAAAAATACATAACAATAAAGGTTTCAAGATACATTTTCGAAATAAAAAACTTGTGAAAAAAGTTTCAAAAATCATAACAATGTTGTGACTTAATGATTGATTAAGAGTAATACTATTTGTACGTAAAGAGTTACGTAATGATTCATGTACATATAATGTGTCAAAAATAGAATAGGAAAGTTTTTTTTATTTGGTTGAATAATTTCTGATCAATCGTGCCTCATCAGATTACGTGAATGTAAATCATTATATATATAGTACAATTGATTAATTAAACAAGTCAAGATCACAACAATGATAATTTATGGTCACATTCACATACTAATCACAAATCGCATAAGGTCACGATCACAATGACACACTATGGATTGTAACCATAAGTCACAATTATAAATTTAGTCGCAAATCACACATTTGTTTATGTCATATTATTTATTGATTATAAATTACCCATTTTATCGATCACAACTACCAAAATAATTGATCAACAAGCGCTAATTATTCCATCCACTTCGCTCTATTCCATCACCTACACCACCCAAACAACATTGCTACCTCACCACCAACGCACCGCCACTACCATCGCCTCTTCAATCCATCATCGCCTCCACGTCCACTACCACGATATCCACCTTTACCACTACCTCCATCTCCATCACTACCGCAGTTATGACTTGCTGCTAGCATTGCCCCGTGGTCGACCCAGTGAAATTGTGGACCCACTCTTACCGAACCAACAGCCATAGAAGACGAGGATTTGGGACAGTTTCCGAGGCTCGTTACTAATCCGAAGCGGCCCAAGTCCAACGCTATATCCAGCTAACGATGGCCACGTGCAGAGATCTTGAATTTATTATAGAAGTCTTATTTGAATTATTGATGTGATAACTGGAAAAAGTGTATTTGCGTCTTGTCTTGTCAATAGGATGGATGTAAGAACGTCAAATACTTTGTAAAGCTAGGAAAGTCAACATGATGGCTAGAATTTGATGCTTCGACCGAATGGATGAGGCCATGTGTTATTTCATCTAAGGGTCATTATTCCGTTTGCAACATTATAAATACCTCCATCATGTAACAATTGAAGGCTGATGCAACTCTAAATACTTGGAGTAACTTGTTTTATTCTCTTATATTGGTTCACAATCTTTAATCTAATAGTATAGTGGTTGGTTATTATCATACAATCATCTCTGGATATCACGACGGAACTCGAACAGAAATGTCTCGTGTCGTTGAGCTTCTCTCACATTCAAATTCGGAGTGATCTCGACCGTTAAATCAACCTTTACGTGTTGGATCTAGCTTACGCATGCATGAATGAGTCCGACATCTGTTGGCAGTATATTTTGAGGTCAACAACCACCATCGCTAGGGGTGGGCGTGGGTTGGGTTGGGTCGGTTTTTGCCCCAACCCAAACCCAACCCAACATTGTCGGTTTGTTAGAAATTCAACCCAACCCAACCCATGTAAATGTTGAAACCCAACCCAATCCAACCCAATTATGTGTCGGTCGGGTTGGGTTGGGTTAGTCGGTTTGAGAAAAATTTATTACACAAAAATTAAAATCATTCAATTTTTTGATGTAAAATAACATTAATATAACCGTTAGCCATCCAATGTTAATAAACTTGAAAAATAAAATAGTATAATCCATGTTCATTTGTAACTTTTACAAAAAAAAACACTATCTCATTTTCAAAAAAAATTATTGACAAAGACGAGTTTGACTATTTATTCACGAGACGGGTTTGCTCAATATTGCACCCACAATTTGACAGCAATTATCTTTGAAAATATAGTTGTTGAATGAAAATTGATTCGAGTGATGACTTGAAAATCAAAAATTAAAATTTATCGATTCACGCTCCTCCTTTTTCAATTCAGTGTGCCAATATTAGATTACAGAATTCATTTTTAAGGTTCGTGAAATTTTATTTCTGAATTATTTTCTCTATTCGAATTCTTTTCGCTGGAGTAATTACACAGTTCATATGAATTTTGGTATCTTCTTAATATATTTTGTTTTGTCATGGAATTCAAGTAATTAACTTTTGTGTAGAGGGCATATTTTTGTTAGCTGTATCAACTTTCTTGAGTTTGGGCCGTTCACTATTTTTTGTCAATTTTTTGCGCTTGTGATTATATGTATTCTTTTGTGTTAATATTTTTTAAATCCGCTAACATTTTTTTCTATTCGAGTTCTTTTGTGCATATAATTATATAGCCGTGTCGATTTTGGTATCTTAAGGATTGATTTTTTTTTTTTATGTAGAGTTTTTTTTTTTTTTTGGTTGGGTTGGGTTGGGTCGGGTTTGGGTTGCTAACCCGCAACCCGACCCGACCACCCAACCCACAACCCGCAACCCGCCCAAAAATTTCAAAAACCGACCCAACCCGGTCGGTTTGGGTCGGGTTGGTCGGTTTTCTCGGGTTGGTTTGGGTTTTGCCCACCCCTAACCATCGCCACCTCTATCTCCACCTCCAACCTGCCGCCGCCACCCATCAAGAACGCATACACAACCAAAAATGCAGAGGACAATTACACCTCTTCCTCCACTTGCACCTTGTCTACAGCCACCGACGAATGATAGATCTATAGCCATCCGACGATCGCTACCTGGAATCCCAAACTCACCACCAGATCTATGGCCATCGGACGAACTGGAGGTAGATGGATTGGATACCTCGACACTGAGATAATACTACGAATCGAAGAGGGCTTTGAAATAAGGTGCTAAAAGGAGAACTGCTAAAGGGAGAACCTGGTTGTGGAGCTTCAAATGGAATGAACAACCTAGTGACGACGACAAGTCAACAACCATAGGTGATGTAAGTAGGACAGTGAGTACATATCTTTTACATCGATCCACTACCAAATGTAAGAGAGAAAGGCAGTGGATGGTTTCCCGTGACGGTAGCTGGAGTTTGTGGGTAGCAATGAGAGATTAAGCGATAGATAGAAAGAGAAAAGATAGAGAGAGTGGGTCACAATTTTGTATGCGAGTGGGATAGAGGTGTGTCCGATGTTGGTAGGTGACGGTCGGAGATTAAGCGGCAGATAGAAAGATGGTAGAGATAGATATAAAATAGAAAGATGGTAGAGATAGATATAAAGAGAGAATGTTACAATTTTGTGTGGGGTGGGTTTTTGAAAGTGGGTGATGCTAGTGTACAAGGGCTGTCACGTGTAGATTATGTAAAACTCTATATGATCTATTTTGTACAAACAGATTTTTCCTTTGAAAGTATTGAAACGAAAAGTTAAAACACCTCATTATCTTAGTCCCTGTTTGATACACATTTAAAAAAAAAAAAAACTCATTATTTCAAAATTTATTTTCAAAAATACATTTTTCAATAAAATAATATTACATGCAAATTCAAAATTGTCTTATTTTTAACCACATATTTTTCATTACATCACATCATAAAATGCATTTTCTTCTCCATAATGTGCATCAAACACCGCTTTATTTTCTTGGGCAATTTTGAAAATCGAAAAATATCCTTTTTTTCTATTATTTGATTTATTGTGTTCGATATTCAATACTAAACAAATACTATGGTGAAACAAGCAATATTCTAATTTCTTTTTCATCTTTAATCGTGTCTTGTCTTGCCTTATCTAATTCAGCATAATATGAAATAGTATATATCTACTATTTATCCATGGGTCCACAAAGAAATAACCATAACTAATTACTTATTCGATGGTTAGAATACATATATTGATCTTTTGAAAGTACACAATATGACATGGATTACATAGATGTGCAAGCTTATGCATCACAGATCATAGCATTGATCACTATTTTGTTGCATTTAGACAATGACACAAATTAAATTCACCCAATTTTTTTTTTCTTTCACGAATCATGTTCGATTGATTTCGTGATGCTAATTTTAAGAAAACATTAAGGGTCTGTTTGATTTGGCGGAATTTTTCATGGAAGTAGGAAAATCTACTTCTACTTTTTGACTGTTTGATAGGTCAAATTTTCCACGGAAAATATTTTCCTCTATTTTCCTAGGTACAACCCTTTGATGCACAAATGCTGAAAAATGTTTTTTAACCTAATAGGTGGGAAAACATTTTTCACTTTTTTTTTTTAGCAATGGCAACCAATTTTATCAACCATTGTAAAAAGAATTTTCATTTTTGTTGACAATTTCTATGCAAAACAAAGTCAAACGAATATGGTAATTTTTTCTAATTGTTTAAAATTTTATTTTATTTTTACTTTTTGGTAATTGGAACAAATTTTAGACGTATTGGTATAAAACATTATCATTTTAATGGACAATTTTTATAAAAAAACGAAGTCAAACGGACACCAAACTTTCAACATTTTTCAGGTAGAAAATTATATCAATGAAACACAATTAATTACAATTCCCAATAAAATAAATTCTAGGCAATTCAATTCCCAATAAAATATTTTCTTTACACCAATTTTCCACCTTCGCAATCAAATGGAAACCATGATTTGTACTTGGAAGAAAGTACAGAGAAAATTCTTGTATTTTTTGTCTGAAAAAAGAACCCATTGAACTGTAATAAAATGGAGGGTATAGAAAATAATCTGCAACAATTTTTTTTTTCTCTTTCTTTATTTATTTTTTGGTTTGTAATAAGTTTTTGCATGCATCTTATTGTGGTTAAACATTCTTTGACCTTTTCAATCATAAAAGTCATTTCATTATTAAGGAAACAAAACTGAAAATGAGAAGCTGACATTCCTATTCCATAATTCTTCCCAGTCCAATCCTCAATTTTTATTTCTAAAATTATAGCATGAAATTATGTCCCCGTTTAATAGATATTAAGATTTAATTTTTAATCTAAATCTAAGTTAATATTTAATTTTAACCACATATTTCATAGAATCTACAACTTTTCAATCATATATTTTATCAACTTTTATATAAAAAAAAAATCTACTAAAAATCTAATTTTAATTCCTGTCAAATTACAATGGCTTACAAACTTGTTAATTGTAAAAATTAATTAAAGCACGAAATTACGTAAATTTACAATTGAAGCCCAACATTAAGTGAAATCATAGTTTAAAACCTCAAAAACATCTACAATTGCAATTCTTAATCAATGTTTTCAAATATTTACATCGAGATTTTCCAAATTTTATTAAAAATAAATAAATTATGAATCTTTTAGGGTTTTCAAAACATTAGAAAGAGTTTAAATTTGCAATACATGTCCGAAAAGGAGACGAGTGTTTAGAAGTTTCCATGCAACTTAGGAAGCCACCTCTTTGAAGATGATTTTGACGAAAAATATTATGCGTGGATCTAATTTGAATCTAGACTTTAAGCCCACATTTGTTGTAGATTAAAATAAGATTTTTAGTAGATTTTGATAAAAGTTGATGAAATATGTGATTGAAAAATTGTGGATCCCATAAAATGTGTGATTAAAATTAATTTTGACTTTTAGTTGAAATTAAAATCGAAAACAAACAGGGGTCAAGTATAACTAGCAAACTATTTGGCTAAGTTTAAGAAAAAAAGTAATATTTTTTTTCAAACATATTGAAATAAGTTATTTTTTAAGCTTTAGAAAATAAGTAATTTAAGTCCAAATCAATTTTCGATTTTTCTGATCATGTTCAGTTTAATTTTGATATTAAAACACCACATATAACGAGTAAAATAATAAGTACACCAATTTGTGTTGATTTTCATTGAACCATGTTATTTTTACAAAATAATTTGACAACCCTTTTGACAAAACGCCACATGGCGGCCCCCTATTGGGGGGGGGGGGGGGGCTTTTGAACTCATTCCACTACCACCTTCCCACTGCCATTCTGACATCGGCAACTGCAATGAAATGTCACTGGTTAGTTTTAAATTAGGACCTTCGATGAACTCATGTCTTGACTATAGCTATGGTGTTTTTGTTTTGTTAATCGAACTTTTACTTTGTGAATTTTTTTAAACCGAGTCATTTGTTCCCTCTAGTGAAATTTTGTTATCCTAATTGTATATTTAAGTTTGAGTGAAATTAATTTATTACACAATTTATATTTGGTTTTTTATTTTTCTGTTAATAGCATTAGTTATTGAAATTTAATAAACATTTATTTACCATTAGTATGGTAAGTTCTATATGTTTATTTATATATTTTTAAATTGAGTAAACATGAAATATTTATTTACCAATTTAGTTAAATCTAGCATACTAATATTGTCTTTGTTGTTTGTGTTGAAATTTTCTAGCGTAATGCTTCAGATCAACCTCCAAATAACAATGCTAACGTTGAAGGTTGTGGGAGGTCTGATCCAATCAAAGAAGTATGTTATGTGTCTGAAACTGAATGCAGAGATCAGCTAAACCAAGAATATGATTGGGATGATTGTTTTTCCCATGCAAATCAAGATACACTTTGGTCACAAGTGGAGGGAACCATGACATACCATTTTGGACAAAATGTATCTACTTCTGATGTCAATAATACAACTGAATCGCATGATGGTGTAAATGAAGAGGAATTAGAAAATGAAGGTGTAAATGAAGAGCAGCAAGTAGAAGAACTGGATAATGTACTTGTCGATTCTGACTGGAGTCCCTTTTCGCTATGTGATTGCATCCTTAATATCAAGGGGAATGAAGGTTATTGACTATGTAGATGACGTCTACAAGAGGGCAACATATGTTAGAACATATACTCCCTCTATCTCACCCATGACAAGTCCAGATTTATGGCCTAATCCATGTCTTGACCTCTTGAATCCACCTTTTTACACCAAAAAGTTCAGGCAACCAAAGAAAGGCTAGACGAAAGGAAGCTAATGAACGTGAAAGTATGGGCTCATCAAGTAATGCTAAGACATCTTCAAGCAATGCTAGGGCATTAACAGGAAATGCAAGTAGGGTGGGGTTGAAGATGAAGTGCAAAAAGTGCGGACGAACAGGCCACAACAAGAGAACCTGCAACACTTTGCCACAACCAAATGCTGCCTAAGGATGTGGGGATACACAAAATATTTTTTGTTGATTGCTACAATCGTTTTTTGTAGATCTTACGAATTTTTGTCTAATAGCCCAATGTAATATACATAGCAGGCAGTTTAGCTTATCAAAAATATTGAAACCATGTTTGATTGGTTAACAATGTAATTATCTATTGTGTAGCAGTTTTTTCTTTCTTTTCCTTTTACCGTGGTATTTTGTATCTATTGTAGTAGGTTAATATTGAGAACTTATACTACATAGCTCATCAATGATTATTTGTGCTAAATGGTTAAAGGGTTAATGATGATATTTGCCGACAACATTTTGAGTTGGGGTCTAAACTTGTAAATTACATCGAACCATAAGAATTATATTCACCGAAAATTTTAAGAGGAGAAAAACTACGGGAAGTTGACTAATTTACCCCTTTTTAAATATTATTGGCAAATTCCATTGAATTTTCTAACAACTCATTTAACGGGAGTGGATGGAAGGAAGGAAGGACCAATTCCGCAACAAACGTTTGAAATAAGGGTACAAATATCAAAATTAAAACGATAGGGACCATTTTAGCAATGAATGTAAACATTAGGGACCATTTCTGCTAATTACCATGGTGAAATGATTGATTAGTAACCCAAAAAAACACGTGATGAAATAAAAGGGTCTAATGACTCGCTTCTGATTTTCTGATTTCCCCCTTTGAATTCCCTTTGAATTTTTTTTTCTTTCAAATTCTTATCCCACCCTTCGAAATTTTTCCTTCAAGGTTTCCTTCTTTCTTCAAGAAACGTAAAACCCTACTCAGAATCTCAACAAGAACACCAATTCTTCATTCCCATTTCATGGCGTATTTACGACTTACGGGAAAAACAATTCCTGCAGATCACAGCCGAGAAAGATATATGATCATGAAGAAAATTGGTATTGCCTCTGATGCAAATGTCTACAAAGCTGTGTACTTGCCGGGATATCTTCGGGCGGAGCAGAGACTTGCCAAGGCGCCTCAGTATGTTTCTGTGAAGGCAATCCCCTTTGGGAGAGGAACTGCTGCATTTGATCGAGAAATCAGAAGAAGTGTTTTTTCTTCGACCCGTGGTGCGGAAAATATAGTTGAAATAAAGAAAAGATTCTACTCGAATGACACGTTTTTATGTGCTTCGATGGCTTATATGTCTGAAGGATCACTCCGGTACATAATGAGTAAATGGTTTACTCGTGGGTTGCCGGAAGATTGCATTGCTATTGCTCTTCGAGAAACCCTTAAGGGGCTCTCTTATCTGCATGGACGCCGTCGTGTGCATGGAAAAATCGACGCCGGCCAGATTTTTGTGAACGGAAATTCGAATGGGGTCACCATTAAACTGGGTTTTGAAGCTTCCATGTATGAACATGATCAAGAAAGATGGAACCCTATAGCAATGCCTTCAACTTCGACTCTACCATTGAGGGATATAACAAAATGGGGTACTGCGCCTGAGGATTTCTCAGCAGAAGAGAGTAGTAGATACAATTATAAGCCTCATTCTGATATATGGTTGATTGGAATTACAGCAGTGGAATTGGCTTATGGGTATTTTCCGGTGAGGAATAGGGAGGAGTTTGAGGCGGTGATTGAAGAAATAACCAAGAAAAAAGAACTGCCCACGATTGAAAAGTTGAAAAAGATTACTGATGAGGAGAAAGTGAAAGGAAAGGGAAAACGGGTTATGAAATTCTTGGAGAAGAAGTTGAAATCAACGGCGGCGAAAAGAGAGAAAAATGAGCGGCAATTTTCACCGGAGTTTGAAGAAGTGTTGGTGAAATGCCTTTCGAGGAAGCCAGGGAAGCGGCCGACGGTGGATCAGCTTCTACAGTTTGAGTTTTTTCAAAAGAGCAAGGACTTGAAATTCTTCCAAAAGGCTGTGGTGAATCGCAAGAAAGTAATGGAAAACTGATAGTTGAAGAAATAATCTGAAAATTACCCCAAAAGAGGTGAAACTGACGTCATTTTTTGTCTGAAAAATACTGCGAAACTTTGTTCAAATTGAGGGGTATAATACAGAAACTAGCTTTGGGAGTGATTTGAGTTTTGGTCCATATTGTTTGATCGATCTTAATGCATTTTGCTGTTTCTTGATAAGAACTTTCTTCTAAAATTGAGACAGAGAATTAATTTCCATAAATAAATTCGTTTAATTCAGCACAAAAAGGGTGTTTAATCCTTTAATCCATTAGCATGCCCTTCCAAGATGACTTCCAAATCCCAGCATGCCTGAAAAAGGGGCCGAGCCGGGCAATCAGTCTTGTCGACCCAAGGGATGGCCCGGCACAGGCCCAATTTAAAACCGGTCGAGCACAACTCAACGTCCACCTCTTTAACATGTCTACTCTGCTGTGATCTATGTTTTTTTTTTTTGAAAGGTTTTTTGAAAGGCTGCTGTGATGTATGTTTAAACAGATGTTTTGGAGAATGGTTTTTTTCTGGAATTCTTTTAGGGTCTGTCTGATAGACCACATTTTTCATGGAAAATTTTCAACTTTTGTAGTGTTTGATAGACAAAATTTTTGCGGGAAAATATTTTCCAACTTTTCAAATTTTCCATCCTTTTGAGAAAAATAAATTTTTGATGTTTTGGTGGGTAAATTTTTTTTTTTTTTTTTGGGAAAAAATTCTAGACACAATAATAAAAAGAATTTCACTTTTATTGACAATTTCCATACAAAACAAAACCAAACGAATGATATTCGGTATAAAACATTATCACTTTAATGAACAATTTCCATAAAAAACAAAGTCGAACGGACACCAAACTTTCAACATTTTCCATGAAAAATTATATCAATCAAACACAATTAATTACAATTTCCAATAAAACAATTTCTACGAAATTTTTTTAGGTAAAAAATGGGTGGAAAGAAAATGTTTTATAAGGAAAAAATTTTCCTAAAAATTATTTTACTGGAAATTATAATTAATTGTGTTTGATTGGTATAATTTTCCACCATAATTTTTTTAAAAAAAAATTTTGGATTTTTTTGTTCACGTTTGACTTTATTTTACATGAAAATTATTCATTAAAATAAATTTTTTTTTACAATTAGTTATGAAATTTGTTAACATTGCCAAAAAATAACTCGAAAACTATTTTTTCATCAAAGTTTAGTGTACGTTTGACTTCGTTTTATATGAAAATTGTCTATTGAAACGTTATTTTTTTACAATTGGTTATGAAATTTATTTTCATTGCCACAAAAAAATAAAATAAAAATGGTCAAATCTGGATGGTGGGAAAATGAAGTCCCCCAAAACAAGGAGAGGGGCGCGTGGGTGGGGGGTGGGAAAATCTTTTACATGGAAAATTTTTGACATCAAACAGGCCTAAAGTAGGAAATGGAAAACCATTTTTCATGAAAAATCCCTCCAATCAAACAGTGTCTTGCTTATTGTTATACACCATATCAATGAAACAGATATAGGCACTCTTTTTCTACTGTATTTTAGCTGAGGGAAAGAAAAAAGCTTAAATCTTCTGAATTTCAACATTCTACTTCTTGACCTCTGAATTGAGGGGAAAAGTAACAGTTGCTCCATCCAAAATTCCAACTAAAATGCAGCTCAAAGCCAAGTTCATCTCATTATCATCAACCTCGTCCAAAATTTAACATTACCTGAAGGATACATTTGCTAGTTTTAACATTCACAACCTACAATATCATACTGTATTACAGTTGATGTGATGATGTTCATCAAATTGTTTGAAGATCACTTCATATTAATAAGATCAACAAGTAGCTGCAAAGTGCCGGAGTCCCTGCAAGCCTCCCGTATAGCGGATCGAACTTCAGTCTTGTATGGTTGCCTCCCTTAATATTTTTTGAACAAGCTTGTTTGCTAATTTCTTTACTTTGTCATCAAACGGAGACTGCAAGTTTTTCTTCTGCAACATATAACTGTCTTCAGTCGCAGTGCTCAATGATGAACATGAGATAGCAAGTGTGCAAAATTTCAAGTCCTTTTTGTTCCTTTTTTTGTGATATAACGAACAAAAATCAATGCAAGTGCAAGGCAATAATACTGAAGACTGCTCAATATGCTGAAAAATGTGATCTTGACAGCATATTGAATCCAAAACTAGATCACCGCAGAAATGAAGAAACCAATACGCAAATAGAAATTTAAACTAAAAAAATTCAAAGCAATCAAAAAATGATATGTCATCCATATCAGATACCGTGCCTGCAGTTCAGTTGCCCTCTACAGGTTTTGTTCCCTTCAGCTCTAAAAGCTCATCATCAGAGAACCAAAGCGAATTCTTAAATGTAGTTGTAAGCATATCTTGATATACGGAAATATTGTCATAATGGTTAACAATTTATCCAAAAAATTCCTTCCAAACAAGGTATTAAATCTATGTTTTTACATACGGGGTTCCAAGAAGAGTTCTTCCGCAGACATTCTACAGTTAAGAAATAACATTATCGAGCATTTGTCATCAACTTCCCCTTCCTCAAGCATTACCCTACATTCAGGTCCCTATTAAGGATCTTGTAGTACCCTTGCAGGAGTTATTTATTTGCTACCCCAACCAATAACCAAACTTCATAACTCATATTGATGGAATATTATGAGATAAAATTATTTATTTAGTTTCCAGTTTTGATATTTATTTTAGTAAACATAATTAAGGATTTGATTTAATAGCTTTCATTCAGCCTCTTACCATCAATTTATTTGATTTAATTAAGTTTCTCCTTCAAACAATCCGACATAATTATCTTAATGTAATGAGCACAGTGTAACAATATGATTAACAGGATCAGAAAAACAATTCGAGCCAACCGACTTCATGATATTTCCTTAAAACAAATTTGATGTCTTCAAATGTGTTAAATGCGTTCAACAATCGTTTCTCATAATAGAACGAATTTCGTCTCCTACGAAAGCAACACGGCAATCTACAGGAGTTCCAACTAACTCAATGAAGTGTATTCACTTCGAAAACAATATCAGGACGAGAGAGGGAGAATGAGATTCAATGCAGAGAATATTTGCAGTGAAAATTGTGTAATTATTTCGGCAACGGGGCTGACAATTTATAGAATCGTTCGTGACTATTTGAACATCCTTCAAACCTTTCAGACTAGTCACCATTGTTCAGGCAGGCCCCCAAAAAAATCGAACAGGCACCATGGTTCGATTAAAAGTCAACTGTTAATTGGTTAAAAATCGGTTAACGGACTATCCAAAATAATTACCCGAAAATAAGCCCATTAATAAAAAATAATTTTATTAAGTACACAAGAATTTGATTAATTACAATCTGATCTAAATTAAATAAAATTTGTCAAAAAAGATAATATAGTACAAGGACGTACCCGCACACGGACCAGACTGGGATCGGGCTCGGGCTCAGGCACGTGCTTGTGTCGTGCCAAGGCGAGTCGGCCGGACAAACGGCGGCGACGGCGCGCGTGCGGGGTTTGGACCGAATCCTATAGGATATAGATCTCCCCCTTCTAAAGACTATTGGTACTCATTGAAGGCCAAACTCAATTCTCAACCTTGCATAATATAAACAACACCAAAGTTTCCTAACTTTCCTATGTGGGACAAATGTTTGACAATTTTCAATACATCAAATCCTTCACTAGTTCATAGTTTTAAGTGGGTTACTTTGACATTAAATATTTCATTCAATACTAAATAATTTTTGATAAATAAATATATAACGTTAATCCTCTTGCGGAGTGAACGTGAATATGCTAGGTCCCGTTAAAATAAGGCACGGGTCCCACTGAAATTTGGGCTCAAAGTTGACCTATTTCATTAATATAAAACCATTTTCCCAACAATTCTCCACGTGAATAAAATATGTCGACTTTTTTCCAAACAACAACGTCTGATATGTTTTTTCGAAGTAAAATTGAAGAAAACTGCATCGGGATAAGTAGCCAAAGACTTCGAACTTTTCCTAGTAAAATCTATCGGATATACTTATCCAATTAGTAGCAAGATGCTTTGAACAGTCAGTTGTTCGTGCACACCTATACAATATAAGTCACACAGTTTCATTCGAACACAATTGGTTCTCACGTTTGTGTCCATTTTGGCCTTGGACACCTCCTGATTCATGAGTGATTTTTAGAGAATTAATATTCACATATCTCTTAGAAGCGGCCCATTCTCACCCACATTAGTGATTTTCATAAAGAGTATTATGCTATACTCCACTTGAACGGATCAAGATATAAAAATCATTAAAAGCGTAACTTATTCTATGTCGTGGTAGTTAGGCACCGTCTCATCATAGGAATGGGTAGGAAGAAAAATTTTCCCAGTACGTACTAAGTTTTTCACAGTTCGATTGTCCCATTGATCCTAGATATTGGGATCTCCAATCAACTAGATTGGGTTGCCACCATGAAAATTTTTGATTATTTTATCAATTTTAATCACATCCCCTTCGATGAACTTTCGACTTGCTCTCTTGTTAAGCCTTTAGCTAGCGAATCTGCAATATTCTTCTTTGATTTCACATAATCTATAAAGAGAATACCAGTAGAGAGCAAATGTCTAACGATATTGTGTCTATGACATATATGTAGAGATTTACCATTATACATAGCATTTTGTGCCCTACCAATTGATGATTGACTGTCACAATGGATACATATAGCAGACACAGGTTTTGTCCAACACAAAATATCTTGTAGAAAATTTCGTAACCATTCGGCTTCTTCCCCAACTTTGTCTAACGCAATGAATTCTGATTTCATCGTTAATCTAGCTATACATGTCCGTTTTGAAGATTTCCATGACATTGCAGCACCTCCAAGTGTAAATACATATCCACTTGTCGACTTGGAGCCTTTAGTATCTGATATCCAATTTGCATCACAATGTCCTTCAAGTACTGTTGGATATCTCGAATAGTGCAATCCAAAGTTTTTGGTATGTTTCAAATACACTAAAACTCTAACAATTGTCTTCCAGTGCTCAGTGCTTGGATTACTCGTATATTTGCTTAGCCTACTAAAAGAGTAAGCAATGTGAGGTTGAGTGCAGTTCATGACATACATTAAACTGCCAATAATGCGAGAGTATTCCAATTGAGACTTACTATCACTAGTATTGAAAACAAGATGCATACTTGCATCCATAGGTGTTTTCATAGGATAATGTTATATTTCTTGAATTTATCAAGAGTCTTCTCAACGTAGTGTGATTGGGATAAAATGAGACCATGAGATGTTTTAGAAATTTTAATTCATAATATAACATCGGCCACACCTAAATCCTTCATTTCAAACATACTTGTTAACAACATTTTAGTAGTTTGAATTATGGTATCATTGTTACCCATAATCAGCATGTCATCTACGTATAAACATACCATAGAATATCTATTTTGAGTGCTCCTGACATGTACACATTTGTCAAACTCGTTAATTTTGAAACCATTTGATATCATTACTTGTCAAACTTTTCATGTCATTTTTAGGAGCATGATTTAATCCATAAAGTGATTTAACAAGTCGACACACTTTTTTTTCCTGTCCTAGGGCCACAAATCCTTCAGATTGCCCCATATAAATTTCTTCATCTAATTCACCATTTAGAAAGGCCGTTTTAACATCCATTTGATGTATATCCAAACCATATGCTACTATTGCAATGAGCATACACATTAAAGTAATTTTTGTTGCTAGTAAATACGTATCGAAATAATCAAGACCTTCTTTTTGCTTGTAGCCTTTAGCGACAAGTCTAACTTTATACTTGTCAATAGATCCATCTGCTTTCATTTTCCTTTTGAAAATCCATTTACACCCCCAATGGCTTATTGCCGGATGAAGGTCTACTAATTTTCATGTATAATTTTGTAGTATGGATTCAATTTCACTGTTAACTGTTTCTTTCCAAAATGAAGCTCCGGTTGATGACATAGCCTTTTTAAAAGTTTGAGGTTCATTTTCTAACAAATATATTAGAAAATCAGGCCCAAATGAGGTTTTCGTCCTAGCCCTCTTACTGTGTCTATGTTCTTCTTTATTTATAGATTCTTAATCTGCATCCTCAGTATTATCATGAGGTTTTTTTAGTGAATTTGATTCACTTTGCAATTTGTAAGGAAAAATATTCTCGAAAAATGTAGCATCCCTTGATTCAGTAATCGAATTAACATGCACATCGGGTATTTCAGACTTATGTACTATAAATCTGTATGCACTACTATGATAGGGAAACCAATGAATGCACAATCAATGATTTTAGGTCATATCTTAGCCTTTTTAAGTTTAGGAACTGCTACCTTAGCCAAACATCCCCATACCTTTAAATATTTATAGTTAGGTTTGTAACATTTTCATAATTCATAAGGTATCTTGTGTGTTTTTCAATGTGGCAATTTGTTGAGAATATAATTGGCCGAAAGTAAAGCTTCCCCCCTACAAGTTTTTCGGTAATCCAGAACTTATCAACATAGCATTCATCATCTCCTTCAATGTTCGATTCTTTCAACAATGTCATTAGATTGAGGAGAATAAGGCGCATTAGTTTGATAAATAATTCCATGTTCCGAACAGAATTGTTCAAACGGATAATCATATTCACCACCTCCATCACTTCTTATTGCCTTAATCTTTTTGTTAAGTTAATTTTCAACCTGTAACTTATAGTGTTTAAACACTTCAATTGTTTCGTCTTTGCTTTTGAGTAAATATATATAGTAATATCGAGTGCAATCATCGATGGAAGTGGTAAAGTATTTATAACCGCCTCTACTTTGCACAAATTTTAAATCACAAATATCGGTGTATATTAAGTCTAGTGGTTCGGTATTTCTTTCAACAGAACGAAAGGGTAAACGAGCCATTTTTGCTTCTATACATATATCATATTTGTGATTAGGATCTAAATTGCACTTTGGTAGTAAATCCAATTTGATTAGTCTATGCAAAGTATTATTATTTATATGTTCTAATCGTTCATGCCAAATATTAAATGAATCAAGCAAGTAAGAAGAATATATAATTTTATTCATAAGAGGTACAATAGTAATTACATTCAGCTTAAAGAGTCTCTCATTTAGGTAATCATTTCCTACAAACATGTCATTCTTTGTAAGTACAAATTTGTCCGAGACAAATACTAACTTAAATCTGTTTTTGCTTAACAAGGAACCAGATACTAAATTCTTTCGAATATCGGGCACACGAAGAATTTCGTTCAAAGTGAGCTCATTTCCACTTGTCATTTTTAGCACTATCTTTCCATGTCCTTCAATCTTGGAAGATGAAGAGTTTCCCATGTAGAATTGTTCGTCATTATCCATTGCTTTGTAAGTAAAGAACATCCCGTGGTTCGAGCATATGTGACGAGTGGCTCCAGTATCCACCCACCATTCTTTAGTGTTTCCAACTAAGTTGCATTCAGAAACGATCGCTGAAAGATTCATGTCTTGCACCTTATCAGAAAGGTTGTCATGGTCTGTTACATTGGCCTGATGAGGTTTTCCCTTGACATTCTTTGGCTTCCGACAGTCCTTGGATAGATGAGATGCACCACAATGTTGGCATTTGATTCCAACGAATGAGATGCACCATTCTTCTTTTCAAATTTGCGATTATCTTCTTCTATTCTCAACCGGACAATGATATCTTCAAGTTTCATTTCCTTCTGCTTATGTTTTAGATAATTCTTGAAGCCCTTCCAGGAAAGCGGTAACTTCTCAATCGGTGCAGCAACTTGAAATGACTCACTTAGTTTCATTCCTTCAGCATAGATATCACCGAGTATAATTTGAAGTTCTTGAACTTGGGATATGACAATCTTGTTATCAACCTTTTTGTAATCCAAAAACGGACCAACAATGAATTTCTTCATCCGGCATCTTCGATTTTGTATTTGGTGTTCAAAGATTCTCACAATTCTTTTGCAGACTTTGCATTACATACCATTATATAATGTGTTGTCCAATCCGTTGAGTACATAATTTCTACATAAAAAGTCAGAATGTTTCCATGCATCAACCGTAGCCAATTTTTCAATATCAAAATCTTCCTCAATGTATGAAGGCGCATCTTCTTTGAGAAATTTTGCCAAACTTAATGTCTTCGGATAAAAAGGCATTTTTTGTTGCCAACGCTTAAAACTGGACCCATTAAATTTTTCTAGTCTTTCTCCAGCGTATTAGGGAGGGGGGTACCAGGAGTTGTCATTTCTGAAACATAATCAGAAAATAAACGAGAAGAAGTAGAACCAAAATAAAGTTATAAAAAAAATTCGTTTTAAGATTGTTGTTTCTAGAGTATAAGTTTCTCATTCAAACAATTCGATAAAATTACCTTAATGTAATGAGCACATCGTAACAGTATGATTAACATGATCAGAAAAACAATTCGTACCCACCGACTTCACGATATTTCTTTAAAACGAATTTGCTGTCTTCAAATGTGCTAAAGGCGTTCAGCAGTCGTTTTCCAGGATATAACGAATTTCGACTCCTACGAAAGCAACACGGCAATCTGTAGGAGTTTCAACGAACTCAATGAAGTGTATTCACTTCGAAAACTATATCTGAACGAGAGTAAGGGAGAATGAGATTCAATGCAAAGAATATTTGCAGTGAAAATGGTGTAATTATTCTGGCAATTTATAGAATCGTTCGTGGCCATTCAAACATTTTCAGAATAGTCACCATTGTTCAGACAGGCCCCCAAAAAATCGAACATGTATCATGGTTCGATTAAAAGTCAGTTGTTAATTGGTTAAAAATCGATTAACAAACCATCCAAAATAATTACCCGAAAATAAGTCCATAAATAAAAAAATAATTTTATTACAATTTGATCTAAATTAAATAAAATTTGTTCAAAAAGATAATATAGTACAATGACGCACACGCACACGGACCGGACCGGGCTAGGGCTCGTGCCAGTTGAGACTAGCCTAGCCGGCCAGACAGACGGACAATGGCGACAGCACGCGCGCATGGGGTTGGACCGAATCCCATAGGATATAGGTCTCCCATCTTCTAAAGACTATTGGTACCCCTTGGGGCCATCTTCTAAAAACTATTGGTACCCCTTGGAGCCCAAACTCAATTCTCAAACTTGCACAGTATAAACCACGCCAAAGTTTCCTAATTCTATGTGGGACAAATGTTTGGCAATTTCCAATATATCTAAATTTTCACTAGTTCATAGTTTCAAGTGAGTTACTTTGACATTAAATATTTCATTTAATACTAAATAGTTTTCAATAAATAAATATATCACGTTAATCCTCTTACGGAGTAGAACGTGAATATGCTGGTCCTGTTAAAATGAGGTACGAGTCCCACTGAAATTTGGGCTTAAAGTTGACCCATTTCACTAATATAAAACTATTTTCCCAACATTCTCTTCATTGCACCCCTTCTTTATCTCTTTCCTCTCTTCAAAGCCACTGATATGAGTACCCGACTATAAACTCCAAGGCCTCGTGGAATTAGTCGAAATGCGCGTAAGCTGGCCAAGACATCCACGATTATAAAAAAAAACTGTTCCATAACAACATGCGTCACATATTGTTAGCGTTGTTGTCTTTTTGATAAACCAAAAATGAATATGCTAACCAGCCAAAAATAACGAAAGCATAACCATGGTTATTAGAATATGTATCTTCATTCCAAACAAAAAGATGGGGCGACGAAAACTGTTCTTTATCACCCAAAATGCATGATGTGATTCAATTGCTATAAGGTTTGACAAAACTGCCCATTAATTGAAGTATGACCCGAATTTCTTGTTTGAAGTATTGAAATTTTTTAATTGAAGTGCACGTCAAAAAGAATTTAAGTTTGGAATGTTATTGGAATCTTATGTCAAGTTGAACTTCTATTTTGAAAACTCATTGAGAGTTGAAAATTGTTATTTGACTTGAAGATGAGTTTGGAATTGAGAAAAAAATTTGGAACGCCCACCTGACATGCTTCAGATTTTTGCGTTTTTCTCTCTTCATTTTGGGCTCAATTTTGGCATCCCACTTCATCAACAACTCTACTAAGAGGGTTTGTACGTTCCCTACACGTTTCCTATAAATATTAGGCTCTTCTATATAATTTCATAAGTGTGGGAAAATAGATTATTAGAATTATATGATCCATTGTAATTTTTTTTCTTCTCCTTTATTTTTGAGTCAATAAAATCTCTTAATTTCTATGCCATATTTCTTATCTTTATTATTCTTTTGCTTGATTAAATACTTCATTATTGTGCAATATAACTTCAATATCTCAATCCAGTGGTTGATTTTATAGCAAATGGTATCAGAGCAACTTGTTTGTTTCACAACAAAAGGTATCAGAGCTTAGGTTCAACAGTTCTGCAAGAACGCAGAGTTTGATTTGTTCGAAATTTTTGTTTGTGATGACTTCTATGAAGTATAACATTCCTCTTTTTGGATCGTAGCATTAGATTTTCGCTATGGCAGGTTAAGATGCGTGCAGTACTCGCACAACTGAATTTGGATTATGCGTTGTTGGGAATTGATAAGATGCCCACAACTTTGATCACAGAGGAGAAATTATGGAATGAAAAGAAGTCAGTTTCTCACATTCATCTTCATCTATCAAATACTATTCTTCAAGACGTTTTAAAGGATGTTTCAACAGCTGCTTTATGGTTGAAGTTAGAATAATTGCACATGACTAAAAGTCTAACAAGTAAGTTGAACCTCAAGCAAAGTTTATACTCTTATTGAATGGCAGAAGGATAATCATTGGAATATCACATTGGATGTATTTAAAGAGATCGCCGTTGATTTGGAAACTTTGGAAGTAGAGTATGATGAAGAAGATTTGACCTCGATCTTATTGTGTTCGTTGCCCGCTTCGTTTTCTTCATTTTGAGACATGATTTTGTATAGTCGTGATACTCTCAGCATAGATGAGGTGTATGATACTTTGTATTCGAAAGAGAACATGAAGCACCTGGTTTCTGAGGTCAGAGATGGAGAATGCCTAATTGTTCATGGAGGTTCTGGAAAGGACATATCAAAATTTAAGTTCAGTAATCGGATTTATAAATACTGCAAGAGAAGGAGCACATGAAGAATGATTGCTACAAATTGCAGAATAAAGAAATGATGGCCGCAAATCGAAATGTGAAGCAATCAATTTTTTTTAATAAATTTCTTGACCTAATTATTAATTTCATTGTTAGCTCAAAATCTAGGCATTTTTAAGTTTTTATCCTTTTCTTTTCAATTTCATACTTTCATTCGTTAAGTACATGTCCACTACCCCGAAATCATTTGATAAATCGAAAACATGCATCTACATGCCCAAATCGAAACCGCCGACTGTCGAGTCCGACTTCCCCTCTCCACTGCCCACCGAATCTATAAATGAACATGTCATTAGTTGCATTTATATAGTATTATTGTAAATGTTAAAAAAATTAATTATGGTACGAAATGAACGGAACTCAACCCAAACAATTTCGTAAATCACTCGAGAAAGAGAGCCAAATTTAGGCTTAAGCTGCAAAATAAATCTGTGGACCTGCACTATGAACAATGTTCGCCGCCTTCCTCAGCCGCCTCTCCCGCCAGAAATCACCGCCCTCAGTCACCCTTTCCTCCAATCGCCACCCGCTCTCCACCACCACATCCTCCTCGTCCCTCTACACAAAATACTCTTTCAAGCCACCAGCCTCTCTCAACCCCCACAACTCCATTAAACCCCAGCCCAGAACCTCACCCCAACAACAACCCCACCACGAAAAACCCTCCAAACCCCCGTACCGCCCACCATCATCCCTCGACCGGTCTGGTCAAGAGCCAGTCCGTTCCAACCTCCCTTTTGATTTCCGGTTCAGTTACACCGAGAGCAGTCCAAATGTCAGACCCATTGGCCTTCGCGAGCCTAAGTACTCCCCATTCGGGCCGGGCCGTGTAGACAGGGCCTGGACAGGTGTTTGTGCCCCGGTGACCGACCTGAAGGAGTGGTCCTCGGAAAAGGAGGAAGATTTGGAGGAGAAGAGGAAAATATTGAGAGAGAGAGTTCAGGGAGAGCCGTTGACGAATGCTGAGAGGAAAGCTCTCGTCGAGAGGTATCAGAGGCACCGGACGAAGAAGCAAATTAATTTGGGTATTTTAATCTTTTAACTTTTTTCCTTGCTGCTTCATTCAGTGAATTGAATATTGATTTCAGGGTGAATTGATTTTTTGCATTCTTTTCTATGGTATAGAGCAAATTCTTAAATGATTGTTCATCAATTACTACATGAATAAGAATAAAAGAAAGAAATGAATGAATGGATAGGAGAATTTGAATAGAAAAAAACCGTAAACTCCGCAAGATATGTGCAAATTATATTGACACGAGGAGTATTAGCACTATAAGTTGTAGAAAGCTGCACACTATGCACAAAATTGTGGTGACTAGATTGGCATGAAAACAATTGAGAGGAAAAAGGAGCACAGTCGCACAGGATTGTATTTGTCTTCAAGCTGTTATGAGGATCTTTCTGAGTAACTAAGGTTAAAATGGTACTCAGGTACCATTTGCCATTTGGGCTCCAGTTAGCATATTGTAATGGAAAATGGGTGATTACATTGCTCTCGTATATTTATGAAGAAACATTCTTTTGTCACTCGGGTAAACTACATATGCATAAGCAAGATCACATTTGGGGTTACTTGGCTTTGTTTTAACTTTGTACATTTACTCAGGGAGGGATGGTTTAACACACAACATGTTGAATGATATTCATAATCACTGGAAACACGATGAGGCTGTCAGGATAAAGTGTATGGGTGTGCCTACTCTTGATATGAAAAATGTGTGCACCCAATTGGAGGTATTTCCTTTTCTTCGTGTCTACTGGAGCGTCCTTGCTGTATCTCTTTTTCTTTTTTATCACTTATCGCAATGTATTTCAATCTTAATGTCCGAACAATATAATATTACTCATAATTTTTTTCATCTCTCATGATTGTTGATGTATAAATTACATTCAGGAGTACGAGTATCTGAGGTTCAAGGTTTTGCCCTTTTATTTTGTGTATTGAGGTATTTTGCATATCTTCCAGGATAAAACATTTGGTAAGATCATTCATAGACATGGCGGTCAACTTGTATTGTACAGAGGTAGGAATTATCATTCTAAGAAAAGACCTGTGATTCCATTAATGCTATGGAAGCCTCGGGAGCCAGTATATCCAAGGCTTGTAAAAACTACTATTGATGGCCTAAACATTGAGGAAACTAAAAATATGAGGAAAAGAGGATTATCTGTCCCTGCCTTAACAAAACTTGGTAATATTTCTTCTAATCTTGCTTTAGTTACTATATTTGATGTACTACTACTAATACTTGGATGTTAATTGCAGCAAAAAATGGTTATTATGGTAGTCTCGTGCCTATGGTCCGGGATGCTTTTCTCACTGAAGAGCTGGTACGGATAGATTGTAAAGGCCTTCAAAAGAGTGACTACAAGAAAATAGGCTGCAAATTGAGGGTAATAATTAATAAAGCATATTATATTATTTGATATTGTATATGATTGCACATGTCTGTTAGCATGAAAAGACTTTTGCTTGCTTTTATACTTAGCCTTTTGGAGTTGATCCACAGAGTAAAATAAGGCATGTCTTCCTAAATCGGATTTTATATATGGGCATGGTAGCCTGTATTCTTGGTTAGGGCGTCTGAAATTTGTTTAATTTTTTCCATTGTCTTGCAATGTTGTATTTGTATTGGAGTTCAATGGATACCTGGATGCTAGAGGTGACATTGTTTTATTCAAAAAATATAATCCTATCATATTGGATTAACAGAAAAGTCGGATTTAGTGAACTCTTGTATAATTGAAAGGGTTTTCTACCCCCTTACAGTGTGTGAAACTTGCTAGACATATACTCTTATAATTCCTTTTAAGTTTAGCATATATGTTGGTATAAGTTTTTGATCTTCATTTGTCTCCATAATTCTATTCAGATATCATAATGCTCCTTAAGCAGTCAGACCCTCGTTCTGTTAAAACAAATTTTTGCTCCACTGTTCCATTCTTAGCTTGGGATTCATTCCATTTCGCGAATAATACGTTTGAAAATATTGCTTTTCTTGCTTACATCACATTAAATAGCCATCTTTATTCCGTTATTGAAATTGTGGTACAACAAAAGTAAAAGAAAGAAGTAGAGACATGTTCAGGCACAGTGAGTTTTGAGTACTCGTGAGACAGGTGAACACAAGAATTGGCTCTTCGTGGCAAATATATCTATGATTATTCGACTCATAATCCGCGCTTAGTTATTAAAATTCACGTGTTTTTACTTGATTAAGGTGATAGTATATTTTCTCAACTCAAGATTTTGTTATTTCTTTATTTTTAATTTTTTGTAAGATAAGGGTAAAAACATGTTTATCATAACATTTTCCATGTTCTTTAAGGTTCTAGTCACTCTTTGGAATGGCTGCAACTTTTAAATTGACTAAGAGCATGTTTGGCTAAACTTTAGAAATGGTAAAATTACTTTCTTGGAAAGTAATGAATTAATTTTCAGAAGTAAGTTTTGGACTAAAGATCCTAAAAAGAAATAAATTATAAAAATGCTCAAACATGTTGGGAAAAAAATGTTACTTAAAAGTAACATCAAGCTTACCAAACATACTCTGATTACCTACACAATCTCTTTATTATTGGGCATTGCCTTCATTGTCTCGTCGATTGCAAACCAAGAGTTTCTTATTGGAGATTGTGTATTCTTTTGATACAGGATTTGGTGCCTTGTATTCTTGTGACTTTCGAAAAGGAGCAGATTGTGATGTGGAGGGGCAAAGACTATAAACCTACACATGAGGGATACTTTCTCACGGAGAGAGAATCATTTAGCGACCCAGAGGACGATTTAGCCAGTCCTGCATATGGAAATAAGACAGGAGACGACACTCAGACTGAGAACAATTTTGATTCTGGTGATTCTGATGACGAGTTTGTTTCAAGTTATATGGATCCAGCATGAGTTCATGCTGGGGAAGAAAATAATCTGCAACATTTATTTACGGAAACGAGATGCATATCAATATGTTTGGCTCAGCTTTTAAGTAAGATTTTGTCCCAAACATGTTTAGATAGGTAGTAAAAAAACAGTCTAATTTTGATAGTACAGTATATTAAGTTTTTAATAACTTATTTACTTATATTTTCTTTAAAGATTAGCCAAACATGGACCAAAAGCTCCTTATTTTATTGAATATTCGATCACCAATGCTCCTCATTTTTGTTGTCACAGGATATGCTCACATCCGAGGAAATATGCACAAGGAGTGTTGTATTGATTTGTCCTGTCATTTTTACTTGATTTGTCTAGCTTCTGTGCAAGTCTAAGCGGGTCTTTCATGTTTGGCATAGTTTATTAGATTATGAGTTGTTGGTCTCTTATGAAATGCGTGGATAATAATCAATGAGTAAAAGTTGTGGTTTTACAAAATGCGTGGATACAAATAGATTTGACTAGTTTATAATAATTATAAGTTTTACCAAACATGGTACGTCTATTTACTGCAATTTGATTTCTTGTATGGCTAATTTTTCAAGAAGCTTGGTATCTTAATGGAAATTGATGAAATAAGTGGTTTAGAAAATGGAGATTCAAATAGGATGAAATGAAAAGGACAGATACCTAGAAATGTGACACTTGTGGTCTTTTTTCAGTGAAGGTGAATCACCTATTTAATATGCGGGCCCCCAAACATTGAAACTTGTAACACTTGGATCCCATTCAATTTTTCTTGGCATTCAGGTCCTCGAACAATCAGTTTTCATCCAGGTAGGTCCAAATGGATGGACGCCGTTCAACATCTATAAATGACTACTAATGGCAGGGGCTAAAAAATGAGCAATTTCTATCAGCTAAGTCAAGTTTCTAAGCTTTTATCTTTTTGGCACTTATATTATAAACCTTTTTTTGCAATTTTTTTTTTTATTATCAACATTTTTTTAATTAGTCAATCTTGTCTCGAATGATTATTATCTAAAAAATTCATTAAAAAGTGTAAAAAAATTAATTTGCTCATCGTATTTTTAGATAAGTTAAGTTAGACAAAATACGTTTTATTCAGAGCACACTCTTGTTTGGGCTCTTATTTTTTTAAAAATGCATTTTTAAAAAAAACCCATTTTCAACTGCGTGCACACTCATAAAATAATATTACACGCAAATTTAAAACTTGTTCTTATTTTCTAATCGTATTTTCTTCAAACAATCACTATTTCAAAATACATTCTCTCTCAAAATCTCATTTTAATGGAGTTCAATCAGGGGCTAAATAAATATTTGGGCGAAAATTATCAATAAGAGACAGAATGTGTTAATTAATTGAGCTTTAAAATAAAAATGCGAAGGAAAAAAATTGGAAAATGTAAGTGCAACAAAATAAACAAATAATGGGATCTTCATTTATAATAAAAATGTGGGTAGATTTAACAAAAAAAGGTTATGGTCTGGATATAATTACTCTTTGAAATGACGTAAAAGAGAGTGAAAAATGAATTATCCTCAGTACTAGAAACGGACAAAATACCAGAAAAATCGTCCAAACCGACTGGGGTCGACAGATAAACGATTTGGGTCAAATCTTGTCCAATTAGAAAACCGTGGGTCAAGTTGGATTGCGGGTTTGTCCAATTGCAAAGGTTTGTGGACCCCTATTGAAATCTACCCATAAAATAATTCTAATTTCATTATTGTGTTATGTCCTAATTTTGATTTCAATAAATACCTAGGTCTAAAATTATTTATTTCGTGAAAGCATACATGTTTTAGTTTAAATGACTTCAAAAAATAATTATTATTATTTTTAAATTATTTGAGAAGTTTGGGACGTGTTGATAATTATTAAGGAGATGTTTGGTACGTATTTCACCATTAATGTTTACTTCACTTGCACGCTCTTCGTGAATGTAACTTAACCTAATTAACATTATTTAAATTATTATTATTATTATTGGTTCAATGTACTATTATAAAAAAATAAAAATTATGATTCTAGTCTACATTATGCTCCTATTTGGTACGGATTAAAATCGAATTTTAATCTAAATCAAAATCAAACAATCAATATTAACCACATCTTTCATAGGTCCACAATTTTTTCAACCACGCATTTCAATATTATTTTGTTAGAAATTCTTTAGAATCGAAATTTATAAAATGACAAGAAATATTGAGGTGATAAAACTACTTCATAAGGTTAATACTCCGTAGAAGTATAATTTAAAGCTTTTCTTGTCTCGAAAAATTAATCTTTTATGTTTTGAAATTTTTCATATGATTCTTAAAGCAATGCTCCAACTTTATATCCAATAAACTACCAATCTAACCGTTAAATTGTGAACCTAATTATTGTTGTTGGGCAGAACGGTAACGGGACCAATCTTCGGACCATAATTTCATTAAGGATACTTTAGGAAATTCACATCTGTAATTTTGATTTTATCCTAATTTGTCTTATAAATAAGTAGTTGTCATTCAGATTTTACATTATCGTATAAAAGATAGACATATGTTAGATAAAATAGGGTGCGTATGGAAGATGACGTAGTTTCATATTGAAGCAAACATCTATAATTTTTATTTTTTTATTACGATTTTATCATTCTTGGTGTTGTGAAATTATAATTATAAACAACCAACCGACTCAGTGATTAACCTCGACTAAGTTAATTTTTAGGTCGGGTTTCATAATTATGTATGTAAAAGAAAAATTCAGATATACCTACACGGGAGCGCTCGATATAAAATTGTGTTATGATTTGCGACTCAAAATATTTTCAAAATCAATTTTTTTTTTTCTTTTCATAAGTTCTATCAAAGGAGCACTAAATATTACTTATTTTTCATCAAATACAATATTGATATTTAATAATCTAAAATTTTCGAGTAAATTAATGATATTCTTGAAAGTAATGATGATTAAAAAAATAAAAAGCACTGATCAGATGATGCCATAATTTCTTCTTTTAGTTGTTGCTATACCAGGAAACAAAACTATATTAGGATTGGATAAAGTTTAATAATCCACGCCAAGATTGAAAAAAAACAAATAGGAAAAGCTGACCTAACCATATAAAAAAAGATTAATGTTACAAGTCCTACTAAAGTTACAAGAACCGTGCTAATTTGCTCGAAAAGGGGTGCCCGGATCAAACCTGGGTGCCCCCCTATTGGTGGGGGGTCTAACTCAGACCCACCTACCAATAGGGGGCACCTGGGCGCCCCTTGCCCGGGCAAAGGGGCTTTGCCCAAGTTACAATCTCAATTAAATGACGTTAGATGATATATTAAATAAAAGGTATAATTAAAAGACTTATTTAATTCTAGATATCATTTAGCCCTTATTTGGTATAAATTAAAATTTTCATTTTTATTTTTCTACTCATTTTCAACCACGCATTCTTTAATAAAATAATATTTTTCATCACATCAATAACTTTTCCTTTTTTTCTCAACCACACATTCTCCATCAATCTACTATTCCAGAATATATTCTTCCAAAATAATGTGGCTCAAACATATCCTTAATTTCACATTAACGACATCAAAATTGATGTTGTAACCTCAGTGAAACTAAATATGATTACTCTGCGAAAAAAAATCTCCTCTTGTTTCATCCTCCACCCACCGCATATAATTATAATCCAAAGCCCACTTAATTTTTGGTAATTAAAAGTGGAAAAGTGGTCCCCAATCATGTACAATCGCTCACACTCTCTTAAAATGCGAACCCAAAATACAAAAGCCAAGAGATTTCGAAATAACCTAAGCCATTTGTCCTAAAAGGCACCCCACGCCCACTTGCCGACAGGTGTTATTGCAACTTTTCAGTTAGGGCATCAAAATCCTGTACCTTTTTTTGAGTTTTATAGTATATTTATATGTAAGTATATATAATATAATTTTTTTTTTTTCTCGAGAATCAATTCACAACCCAATATTTTTCTTGCCACGTGCCCACTTTGGACCAGTTGGATGTGGTGAACACTTGCTTTGTTTCTTGGTATCAAGTGCTTCTTGAGAAGCCCTAATTTTGTGTATAAATTAGATGGCTTCTTGGATCCCTATTTTGTGTGCAAACTAGATGGACGAGACCAACCGTGCTACTTGTACAGGCTCAATCACATAATTTTATTTTATTTTATTTACAAATAACATATGACAACATCTGATTTGAAGTTGCAAAAAAATAAAAATAAAAAAATAATAATAATGGTAAAAACAGACCATATATGTGTTGTCAGTGCAACACTTGTATCAGACCTATAAACAATTCCTACAATGGGAATTGTTCTGGATGAGAGTATATATGTTTAGTGGCATTTGTTAAGTGCTTATGACTCGGGTGTATGTCGCGTAATCGATACGAACTTCATAATTTTTTTGATTATTTTATGTATCTGCGATCTATCATTGATATCAACATTTTATTTTAGTCATTAATGCGATCATCATACTTCGGTAAGTGGATTCCACGTATAATCAGATTTCAAATCTTTTAACTATTTAGTCGTGTCTATCTGATTACGCCATTTCTTTTTTATAGAAATGAGAGTCGGAACCTAACCACTTTGTTTAAGTGAAGTTTTGGAAAATTGATTCAAGAATGTGTTCAACCAAGAAAATAGTTGAGTGGTTACCTCTTGGAAAGAATTAATATAATAATTAGTCGTGTTTCTTCTTAACTATTTTCCAACTTCAAAATAAGAGTAATAAGAATTAAAAATACTTATATATTGACCCCTATTATTTGGGTATTATTAGACGAATAAGTGAAAACTCAAACATTATGAAGTGTTTTTGCATATTCTATTCAAGCACATTATTTATAATTATTAAAATCAATTGTATTTAGAGTATATCTAGAAATGTTTATAAATTGTTTAAATTATATATAAATAAAATTAAGTAATGAATAAGTAAATAGTATTTGTGAGCTTCTCTAAATGTGTGAGTAAAAATGAATACGAAAAAAATAAATAGTATTATCTATACATATTTTAGGAAAGGTAAAATTTCGAGTAATATCCTGTCTTGCCCCATTTGAGCCCACCCTGAATATATTCACTGTGTTATATTTAAATTTATTTTTATATTTTTCAATTTAAATCGATTGAAAATAAAAAAAAATATTAAACATGGCAGTAAATAAGGATTTTTATTTTTTTAATTTTTTTTAATCCTTGCCTCCCGAAAGTCCCCTGCTAGATGGCGGTGATAATGGAAAATCCGGTCCCATCCCGTCCCGTTATCATCACTAGATATCGACAAAATATATATATATTCTAGGATATTTATAAAACTAAATTATAATACTTTAAGGCTATAGATTTAATTGGTAACAAGAAAATACTTTATAAAACTGATATAAGCCCACGGGCGGAAATTTAGAAATTAGAAGACAAACAAATATATGGGAAATATTGAAGAGAAATTATAAAAAACCAGGGGTTTAAAAATTGATTTTAAAAAATCAGGTTCAAAGTTTAATTATTCAAAAATCAGGTATTTTATTTTACATATAAAATCCTAAATTTATTTAAACCGTAGAATCCATTTCTCTCAACTCTCTCTCTCCACCGCCTCCAACTCCCCCTCCTTTCCCCCTCCCCCTCCACCTTGTAGACTGGCCCAAAGCCACCTTGACCCTGCCGGTTCATTTCAAAGAAGAAATTGGTGGCAATTTGCACCTTTTGGAGATTGGAAAACAAGTTGGAAGATTCTTTTGGCCCTCACTTGTCGCCGCAGACAACTCTAAATGTCGGAAAATAGTCCCATGGAAGCATCAAAAAGACTGACAGAAATGAATTCCCTAATATTGGTATCCATATTTAATCTGAATTTTTAACCCAATTACATGGGAGTTCAGCAGTACATGCTATTTAGCATATTCTCTGGATTTTACTTTAGGCAGCTTTGTACCAATAGGATTTGCTATTCAGCCTATTCTCTGGATTTTGATTTTGTGGCTAAAAATATAATCTGCGACCTTAAAATTTGGTAATCTGTGACTCAAAATATAATCTGTAACCAACCTTTTTTTTATCCGTGACCTAAAAATTATATAATTTATGACCGTAAAAAAATCTGTGACCGATTAATTTGGAAATCTGTGACTGTGTGACCTATAAATTTTGATCTGTGACCAACTAATTTTGAAATTTGTAACCTCGAAATAATATGTGACGTACAAAATTTTTTATATGTGACCTAAAAATAATTCGTGACGTTCAAATTTTTGATCTGTGACCTCAAAATAATGCGATATGTGACCAGTAAATAAATATGTGACTTATAATTATAAATCCGTGACCATTTAATAAATATCTTTAATTAATTAAATTCATGCCTGATTTTTGAAATTTTAAACTATTTACCTTATTTTTGAATTGTGGTAAAGAATATACCTTAAATATGAATTTTTCCCAATATTGAATATGAAGGTTACACACATGTTTTTTTAATCTCATAAAAAGTAAACTATAAAATGCACATTTATATGCTTTTGTACTTGCAATTTATTTTTTTGACAAACTTTTTGTGCTTGCATTTATGAGCCTCATTACCCCCAAATTAACGAGTTTGACCTTGAAGTGCAAAATTTTGATAGGTTTATTGGCGCAAAAGGTCCCTATCTATGACGGTTATTGTGGAAAACGTCCTTACGTTCGATTTTTTGGTGCAGAACGTCCCTACCTTTGCATTTTCTTGCGCAAAACGTCCTTTTAACCAATTTTTAACATAAAATGACCGTTATACCCTCTTCTATAAATAAAACAAAAAAGGAAAGAAAAGAAAAATAAAGAATAAATTGCAATCTAGTCCAAAACATTTTTAAAAGTGCAAATCAATCCAAATAAATTATTAAAATATTAAAAATAATAATAAAAAAAAATAACAACTTTTCTTTCCTATCCCTCTCCTCCACTCCGTCAACCTCCAAATAAAAGGTTTTTATTTTTATTTTTGATTATTTTTAATATTTTAATAATTTATTTGGATTGATTTGCACTTTTTAAAATGTTTTGAACTAGATTGCAATTTATTCTTTATTTTTTTTTTCCTTTCTTTTTTGTTTTATTTATATAAGAGGGTATAATGGTCATTTTATGTTAAAAATTTGTTAAAATGATGTTTTGCGCAAGAAAATGCAAAGGTAGGGACGTTCTGCACCAAAAAATTGAACGTAAGGACGTTTTCCACAACAACCGTCATAGGTAGGGACGTTTTGCGCCAATTACCCATTTTGATAAGTAGAAATTGACAGTATGAAAATATATATATAAATTTATTTCACAAAAGGTTATGATTTGGTCGTCTAATCTTGGACTCTTGCATTTATTTATATCCCTTCATTTATAAAGTCCATGCGGTACCACTCCAATGGAGTTACGATTTGATGCTGGTACGACGGTGCAGATGGTCTAAATTTTTGCAGATAAGTGGCAAGGCGAAACCTCCCCGTGGCTAGTCTGGTGTGAGAATTTGTATGCCAAGAAGCTTTAGAATATTTTTGTATGTAAAATGATTGAGTAATCTCTCGCACCTGAGATTTTTGCTCACTGTTTGGTGGCTTTAAAATTTAAAAAATTATGTTTTTTGTTGTTCTCTTGCCACAGCTAATGACGACTTAATTTGACGATGTGGCATTGCCATGTTAATTGTGAACATAATAAGCTCTTACCCACAGTTGACACGAGATCATACATAATATAAAATGTCTACAACCATGCTATTTTTACAATCAAATTGTTGACATACATGTTGATCGACACTCACAATTGGAGGGTCCATCTTTTTTTTTTTTTTTTTAATTATGCGAGCCTCGCACGTTGTCAACATGTACAAATGGAATTTCCCAAATGTCTATAGTTTTTTGGTCATAGGAGGAAAGAGTTGAAAGAAGTTGTAGCCTATGGCTATGACTGAGTATCTCCTATGAAAATGACAAAGGACAATGAAGTCCCCCCTCCCCGCTGTGTTTAATCAAGTCCGTCACCTCGTCCATCGCAAATCAAGTAAAAAAATCATAACATCCCTATGAGTTTTCGATCTCTCATTGGACAATTTGGGTAAGTACGAGTACTAAGATGTTGATATATATCTAACTTGTACAGACACCTCAATTTTTTTACCAAGATATTGATGGCTATATGTATATATGTGTGTGTGTGCGTGTTCCTGTCTCTTTCTCTCTCTAACATTATTGTTGCAGTGGATTCGTTTTGTTATATATCTCTTTCCTTTTGATGTTACATACTAATTTTTCATCTTTGTTTGTTTTGTGGGGTTTTACCAAAACTAGCAAAGGATTAGCTTTTGAACTAAAAAATTACTGTATTCTTTCTTTTTCCTTGGTGGGGTTAGCCAAGAAAGTGAAAGCAAGAAATTATACCTACGAATAAGGAAAAAAAAGTGTGTGTGAGAGAGAAAGAGAGACTGTTTAAGTCTTTGGTTTATGATGATAAAAACCCAAAAATAGAGACTGAGAATCAATCAATCACTTGTACAGTACAGATGCACCATCCTGTGTTAAACATCTATTGGGATTTTCTTGATTTTTTTATTTTTTTTTCCCTTTCTTCTCTCTTTCTCTCTCACATACTTCATATTTGTGTCTTCCTATTTTTAGTCTCTATGCACCTCTCATCTCCAACCAAAAGGTTCTTTGAGTTTTTTCCAAATTTATAGAGCATCCCTTTTTACCACACTGCATAGTCTTTGCTTTTTCTTCTTTCGTTTTCATATTCACAATTTGGCAAATCTTTCAAAAACTTGCTCCACAGGTTGGTTAGGAACTATAATTTCTTCCTTTTATTTCTCATAATCAAAACCTTTACAACATCAGGAAGAATTCGAGATCTCGATTGTTAGTCGGGTCTAATACTGCATACCAATCGCGTACTTACTCAAATCTAATTAGGGATATTGATTTTGTTCACCATTTTTGATGCTGTTCTCTTCATTTTACAAGGTTTGTGACAATGGTGAGAGGAAAAACTCAGATGAGGCGTATAGAAAACGCCACCAGCAGGCAAGTGACCTTTTCCAAGCGAAGAAATGGCCTGCTGAAAAAAGCATTTGAGCTTTCAGTTCTTTGTGATGCTGAGGTTGCACTGATTATCTTTTCTCCCAGAGGCAAACTCTATGAATTTTCCAGTTCAAGGTAAGATCTATGTGTTTTTGGTAATTGAATTTACTGATATTTCATCAAGAAAATGCTATTTTTCATGCTGTTTTGGATTAATGATTCAGATTTTTTGTGGGTTTTATGAAATGACCAAATTTGTATTAATCTGAATCAGATCTTACAGGTTTTATCACCTAAAAATGCCGTGTAGGGCTTCTGTCTGATCATGATGAAATTTTCTTGCTTGTTCGTTGTTAGGGTTACAACCAAACAGTAAAATTCCCCATGGAACAAAGATTTTCAGAAAGAACCAGCTTTCTCCCTAATTCTTATCATAATAAATTCAAGTTCTTGATGCCACTTATGAACAGTTTTGCTGTTGGCTTAAGAACCCTATTAAAATTTTACAATTTTGATCGAGATTCCATTAATTAAACGAAAAAAAAAGGCGAGTACTGGTGCTGGTTTCTTCTGGGTTTTTGTTTAATAGGAGGAAATGATTAATAATTAGCATACTCGGAGTTAGTTTCTGCCTATTATCATAAGATTAACATACAATAATTACCTACATAATCGCAAATTATATGATTTTTTTCATTAATTAAGCCTTTGTTCGAAGTAAATTTGATAATCTGATACAGTATTCAGAATCTTCGTGCAGTACTTCAAGAAACTACAGAAAGCAATCAATTATTTTAGTGTACTTATACGAGTTATTTCATGTGATTTTTGCCCCCCCCCAAGAAATAAGTGAAGTCTCTTGAGTCCCGAATTTCAGGTGTGTTTCGGCTCCTTGAAATCTCAATTCATCCCAATTGCCCCCCATATCTCATAAGTTTATGCTTAGCTTAGCCACAACAGCAGCAACCAAGTCTTATTCTAAAAATAAAAAAAAAATAAAAAATGTGCACGGGTACGTCACTTAGTTTTCGCCGCTTGCCCCGCCTAAATTACCGGGACCATGATAGTTTTGATCGACCCTTTTCTTTTCGGACTCATTTTAGCGCAACCCGTAAAATCTTTATTATAATTCCCCTTGGTGCTCATTAATAAAGTTAAAGAAGAAAAATTGTACTCTCGAATAGTAATTAGTTTAAAGTTGAACTGCATCAAGTATGGAAGCCAGTTGGAATATAGTACTTGGATTTTTATCAACTGTCTTTGTTCAAGAGACTATGTTCCTCAGTTGCTCCCTGTATGATGCCTAAAGAATCTTTTCTTCAGAAATGTTAGTACGATTTTCATCTATAATGCTGCAGACCAAATCACTATGTAAACTCAAAATTATTTTAATGAAGAAATTAATGAACACCCCATTGAAAATCACCATTATATCCTTAATTTTAAGCTACACCAAGCAGGGACTTAATCCGGCCAACTGTGTTCTTGTTTTTTATTTGAAAAATGAAGAAGATAAAACCCTTCTTTGACATTTAGAGTTCAATTTACTCTTATCTAATCCCGTCTATTTGTTGCGAACTTGAAAAATGAAAAGATAAAACTCTTCTTCAGAAATATGAAAAATTGCATGTCGAAAAACTTAAGAAATAGTTTGGTATAAGTATGATGCATAGATTAATGATAGATCCACTTGATTTAGGGTGTGTTTGACCCACATTGTTTTGGAAAATTGTATTCTGAAATAGTAGATTAATGGAGAATGTGTGGTTGAAAAAGAAGAAAAAGTTATTGATGTGATGAAAAACATTATTTTATTGAAGAATGTGTGGTTGAAAATGAGTAGAAAAGTGAGAACGAAAATTTTAATGTATACCAAACATGGGTTTAGTGTATAATTATAAAAACATGCATTCTAGGCTAGCATATTTGAATTGGATTTATGTAAATATTAGTATATACAACATGTTCATAATTTCTTATTTCGAGTTCAATGTAAGCATTTATTGAAGAGAGTACCAAGCAATTTTCATGAATCTTGTTCAAAATTGATGCTCACAAAATCTAGATTAAAATTTAGCATTACCCTTAATCAAAACTAGACTTCTTTTCTTTCAAATTTATAAACATTTCATTCTACAAAGCCTATGTAAAAATGTCCATTACTTGAGAGGCTTGTAGGATTTGACAACTTCCCCTTCTTTGATTAGATCTCCAAGAAATTAAACCTAGCATCCGTGTGGTCCTCATTTTTTAAAATTTATTTTTCTTCAAACTCATACATTTCACGTGACTGACAATTTTTATCAACACATTTCATCAATTTTAATCAAAATCTACAAAATATCTAATTTTTAGCTCAATGAAACATGGGTTGAATTCTTATATTTGCTTCTTTCATGAAAAAGGGGATTGTTAGGGAAAGTTGTTGCTTAGTTGTTATCACAAAACAAAATAATCTCTTTCTCTTGAGGACACTTCAAATCCTTGAATACCCTCCTCAACCATGACCGAAAAAATAAAATCAACTTCTATAGTTGAGAGAGCTACTATAGGTTGCTTATTTGATGCCAATGACACTATATGTCAATGCTAATAACATATGCTGATCATCAACTTTACCTCCCAAATCACTGTCACTATAACCAACCAGAGCTATATCTTTACATTACTTGTAGTGAATTTCATGATCTAGTTTTCCTCTCAGGTGTTTGAGAACTCTTTTTCCAACTTTCCAATCATTTGTTTTGGTGCTGCAAACATGAGATTTGGCATTGTTGCGACATAAGATTTCTCACATAAAATCTTCTCTATCCTCTTCATTGCTTCCATTAGTTTTCGCTTTTTGAGAAATCACGACCTTCTTATTCTTTTGTTCAACTCCAATTCCAAGAAAATAATACAAAAAATCCACGTCTGTTTTTTTCTAACTCTTTTATTATTGATGTCTTGAATTCATCACGCATCACATTGTTGTTACTTATGAAAGTGAGATCACGAACAATCTACAAATTATTGAAATATTATATTCTTGGTCTTCCTTGTTCTAGAGTGCCTGTTCATTTGGATATATACTTGGAGTTTGCTTCAATTTTTGCAAAGCTTTCTTCCTTGGATAAATTTTGTATATATCCTTCTCCTTTCTTGTCATTGCCAAAGGGTTGCTCCACGTAAATTTCTTCCTCTATAAAGCCATTTGGAGATACTGACTTCACATCGATTTGATTGACTTTACATTTTCATTGAGTTATTATGGCATGACCCTCCATTTTCTAAAACTCATTTTCTAATGCACATTTCATGGGAAGCACAATTTTTATATACATATTTTATCAATTGTTATCAAAATTTACTAAATTTATGTTTTTGGATAAACCAAGCACGGGCTAAGTAATTGGACGGTTTCAATCGAAACACTTCCAAGTCAAGATCTTGCTTAAAATTATATGCTTTCACAACCTTTGCTTTATTATCATCATCTTCTCTTTTGAAATTCAATATTTTCTGTACACCAATTTCACCGTGTTTCTTTTCATTTGAAAGTCATATCCTATTTCCTTGGATTGAATTGGCATTTTTCAACTTTTCATGGTAGGCAGTTTCTTCAATTTTATTGGTTTTGTGTTAACAAGGAATATAAAATTTGTCATATCAACTTCATCAATTATCATTGTTTCTTCATTAATCTCTTGAACATTTTTTGTCTTTCGAAGTGGTTAATCACCATGACTTGAACTTGATGAATTTAAGTTTTCGTTCCATGCTCAACATTTGAACTTCTTTTCATATTTTCAATTTCCAGAGATTTTGCTGCTACATCTCATTTTCATGCTTCGTCCTCATTAAATTTTACATATAGACCAGTGATAATCTTGCTGTGGATTGTATAATCAGTAATCCTTTGAATTTTCAATGTAACCTGGCTTGATAGGTCTACTTTTGAAGTCTCGTTTCTTTAGTAGACCAATTCTCGTTTCTTTAGTAGACCAATTCGTTGAAGGTTTTTCGTTTATTAATAAGAAAAAGTTGGCTGATTATTTTCATCGAACATGAAACTTTTTCAGCACACGGGAGACCATAGAACGTTACCAAAAGCATACAAAAGATAATCATGCTGAAAAACACCCTCCAGATGAACAAAATATGCAGGTTATCACCATTTAAATTTCTCGAATATTTTTACAGGATAGCAAGTTTTTTTTGCTAGCTTATTATCACTCTAGTTAACTAGACGAAACTTGAAAAGTTTTTGTCACTCTATTTATTTGGAATTGCAGCAGTTAAGGCACGAGACAGCAAGTATGAAGAAGAACATAGAACTTCTTGAAATTACTAAACGGTTCGTACAAACCAGTTTTTAATAATTTTGCTTGTGAATCTTTTTTCTCAAAAGCATGTTTGGCTAAGCTTAAAAAAAGAACTTAATTTTTTCCAGAGTAAATAATGAATAATGATTAAAAAAAAAAAGTGAGATTTTGTACTGAAAAATCGAAATAACAAAATAGCAAATGCTAGAGTGGTTTGAAAAATTGAACTTAGAACATGAGTGAAGATTACAGTCAAGAGGGTAATATTTTGTACTGAGGAGCAACTTTTAAAAACTTCAAAAAAAAAAAAAAGATATTTAAGAGTAACTTTTAAGCTTAACCAAACATTCTAAACTGCGAACACATGTTGAAAAATTCTAAACAACGACCATTGATGCATTAGGAGACTTTTGGGGGAAGGTTTGGGATCATGTTCCATTCCAGAACTACAACAGCTAGAACAGCAGTTGGAGCGAAGTGTCGGGATCATTCGTGCAAGAAAGGTATTTTTGCAAATTTATGTGATTAGTATTTGTAATGAATTTCATCAATGGTCTGATTAATCTCTTTGTTCTTGAAGATGCAAGTTTTCGTGCAACAAATTGAGGACTTGAAAGAAAAGGTAAATTCCCTGAAGAAAAAATATGATCACCTGAAGGTTTTTACCCTTTCAGTTTTTCCAAATGTGAAATAGGGTTAGAATTTAACTTGGAAATACCAGAATATAAACTAAAATTTACAAGCAGTCGAGCACACGTTAAAAGATGGAGGGATAAGCCAAAATTTAGCCCGTTTGTCCCCCATTTTTTAAAACTCATTTTCACTCGCATATTTCATAGTAACCACACTTTTATTAACTCTTAACCTCACATATCATCGATTTTTATTAAAATATACTAAAAATCTGTTTTTTTATGAAAACAATTGTTGATCTGTTGTAGTTTGCTAATTAAGGATTTTGTTTCAAAGACCTATAAAAGCTAGCGCGAAAATAAAAATATAGTTTGCTTCAAATTTATTGGGAACAAGACTTACTATGTTGCTGTATGCATTATACATGTCTGTGCAAACGCACAAGCACACGGACACGCACAACAAATTACGAGCTTCAGTAAATACTTATACAAAACCTTTCCTATCTTACCAAATCCAGGGAAAAGCTCTAGCAGCTGAAAATGCAATGCTGTGTGAGAAGGTGAATTCACCATTTTCTCTGTGCATATTTTCTAGTTCATTCTTTCTGATTATTTTCATAATTATATGATTACGTAATTATTATACATCGATACGTACTGATAAAATTTCGAGACGTTGATTTGAGGTTTTGATGGTTTAGTTTGGACTTGAACCACAACAAGGATCAAATGAAGAGAGAGCAACTGTGGCATGTACAGAGAATAGTGAAGTTTCAGATGTTGAGACTGAATTGTTCATTGGACTTCCAGAAACCAGAAATAAGCGTAATTCTCTGCAGAAATGATGAGATAATTCAAATGTCAAAAAGTAATTTTTTTTCTTTTCAAATCGATAGAAACGATTGCTTGTTTGATAAGATGGGTTATCGAACACGAAATGGTATTAGAGGAAAAAAAATGAAGATGATATCGCCAGCACTCTTAAAAGAGTCTGGAGTACTCAGTATCATGCATGTCTTTAAAATCTCTGTGAGTAATTTTTATTTTTATTTTTTTGCATTGGAACAGTGCTTGTACTAAAGATTTGCTGAACCTTCAAATATTTTTATCTTATGGGAGTATCTCATAGTTTCTAGTTGTCATTTGGATGCTTTGGGGCTCGTTTGATTAGGCTTTGAAAAGTAAAAAAGTGGCTTATGAGATTGAGAAATTACTTTCGAACATGTTTTGATATTTTTCTGAAACTGCATCACCCAGATCAAAGAGCTATTAGAAAAAAAGTTGACCTATTGTGCCCTTGTTTAGTGGTGATTAAAATCAGATTTTTTTTTGTAGATTTTGATAAAATGTGATGAAGTGTGTGGTTCAAAAGTTGTGAGTTCAATAAAATGTATGGTTAAAATTAATTGTGATTTTGACTTAAATTGAATTTGAATTTTTACTAAACATGGCGTAATTTCTTGAAAAACTCGCTTACAACAAGCAGAATTTCTATCAAATGGGCATTTTAGAGTGTGTGGTTTGGGAGAATTAAAAAAGTTGCAATACTGGTTCTCAACAAAACACTTTAATAGCAAGTTCACGAATCTCACAAATTAGTATCTTCAAAGGCAGATATGGTTCAACTCCTTGTTAAATCATCGTGTGATCCATATAAAAGACCGTTGTTTTGTGTATCGAGAATATAATTGTAATGAAAGGTTGAGAACTTACTCTTTTTTTTTTTTTAATAAAAGGTTGAAACTAGCTTGCTTCTCAAATGATAGGTTTGAGGACTAATGATGCAATCATTAAGAGATTGTTCGTTCTTGGTATGTTTGTTGCGCCACATTTTAATTGTTTGTTGATTGTCTTGTTCAGTTCAATGTGTATACAACTATAAAATAGGATCCATTGCTAAAAAGAATTATCACAAGAATGAAGCTGGGCAATTGATGAAAAATGGGATTAGAAATGCTAATAATTGTTGAACTTTTAGTGATTTTGTAGCGCCTCGAGTTCCGTTAACCCGGATTATCACGTCATCGTCTTTTGCCCTAATTTAATAATCGAAATTTACAGAAATAACCTAATTTTTTGAAATCACATTTGTAATTGAAAACTTCGTCGGCAAGAAAACTCATAGGATAATTGTTTTAAAATTTAAATATCATGTTTTTGGAATAGCGGAAACGACAATACATTAACAATGTTCAAATACATAAATTTCAAATTTAATAATTATTTCGATAATCAAATTTTGTGATACCACTGCCCATCAATCATGATCGCCTCCGAAATCTGCAAATATTATTAAAATAACAGAGTGAGAGGCGAAATCTGCAAATATTATTAAAATAACAGAGTGAGTATTTCGAAAAAATACTCTATAGACTCGTAGCCGATAATTAATTTACAGAATAATTGAATACACACTTATGCAATATACAACGTGATATCTTCATCTTCTTTGACTCATTTTCTTGAAAATCATAGGCTCTTAAAAATCATAGGGTGTATGTAGTCTTTCTTTCTCGTGCATATAAAGCACATAAGTTATGAATAACATTCTCATCTTATCTCATAAGAGATTCTCGTCTTTCTCGTGCAATTAAGCATATAAGTTATGGAAAGTATAACAATATCATATATCTCATATGACATATTCTCATCTCATGCATTAAAACATATAAATCACGTAAATTCACATAAAGCATGCAATTATAATTTAAACTAATTAATGGTGGAGAGTCTACCTCAATAATTCTCGAGTTAGTGCAAAAATGAAGCGGAAAGTGATCTCAAACTCTTAATCGTCCGTACGTTTCGTCTAACCAAAATGGAAAATAAGTTTGAATTAGTATTTCGAAACTTTAAAGTTTTAAAGTGTTAAAATAAAGTTTTGGGACTTAATTGAAAATTATCGAAATTGTAATAAATGGCTTAAAATGATAAAATAAAATTTAGGGGCTAAATTGAAAATTTATTAAATTTGAAAATAAAAGTTTAAGGGCTGAAATAGTAATTTTTGAAAGTTAGGGACTAAACTGTAAATATAATAAAGCTGAAAATAAAAGCTAAAAGCTGAAATAATAACTTTTAAAAGTTTAGGGACTAAACTGTAAATATAATAAAGCTGAAAATGTAACTAAAAATTGAAATAATAGCTTTTAGAAGTTTAGGGACTAAACTGTAAATCTATTAAAACTGAAAATAAAACTTAAAAGCTAAAATAATAACTTTTGAAAGTTAGGGACTAAACTGTAAATATAATAAAGCTGAAAATAAAACTAAAGGGTTGAAATTGCACCTTTTATAGGTTAAGGACTTAATTGAAAATTTGTTAAAACTGAAAATAAACTAATAAGGACTGAAATAATATTTTCTAAACTTGGGGACAGAATTGAAGTTTATTAAAACTGAAATTAAAATGTTAAGGGTTAAAATTAAAATATTTAAAACCTAGGGACTGAAATAAATTAATTTGAAACTTGGGAGCTTAAAAGTAAATCTTTCAAAAATAAAAATATACATCCTTCTTTTCTTTCTCTCATTTTGAGAGAGAGAGAGAGAGAAAGAAGGCTCGAGAGGAACGATGGGAGGGAAGAGCGAAGCTCGTCCCTTGATTCCAGCATCGTCGCCGGCGGTAGGTAAGTAGGGTAGGAGTTTCTATCTTTTTTTTTTTTTTTGGTATTTGTCCGAAAAATGGGACAAGGTTTGGGCTCGATTTGGGGGTTTTTATTTCATGATTGGGTGGTTTTTGGGGTTGCTTTGATGGCGGTTTGAGGTTGTTGGCAGTGAGTTTTCGATTTTTTGGGTTATTGGCCGTGAGTTGGAGGTCACGGTTTTGGGTTGTTGGTGGCTTGAGGTAGGGCGTTGGTGGCGGGTGGCTGTTGGTCTCGGGTTTGGAGGGTTTCGAAGGGTAGTTGGCCTCGTGACTGTGGGGTTCTAGATGGTGGTGTTGTTGAGGATGTATGGTGGTTTTGGACTTTGTGGAGATGGTGTGAGTTGCATGTTGGTGGTTTGATTGGGTTGAGGTTTGGTGGTTCGGTTTTGTGATTGTGGGTTTTGAGTAGGGTGTTTGCTTGGCATCTTGCTGTGGCTTGACTGGTTGGTCTCGGTTTGGAGGTGTTGGTGGGTTGGTGATGGAAACTGACTGAACCTTGCAGTGAGTTCGAATGGTGGCTGGAGTTTGTGGGTTGGAGCTAGTTTGGTGGTGTTGGTAGTTTGGTGGTTTCGTGTTGGTGGCTGCAGTGAGGTTGATGGTTTAGTGGTGAAGAATGGTGGAATGGTGAAGGTGTTGTGCAGTGTTGGTGATCGGTTTTTGGTGAGCTGCATTGTGTGTTTTTGTGTGAGTTTACTGTTGATGCTAGAAATTGATCTTCTAGCATCATTGGTGAAATTACAGTGAGAGAATTGAGGGGGAGAGGCTTCCCAAAAATAATAGTTGCTAGAATGGTAATGATGGGAGGGAAATGAAGGTATATGAATAGTAGAAATTAGGGCACAAACTTCTAGGTGGGTAATTGGGCCAAAAAGTTGGACTTTAGGGTTTTTTAATTGGGTTAAAATAATTAATTCCGGTTTTGGACTTAAAGTAATGGACTTAAATGGATTGGGCTAAAATAAATAATTTAAATTTTGGGCTTATGTAATTGGACTATAAATATTGGACTTGAAATTATTAAAAATTGGATTTACATAAAATAAATTGGAATTGATAATAAAATTATTATTCGGGATTGGATTCGATCGAATAGATTTGAATTATTTTTTTATAACGGCTACACGAACGCGCTTTCTCTTTAAAATTAGGGTTAAAGTTTAGCGACACGTTTTTCGAGAAAACTAATTTTATATTAATTAAAAGTTTTCGGTCGCTACATATTTTCATCTTAATCTTAAACTCTGTATTTTTCAATGCATTATTTTTTAAGGATCAAAGAAAAAAATTTAGTTAATCATACATTTCGTATGATTTACAACTACTACTCACTTATTTACTATTCAGTTATATCAATTTATAATTTCAGTAATTTAGCACTTTGTCACTAAGCACCCGTTTGGGGCACATTTTTGGGGGAAAAAATGCATTTTTACTGTTGATGTGATGAATAATATGTAATTGAAAAAGAAAGAAAAGTTATTAATATGATGGAAAATATTATTTTATTGAAAAATGTGTGGTTGAAAATCAGTAGAAGAATGATAATAAAAAAAATGTGGCTCAAACAGGGCGTAAGCCTTTCTTTAGGCTCCATTAATTCTAAAATACATTTTATTTCCCCTTATTTTAACTACACATTTTTTAATACAATAATATATAAATATAAAAGTTTTCATTATTTTTTAACTACGCATTTTTCAAAAAATACTATTCAAAAATTCTCCTTTTTACCTAAAATGCGGATCAAACAAAAGCTAAATGCCGTCTATATTTATTAATTTGACAAATAAAAATGTGATGAGACGATTTAGTTATTGCCAACTAAAATATGGCATTTACTTTTTCGTTAATCAAAGAAGACACAGATTAAAAATTTAAACTATTAAATTTTGGTTTAGTGATAATTTTTTTTTATATATTATCTTTTACTGTTTTATGTCCTTGTCTGATAACCATTTGCCACTAACTCATTTTTTCTCATACTCTTTTTTAACAGCGGATTATCACAATAAAATATTATTCACGAAAGTCTAATTTTTCTTTTCTAACTCCCAAAAAAATAAATTACTATTCAAATCCCTCGTCCTGACCCAAAACAAAGGAAAATATAAAAGGGAAGATTGCATAACTAAGAGATTAATTTTGACCAATTTCAAATTTAAGAAACTAAATTTTAAATTTTAAATCTTAGGGTTTTAAAAATTTAATTAATTAAACGTATATTTAATTAATTAAATACATTAATGTCACAATTTCATATAATTTGGTCATAAATTCCATATAATTGGCCACAAATTATTAATATGTCACATATAACAATTTTCATACGTCACAAGTTATTTTACGATCATAATTCAAAAAATTTATAGGTCACAATTTGTTCATTGATCACAGAAGACTTATTTTATGGTCACACAAAACATCAAATTAATTGATCACAATTTATCAAATTATTGGTCACAAATTAATAAATTTTTAGGTCACACGATATTTATTGATCACACTTTATCTATTTCATTGATCACATATTGTTTATTGATCACGCTTCAACCAATTTATAGATCACAATCAATCAAATCAATTGTGACCATCACCAATGTTTGTGATCACCATCACATTGTTGCAACAACCCTAACAACCGTCGCCAGAACCACCAACCCCACCTCTCGACGACAAAATCATCGTCTCAAATATCGTAGCCAACATTGCCACCAATACCACAACCCACCACCACCTAAACATCGTACAACCACAACTACCACCACCACTAGATCCCCCACCACTTGTAGCACCACCATCATGACTCGCACCACCATCGTAACCCACCATCGCACCAACATCACCGTATCGCCAGTAGCCACCCAAAGGGTGTCCCCTACCAAGGTCCCTAGAGCCCCTACCACCACCACCACCACCACTATGCTGCCGTCACTTGATCCATCACCAAATCCAACATAATCGCCGCTACCAAACACCACCACCACAACCCCAACCACCAACTGAAAACACAGCCCAAAAATCCCACACCAGATTGCGACGGTGCAAATCTTGACAATAACGCGCAGCCCACCACCGTCCCACACCAGATTACAGTAGTGCAGATCTCCCGACCACAGCACAAAAATAACCATGACCATCGCCGCCGCACGCCCGCACACCCAACCATCGCAGCGCAACCACACCCACAGCAACACAGCAGCACCACACAATTTCATTTTTTATTTAATTAATTAAACATATATTTAATTAATTAAATACATTAAGGTCATAATTTCATATAATTTGGTCACAAATTTCATATAATCAATCACAAATTATTAATATGTCACAGATAACAATTTTTATACGTCACAAGTTATTTTACGAAAATAATTCAAAAAATTTATAGGTCACAATTTGTTCATTAATCATAGAAGACTTATTTTATGGTCACACAAAACATCAAATTAATTGATCACATTTTATCAAATTATTGGTCACAAATTAATAAATTTTTAGGTCACACGGTAATTATTGATCACACTTTATCTATTTCGTTGGTCACATATTGTTTATTGATCACGCTTCAACCAATTTATTGATCACAATCAATCAAATCAATTGTGACCGCTACCAACACTTGTGATCACCATCACACTGTTGCAACAACCCTAACAATCGTCGCCAAAACCACCAACACCACTTCCCGATGACAAAATCATCGTCTCAAATATCGTAGCCAACATTGCCACCAATACCACAACCGACCACCATCCAAACATCGTACAACCACAACCACCACCACCACCATTACTAGATCCCCCACCACCTGTAGCACCACCATCATGACTAGCACCACCACCGTAACCCACCATCGCACCAACATCACCGTAGCGCCAGTAGCCAACCAAACAGTGTTCCCTGCTAAGGTCCCTAGAGCCCCTACCACCACCACCACCTTCACCGATCCATGCCAGATCCAACATAATCGCCGCTACCCAAACACCACCATCACAACCCCAACCACCAACTGTAAACACAACCCAAAAATCCCATACCAGATCGCGACGGTGCAAATCTCGACAATGACGTGCAGCCCACCACCGTCCCACACTATATCACGACAGTGCAGATCTCCCGACCACAACACAAAAATAACCATGACCATCGTCGCCGCTGCACGCACACACGCACACACACCCAACCATCGCAGCGCAACCACACCCACAGCAACACAGCAGCACCGCACAACTCCACCGCACCACTCAAAAATTAAACAAAGAAGAAGAATAACGGATCTGGATCGCGTACAGGCATCGTCGCTGCGCGGCGACACGCTGCGTAGAGCTATCCCATCAGTGGGCAGAAATACCGCGCTGCTGCTGCGAAAAAGCGGCGGCTGCGCCTAGGGGTGGACGTGGGTTGGATTGAGTCGGTTTTTCCCCCAACCCATACCCAACCCAACCCAACATGGTCGGTTTGGCATAAATTCAACCAAACCCAACCCATGTAAAAATTGAAACCCAACCCAACCCAACCCAACCAAACCAAATGTCGGTCGGGTTGGTCGGGTTAGGTTGGGAGTTGGGACGACCTATCAACAAACATTAAAGTCACCAAAGTACTAAATTTAAAGCAACATTAATATATTGGGTTAAAGAGAGATGTATTGGAAGAGAGATCTCATCCAAAATCACAAGAGACGACGCCCGCCGCGTGAGAGAGATGATGGAAGATATGTTAGGTTTTTTTTTTGTCTCTCACTTTTTTTTTACCGGGTCTCTCACTTTTATTCTGTTTTAGTTTAGCAAAGTTATTTAGTTTTTTAATTAGCGGGTCGGGTTGGGTTGAGTGGTTTTTGTCGGGTTGGATGGGTTAACCCACAACCCGACCCAACCCGACCAACTTAACTTTGCCAACCAACTCAACCCAAGAAAAAAATGGAAAAAACCGATCCAACCCGATCGGATTGGGTTGGGCGGGCGGGTTGATCGGGTTGGGCGGGTTTTTGCCCACCCCTAGCTGCGCCTTCGATGTTAGTGTGCCATTTCGTCGGAGCGGAAGTGAGAGAGAGAAGATACGGTGAGGGTGGAGAAAGAGAAAAATATAGGTAAATGATTAATTTGATTTTTTAATATAATTATTAATATTAAAAAATTTAATTATAACCTGATTTTTGAATAAACAAATTATTTTTGAAATTGGATGCTAAAACATAATGCCCCTGTTTGAGCCAACTTTTTTGAAAATGAGAATGAAAAATATAGCCGTTATCGGGGCCTACACAAGAGATAGAAAATTTGAATTTTAATGTTGATGTGATGGATAACGGTCATATTTTTCATTTTAGTGAGGAAAAAATATGGCTCAAACATGGCCAATACTGGCTGTAATTCCCTCCATATAAAAGTTTTGGCCCAAATTACAAGAGCACACAGCAATGGCAGAAGTACAAAGAAGACCAGGAGGAAAGCCGCTGCCTCCGTCGGCTAGGGGTCCACTACTGCCTCCTGCCGCCAAGTCCGGGCCTCGCTTCGAACCCGTCGACCGGGATAAGGTTTTCTCTCTCTATGTGTGTGTGTGTGTGTGAACGCGTGCATGTAAATCATTGGATTGATTTCGGTTTTTTAATATTTTAGACGATTTATTACTGTCAAATGGATGTTTATTCAAGAATGTTCTGGAATCTAAGAATATGGCTTTAGGGTTTAGGATACCTTAATGAATGACCATGTACGCTTGTATGTATATGTGTATTTAAAGCATCGGAGTGATTTTCGTATTTATTAAATATCTATCACAATAAATTACTGCCACATGGATGACTATTTAAAAAAATTCGGAAAATTTGAGAAAATGGGTTTAGGGTTCAGCCAATACCTTAAAATATGTTCATTTATAAGTTTTTTGAATGTAATTTTAGTATTCTGGAATTCAGGACATGAGTTTCTAGAGAGAACTCATTTTTTGAATAAAAAGAAAAACAAAACAAGCCAGATGCACTGAACTATTGCTCATGGCTCTTGAAATAATGATGGAGTTGGATGTCATCATTTGATTCTGAATATGTTTTTTTGTTGGATTGGGATTCTTTCAGAACAACGACAAGAATAATAAAAAATTGTCACACAGTATAATGTTGAAATATGGAGATTATCAACTACCTATTTATTGTCTGATGTTTGGTATTTTGCATTTCACTTTTGCATCTTATCCAATGATTTTTGTTTTTTACCTTCTGTGATGATTGTCTGGTGTGACTTGTGCAATAAAACTTGGGAATTTTATTTCTTCCACCTTTCAGAACCATTGTTGAATGTTCTAAGAGGTCTTTTCATTGCATAAACAAAGAATTTTTTTATATCTATACTTTGTGAATTTTATTGAACTTAGTTGTTTGGCATGCCTTGTGCAAAATTACTGTAGAAGTTTATTTCGTCCACTTTCATGGGTCAAGGTTGGACTTATGAAAAGTTCTTTTTAATTGCATAACCAATTTTTTTTATAACATCTCTCTCTCTCTCATCTCATTGTTGTCCAGACTTGTCCATTGTTGCTTCGCGTTTTCACTAAGGTATGTTAACCATCACGGGCTTCCTTTTATAGTTACCATTTAACAGATCTAGGCAATTTTTGATCCACTTCTTCAACTTTTTGCAGGTTGGAGGCCATCATACTGATGGGGAGTTTGCGGTGAGGGGCAAGGAACCCAAAGATGAGGTTCAGATTTATACATGGATGGATGCGTCTCTGCGTGAATTAACTGATCTGGTATGAGGGGAAGTTGCTAATGTATCTTCCATTTCTTTATGTCAGGGTTCAGGCTCTACTCCCTTCTTTGATGTGCATGCCTTTGTGTCCATATTCTTCTAGAGAGAAACAGGTTTCTGGCTGATAAAACATGTGTATTATCTATTTATCTTTTGGTCTATAATTTAGCATTTACCTCTGCAAAAATCTCATTGATGTTTGTATCAAAACCTTATCATGTCTAAGTTGTAGAGCAGCAGCCAGTGGTAGTTTTCTCCTTAGGCAACAGGGGCCTAAAACAATTGAAGAAGTATATAAGTTGATGCGGACATCAGCCTTTTGTATTATGGATTTTTATTTATGCTTTCTTTAGTTGGCTTGTATTAATGGGCCGGCCCAAGCCTTGTGCTTTAGGTTTGTTTTGCTTATTTAAAGGGCATGTATTGAAACTTGAAAACTAGTTGATGAATAAAATGAATTAAGATTGGCTTTGCCCACGTTCTCCCTCCCTGTCTTCCCTCTTTCCCCACTCTCTCTCCGGTTTCTTCCCCTGTTTCTCTTCCTTCCTTCCTTCCTCTTCTTCTTCTCTTGTCCTGCTGTCTTCTGCTCTTCTTTTTGCTGGAATTCTTCTTCTGCTGCCGATTATTGTGGTTATTTCAATTGATTCTAAGACATCATAAGTAGTATTTGCTATCAGTCCACCTGATTTGTTGCTTTGGTGCAACAATTCGTAATTTTTGCATTGTTATCGCCTAGTCAATAACATCAAAGTGATCAAACTAATTTCCTCCTCCTTATTCTACATTGATGATAAACTAACAATTGAACCTGGTAAGCTAGTTTTGGATCAGTCAGGCGTAAGTTATGCATTCAAATTGTTTGTATCTATCCAGTTTGATTTTGTTTTGCTTTATCCCCACTAGTTTTGGCAATTAGAATTAACATGTTCGAGGTTGTTTGCATATATCCAATTAAAATTGCTTTTTGCTTTGCACTTCTTAATTCTGTGACAAAATGCTTTGTATCTCCACAAATGAATATGCACATTCGCATCCTTTGTCTCTATATCGATCATGTAATTCAAGTTATTTGTTTCCCAGGTTAAAGAGGTTGCACCAGAGGCAAGAAGAAGAGATGCTATTCTGTCCTTTGCTTTTGTCTATCCTGATAAACATGGTCATTTTGTGGTTAGAGAGGTCATCTCTCTTTCTCTCTCCTCCTATCATTTTCTTTTTTCTCATGATGCTTTTGGAAAGGGGAGCATTCTCTGTGTTCATCTTATGAACCAAGCGTATGGCATGAATTGATCTTCGACGTTCTGACCATGGTGATTCTCCTTTGTTAATGAAGGTGGGGAGAACCATTTCTTACCCCAATGGGAGGCGACCTGACAGTGGAAGCAAATCCTTGAGTGAACTTAGCTTTCAGGTAAATCTTGATTTCCTCTGTACTCTGGCGACACAATTACTGTTGAAAAAATTGCAGTATTGTTCCCCAACCTATTATACTAGTAGCAAGTTGGTTCTCAACCTTTAAAAATGAACAAGTTGTTCCACGAGTTTTAGACTGGGATTCTAATGAACTTTCATTGAAGTTGCACAATCAATTCCTAATGACGGGGATCTCCCAATTCTTCATTAAATTATTATGCAACTCTAATTGAAACAAGCTTTGCTTCAAATTCCGGGCACCATCCCATGTTGGGAAGCAAAAGCCAAACAATTTAATAAAGATTTGGATGGTTTCCATCATTGGAGACTGAATGTGCAACTATAATGAAAACTTTGGGACTATTTTGCTCCCTTTGAAGGTTGGGGATCTACTTGCTACTGATGCAATAAGCTGGGGCCGAGTGGTGCAACTTTCCCATTATCATTTCACAAAACTGGATTTTGACTCGTGTCTTTCCATATTCAGATAGGTGATTACTTGGATGTTGCAATTCTGTTGCAGTAACCAGTTTTATTATATCCTTGGGTTTGCTCTACGAACATGTGACGGTTTTGCTTTTCTGAGACGGTGGCCCTTCCGACGCGCTTTCAAATTTATCTGTATTTTGTATGATGCACTTGGGAAACAGTAATTCGTGTAGTAGTCTCCATTAAGAAATGCTGTCGAGCATATATAGGTTTTAGTTATATTGTTCCCGTACTTCCTTTGAACAATGTTATTGTGCAATTTGATCGAGGTATGAAGAACAAGTGATAATGATCTTAATTAATGTAAGGAAAACATGTTTCGATTTATGTTTGGGAAAGATTTTGGTGGCTTGTGTCTATAACTGGACTAGCGTCTATTATAATGATCGATCTATCATTTATCTCTGAAGTGTTTTCTGGATTTAAACGGCTTTTATTGTAGATTACATTCCCGAGCACGATAAATTCATTGTTTAAAGTTATCTATCTGGTTTTAATGACATTTATATAAGGTGGTGGACACGGCGATTTAACTAGAAGAATTTTTAGGTTTTTCATTTTCTTTGGACGTTAGGATCAAGGGATGGCTATGGGTCATGGTTGGGGCAACCACCCCTGCCCTGCCGTATAATTTTTTAACCCGTTACTCGTTTAAGGTGGGGTCTTTGTATCATTTACTACTTGTTTAATTTTTTTTTTCCCTAAGTTTTTGATGATTCATTTTATTGCCCTTATTCATTAAAGTGAGATAAATATATATTTTAAATTTATTTATTTATCTTTAAAAGTTAAATTATTCATATATATTTAGTAAGCTAAGACTTTTATTGTTTGTCATATTTCTTAAATAATATTAGTTGTCATCTTTTATTATACGGGTTAATTTTATAAACGGTCACTGAAGTTATGTCAAAATTACAAAACGATCACTAAAGTTTAAAACTTGCATTAACGGTCACTGAAGTTATGTTCGGTTTCAGTAATGGTCATCGAATGACCTTTTCATTTTAATTGGAACTTAATTGACCAAAATAGTTGAATGTTGAACTTTGAGCAAATTTACAAGATTTTGATGCATAATTCATAGTATGGTTTTTATTAATATATCTTTTCTAGTTTCAAGCCTAAGAAAAGGATATTAGAAGTGGTAGTGTACATATTAAGCCTGGGCTTTGAGTTTATTAATTTATTCTTTCTTATTAAGTTACTGGGATTCTGCAAAACTGAGTAGTAATGCATATTGCAATTTGACTTTCAGTATTTTTTAATTTTTGAGAAATGGGTTTCTGGGCTTTGAGTTTCTTGTAAGGAAAACATCTGACTATGATATTTTCCTAGAAAGATATTTCCTTTTTTTGTTTTTGCTATATTTTATAGCTTTACATTTCAGTTAAAATGAACTTTAATATGTTTTAACAAATGAATGAATTATTTTTCCTTCTTTGCGTGATTTTTTAATTTATATCGACTTCTTTAATACTATATAATAATAAATTAGTTTTTATTTTCTTTTTCTCCGCTAATTATGTTCAAATAGCCTTGATCATACTTACCAAATGTGCTATGAATGTAATAAATGCACCATTAAAAAAAATGAGGAAAGAAATGAAATTTGGGGGTTTTTATTGTAAATTTGTGATTTAAGTCCTCAGGGTTCAACATTCAACTATTTTGGTCCATTAAGTTCCAATTAAAATGAAAAGGTCCTCCAGTGACCATTATTGAAATTGAAAGTAAATTTAGTGACCGTTAGTGCAAGTTTTAAACTTCAATGACCGTTTTGTAATTTTGACGTAACTTCAATGACCGTTTGTGAAATTAACCCTTTATTATACCAGTAAAATTTCATAGAGTTTTTCATTTAAAGTATTGAATTCTTAAAAAAAAATTAAGAATTAAACGGGCTCTTGTTACTTGTACTCGCCATGTCCCCAACTTGAATATCCGATTAAGTGTGTAATCTCCTGCAGGTACTGAATTAAATGATTTGTTTTTAGCCATCCCTATGGCTATTAGGATCCAACTTGTCTTGAAAAACAAAGTACGAAAATTTACTAGTACATTAAAAAAATAAAACACGAGTGAATTGCGACTTTTACCAAACAAAGACGATTTTAAATAGACGGTTTTCAATCAGGTGATGATAGCACGTAGTGATGGGCAAAATTCGACCGAATCCATCAAAATCGAACCAAGTCGATCGGTTTGGGTTGATTTTGTTGTTGTTTTTATATGAGTTGGATGGGTTAGTTGTGTAGGTAGGTCGAGTTATGGGTTAACTCATAAAAATCGAATAAACTCGCACAACCCAACCCGACTATATTTACGAACTTTACAAGTGTTATGATGTTGCTTGAACGAATACATATTCAATAAAAAAAAATATTTTAATTGTCAAAAACATTTCTTGAGATATAATTTAATATCAATCCGTCGACGTAAAATTTCCAAGCATGAAGTGCCAAAATAATTCAGATTTTGTGGTCATTGCATCTATAGAGACCTAATATTATATAAGTAATAAGTCAATTATAAATTCGTCCAATCCAACTCGCTTACTTTAATCTTGTTGACAAGTTGTCTCAAACCAACCAACCCAATTGATATTTGATTGGGTTGGGTTTCAACATTTACACATGTTGAGTTGGGTTAAATTATGATCAAATCGATCATGTTGAATTTGGTTTGGGTTGAGGCAAAAATTGACCCGACCCAGGCCCACCCCTAATAGCACGTGTATATTGCTAAAAGTTGGAGATATGATTACCGTAGATAAAAGGTTGAGAACAAGATTGTCATACTTATGAAAGGTTGGGAGCTTGTTGAGTAATTTATCATATACATATAACACGAAGTGGAAATTACACAAAATGAGAACTTTAAAGATTCCATTTCAAAAATCAGATTAAAAATTTCACTTTTTCAAAAATCAGATATTTCATTTTTAAATATTAATTATACAATTTTCATCCTAAACCCTAATCAATTTCATTCTAATTTTCCAACTGTCATCTTCCTCTTTATCCTCTATTATCTCCGTCACTCTATTTTCTCACTCTCTCTACAGTCGACCCCCCCCCCCCCGCTCTCTCTATCTACACAGTGGTTCAACAATGGTGACGAGCACAACCTAAGCGAAGGCGACAGTGCATCGTCGGACATAGAGCCACAGTGACGAGCGTCGCTCAACAGCTGTGCGACGGCGAAAACGAGCGCCGCTACGTGCTACCAAGTGAGAGCGTCGCAGGTGAGATCACCATGGTTCAACCCCTCTGACTCTTGCCTCTTGCTCCCTTTGCTAATTCAACCTCATCGCACGCCATGGTAGAGATATGATATGCACCGTGACCAGGATCTATAGCGCTACAATCTGGTGTGGTTTTTTTTGTCATGTTTCCTATTACTCTTGAATGAATCATTTGTTAGAAGGGAAGTTGCGAGTGCAAGTCTAAGCTGCTTATAGTAAATTGTTTGTCGGATCAGAGTGAAGATGTCGTTGAGTCCAAACTCAAAACGATGTCACAGTCACCTTCGCCATCTTCTTTTTATGATTTGTGATGATTATACGGAAAATTCAGCATTCAAGTGGCGTGCAGCTCTTGGAGGCCTTGGATTTTTGGAGACTTCCTACTTGACGTACCTTAAATTCACAAATTTTGAAGTCTTCTGCCTTGTCGGAGGCACTACCTACACAACCATCCTCAATAGTGATTATATTGTATATGATGGTGGTTGTGGTTTTGGTGGTGAGCAGTGATGATGTGGTACTGTGTGGCCGATAATTTTAGATCTGATTTCTTGGCGGTGGTTGGATGGTGGTGGTTGATAACGTTGGATGTGGTGCTGGTAATTTGGTGGTAGTGGTCGGAAGTGATAGTGAGATGGTGGCAGTAGCGGTGGCGTGCTGTTGCTAGATGGAGTGTTGAGGTCATGACCATAAGTTTTGGTGGTGGTCACATATTATTTAGTCGTTTGTGACCATTAAATTCATTAATTCGTGATCGATAAACAATATGTCACCAATGAAAAATATAAATTGTGACATAGAAATAATGTGTGATCTAAAAAATTGTTAATTTGTGACCAATAATTTGACAATTTGTGACGGTCTACTGAGTTGTAACTTATATATTTGTGATTTGTGACTGATAAATAAGTTGTGGCATATAATTTTTTTTTTATTTGTGACCGATGAATAAATTGTGACTTATAAAATGTCTGAATTGTGATCGTAAAATAATTTATGTACTATAAAATTTCTGACTCGTAATTTTTTTAATTTGTAACGGATGAAAAAATTGTGACATATAAATTTTTTGAATTGTGACTGTAAAATAATTTGTGACGTTTCAGTTTTTTTATTTGTGATCGATGAACAAATTGTGACCTATAAATTTTTTGAGTTTTGATCGTAAAATAATTTGTGACATAAAAAATTTGTAATTTGTGATCAATTATATAAAATTTATGACCAAATTAAATGGAATTGTACCTTAATATAATTAATTAATTAATTTATAAATCAAATTTAAGAAAATCTGATATTTAAAGTTTTAAACCTTAAAAAATCTGAATTTTAAAATTTTAAACATTCTCTCTTAATTTTGAACATGTTGCTTACGAAATTTTCCCCGACACGAATTATTCAGATCCGGCCCGGGTTCTTTGTTTCGACGCACGTATCCTTGCCCTTTACGCGCACATATACACAGTTCATACAGAACAATACATACATCTGCACATATCAATCTTCAAATGCTTTGTTACGATCTTCAACTATTCAAACCCAATTAGCCGAATCTTTATCAAAATTCTCTCGGTATTGCGCTTCTTTCTCTCTCGTGCTAGTTATACATATATGTATTTGTAGATATAAATGGTTGGGTATAATTTATTTTGGCTGTGTAATTTTGTAGGTATATGATACGTAATGGCGATTAATAGGGGATTATCAGGTGGAATCATCCACAGGAACAAAAGCAATGGACCTCACTTTTCTATTGCTGTGCTCGTCTTGTTATCATTTCTCGTTTTCTCGATTTTGTTCGTCGGTCGCGGTTTATTGAGCTCTGCTTCCAATGGTCAGTTGAGAGATGCACGGTGATTTTATTTTGGTTTGATTACTACAATATGGCCGATCTCAGGAAGAGAATTTATGTGATGGATTTAAGGTTTTCGTATTTAGATTTTTAGGCATTTTTTAGTATTTGGGATGAACTGACTTGGTTGTGAGTCAATTGTGATATTATTGATTAATTAGCTTAATTGCGATGGAGAAATAAAGTGGTTGAAAAGTTGCACGATCTGTAATTCTTATTAAATATCGTTAATGAAATTCAACCAAAGAGGGAGTGGGGCAAGATGAGTGCTGAATTCTAAAGAACTCTGTATAATTGGCATGTCATATAGTTTGGGAGTATAGAGCTGATATTGCATTGTGTGTGTTGGAAATTTTGGTGATCAAAACTAAGAAAGGTGCTAAAGTCCAAAAAAGTTTGTTACTACGTGGTATACAGCTCTCTTACCACCAACATTTCTGTATTCACGCCGATGCTAAATTGTTGAAGGGAACAAGGTCTAATGCTCAGTTCCCTTTTGTTCAATGACTTGTTTATTATAGAGTTCTTGTTTGTGGAGTGAAAGCATTTGTGTTCTTTTTCGAGATTAAAGGTGACACGCATATGAAATTAATATAATAGCGTGTCATCAAAGCACTCGTGGACTTTGCTGTTGGGATTGATAATGAACTGAATTTTAGTATTGAGAGGAAAAAAAAACTTATGTCAGGGCATACAGGTTCTCATCAGATTATCTCTTTTGTAAAAAAAGTAGATAGTTTCATTGGATAAGATTGCAAATTGGGTGCGACACTAATGTCTGCTTATCACTCAACCTTAATTTAACAGTTTATCAATACATGGATGTGTTCGATCCACTTTAAATGTCTCTCCAGCATAATATGAAATAATAGAAAACTAATTGATCCATTTCCCTGCAGATCAAAATTATTTTTCAACTAGCTCTAGTAAACAGGTATTTTCTTTGGAACATACTTCATTCGGATGGTAGTTTGGGTCCTTTGAGATGCTATTCTTACTATATAAGAAAATACCACATGGTACAGGATCTGAATTGGAGAGAGTGGCTGGCATTGCAACATCTCAAACCTTTGTTCTCAAGAGAGGCAAGTTATAAATGGACATTCTTGTTGACATAATAGCTATTTTATCCTTTTTGTGTGCTTGTTTTCTTTACTATTTTGAGCATACTTTAGGTAATGGATGTCATCAAGGCCAACACTGACGATTTAGGGCCCCTGAGTCTTGATTCTTTCAGAAAGAATAATCTGTCTTTGTCATGGAACTTTGTTGGTCGAGAAATCTCAGCTGGGAAAAATACCACTTCTGCTCAGGTTAGGATGACTGTCAGATTGTAGCTTAAACTTCATGCTATTGCACTCTTTTCATGATGAAAAACCATCTTATCAAAGGAAGGCACTGATTCATTATCTTTGTATTTGTGATTTTAAGTCAAAAGAAGTGGCTGCAAATACTAAACAAGGCAAGCAGGAAGATAATTCCCATGGTAATATTTTTCTAGAAACTCTGTTGATACCATAAATAGTTCTCTAATGGATGAATCTTAACTGATTGGATGATGCATTCAACCCGTGCAGAAGATCATTCTAATTTTTTCGAGTCGCCTGCTAAACTGGAGAGAAGGGTAAGCACCCTGATTCACTTATGTTGTTTTCCCCTTACATTTCTGGTAACAAGGAGCCAGCTCCTGATTGTAACTGTAACCCTCGTTACTCCTTTCTTCCTAATCTTTTGAGTTAACAAATTTATCTGTAATCTGTTTAAACACTCTACAGAAATTGAGAGAAAAAAGACGTGAAAAGCGTGCTGCTGATTTGGTAAAGCAAGATGACGATGTAATAGTAAAACTTGAAAATGCTGCCATTGAACGTTCCAAGTCAGTTGACTCTGCAGTCTTGGGGAAGTACAGTATATGGAGGAGGGAGAATGAAAATGAAAATTCTGATTCAACTGTACGCTTGATGCGAGATCAAGTAATCATGGCGAGGGTTTATATAAGCATTGCAAGAATGAAAAATAAGCTTGACTTGGTCCATGAGCTTCAAAACCGGCTTAAAGAAAGTCAGCGTGCTTTAGGAGAGGCAACTGCTGATTCTGATTTACATCGCAGGTAGTAAATTTTTGGTTATCTCATGTGTTATGTATAGCCACCTGATGCCCAACTTGTCTTAAAAATTTGTTTATTTATTTATTGGCCCATGTACATTATTTGTGTGACAGTGCACCTGAAAAAATAAAAGCTATGGGACAAGTGCTGGCTAAAAGTAGAGAACAATTGTATGATTGCAAGCTTGTAACTGGACAGCTAAGAGCCATGCTGCAATCTGCAGATGAGCAAGTCCGGAGTCTAAAAAAGCAAAGCACATTCCTTAGCCAGCTAGCTGCCAAGACAATTCCAAATGGAATTCATTGTTTATCCATGCGCTTAACAATAGAGTATTACCTCCTTCCACCAGAAAAGAGGAAGTTCCCTCGCAGTGAGAATCTGGAAAATCCAAATCTTTACCATTATGCTCTCTTTTCTGACAATGTTCTTGCTGCTTCAGTTGTGGTCAGCTCAACTATTGCAAACGCTAAGGTGCGGAAGTCAATTTTTGTCTTTGATTTCTCAAAAAAATTGGGCTTTAAAATGAAAGTACTAGCAATGCAATCTCTAAAGCAATATAAAATCTATCTCCAATCCAGGTTATCAGATGTTGTAGGTCTATTTTCTTGTAGTGGCTTGAGAATATGCATGATTATCTGTGTGCCCCAGTGTTCATGTCTGCTATGTGATTACTATGAGAAAGGAATGGCTAGACTATCTGAAGTATTATTTCCCTGCGTTGGAATTTTTTGTTAATTTAGATTGATGGTATTGCCATCAGAAGAGACATTCTTTAACTTGTTATCTTGTAACGGTTCTTCCATTAGTAACAGTAAACTTGGATTCTTCATGCCTTATGCATTGATGCAACTATTATTCTGTGTTTTCATTGAAAAAATCTTAGATTTCTGAATATGCTTCTTTTATGAATTGCAGGAACCTGAGAAACATGTTTTCCATCTAGTTACTGATAAGTTGAACTTTGGGGCAATGAATATGTGGTTCCTGCTGAACCCTCCTGGAAAAGCTACCATCCATGTTGAAAATGTTGATGAATTCAAGTGGCTTAATTCTTCCTATTGTCCTGTTTTGCGCCAGTTGGAGTCTGCTGCCATGAAGGAGTACTACTTCAAGTCAGCTCATCCTACCACACTTTCTGCTGCTTCATCGAACCTTAAGTACAGGAACCCAAAGTATCTTTCAATGCTCAATCACCTGAGGTTTTATCTCCCACAGGTTTATCCGAAGTTGGATAAAATCCTTTTTCTTGACGATGACATTGTTGTTCAGAAAGACTTAACAGGATTGTGGTTGGTAGATCTTCATGGAAAAGTGAACGGTGCAGTTGAAACCTGTGGCGAGAGCTTTCATCGTTTTGACAAGTACCTTAATTTTTCAAATCCTCATATTTCTTCAAACTTTGATCCCAATGCTTGTGGGTGGGCATATGGAATGAACATTTTTGATCTTAAGGCGTGGAAAGAGAAGGATATAACTGGAATATACCACAAATGGCAGAATATGGTACGTCTTTTTTTTTGGTAATTTTGATTTGTAATCTGGTTGTGTTGTTTGTGAAATTATGCATTTGGTATGCTGGGAAACTTGTTGGCATATCCTCTTTCTGAAAAATAGTTTATGGATTAGAAGATGAAGCACTCTTGTCAAATATTCTGAGTTCCTTTTATTTCCCCTATTTTTTGGCATGGTATTAGAATGAAGACAGGGTTCTGTGGAAGCTTGGAACTCTTCCTCCGGGTTTAATGACTTTTTATGGGCTTACACATCCACTTGATAAGTCGTGGCACGTGCTCGGGTTGGGTTACAGTCCAAGCGTTGATCGGTCAGAAATTGAGAATGCAGCTGTTATACATTACAACGGGAACATGAAACCCTGGCTAGAGTTGGCAATGACGAAGTACAGGTCATACTGGACGAAGTATGTAAAGTCTGACCATCCATACATACGCAGCTGCAAACTAAGCGAATAATATAGAATGATGATATTGAAGAAATATCTTACTTTCTGGCATCTTCTTGAGCAATAGACGTTGACAGCCCCAAAGGCATTTATCCGACTGAAGGTACTCATTCATTGCCCACTTCTTGGCCTCATTTTCTGTGAAGATCAAATCATTTCCTTAGGAACTTGACTGTGGCTGCTCTTGCCTTGTTCACTTGTAATCACTCGATTATTATATATGTTTGTGCAGCTGTTTTTCTTCTCAATCTATGAAAGACTTCATGTTTTGACTGTTGACGTTTTCTCTAATCACAACCTACTCAAGTTATAGATTTGAATTTGAATGCACTTCCTATGTTCAAATGATTTTATGTTTGTCTTCATGATTAAAAGGAAGAAATGCAAGCAGCTCGCAATCATGGAGCTCATTGTCAAACACTTTGAATGTTATATATGTTTTCATGACATTTCCACTTGTGTCTTTAAATGAATTTCATTGGTCCGATGGTAAATGTTGAGAAAGTAGAGTAAATTGGTAATTCTTGGGTGTTTGGATGGGCTATGCCAAACATGCCCTATAGCTAATAACAAAAGAGCTTAAATCAATTGTATCTTGTTATGTCATCATCGGAGTAAGCAATGTAGGTAAGAAAAATTTAAAATTCCATCGGAAGAGAGTTAATAGCCACTTGCAAGGTACCTTCATAAGCCAAATTCGAAGGGAGATTGTGTCTCGTGGTTTTCCTATAGGGTATGTTTGATTGGCGTGGAAAATGTCTTCTAGAAAAGAAAATGTTTTCCATGTTTTGAGAAAAACAACCCCCCCCCCCCCCCTCCTCCCCCAGGCGAAAGCGTTGTCCTAAAAAAACAAGAAAAATTAGGCATATTTTCAAATGTTGAAAATATTTTTCATGGAAAAAAAGTGACAATCAAACATTCTAAAGTTGAAATTTTGGTGGAAAAAGGCCATTTTTCATGGAAAATTTTCTAATCATACACCATCTTAATTGCTATCGGATTGGCATACTGAAAATGATTCCTAAATTACTTAGTTACTCATCAAGTGCAAAAGAACATGATGAGTAAGTTATTGCACTTGATGATTAAGTTACCAATATGTTGGATTACAGACAGGCATTTTATCAAAAAGTTTTATAGGCGGTTTGGGAGCCATTAATTCCTTACTTTAATGAAATATAAACCTTGCAACAACAAGGTGAACAGTTATCCAGCCACAATATTTGAAAAATGAATGGCAATCGTTTTTTTTTAGTTTGAAATGTCAAAATTGTCCAATTTATGAAAATTGAATGCAACAAGTTAGGGGGCATTATAGTCTTTTCACCAATTTTTTAAAATTGACTGTAGGTAATACAGTCAAACATGGCTGCCAAAGTGTGGCCCGTTCACTGTATAACGGTCGAATTATTAATTTTTAGTTTCGAATAATGGCATCCAAACATGGGCTTAATATATTATCATTGTGTGATTCGTATTGAAGCATATGTTTGGCAACAATATATATATATATATATATATATATAATTTTTTTTTTTTATCGTTGCTTAAAAAAAGCCGATGTTTAAAAAAGAAGATGAATACAAATGCGAATTCTACATTATATTTTTCAAATAAAAAACAATGCTCGTTTTCACAATTTAGAAAAGTTTAGAGGTTGTTCTCTTCGTATTTCAATTTTTTGTTTTGAGTGTTCATTTTCAAAATGTTGAAAATGTGTTCTTTTTGTCATTTTCAAAAATTATTTTCAAAAATCAAGAATTGGTAAACCAGTTCTCTTTCTTGCCCCCTCTCGTCTCTCTCTCTCCTTCCCTTTTCTCTGTCGTCTCTCTCTTCTTCCACTCCTCTCTGTCGACGAGCAGCGATGGTGGTTGTGATTGGTGCGTGGTGTGCGACAGTGGTTGGTTGTGGCTGTGATCGTCGCGGCTTCGTCTCTCTCTCTCTCTATGGAGTTGGTGGTAGGTTGTGGCTGTGGCGATGGTGTGTGGTTGTTTTGGGTGCATGATGTGCGATGGAGGTGTGGTGCAGGTTGTGGCTATGGGGTGGCGGTAGATGTGGCGTGTGTGCTGTGGCGGTGGTTTTTGGGTATGGCGATGGTTGGGTGTTATGGTGTGGTGGTGGTGTTTGGGTGCATGGTTGTGGCGGTGGTATGCATGTTGTAGCGATGGCTGTGGTGGCGGATCTGACGGTTGCGTGGTGGTGGTGGTTTGGGTGATGTTGTAGCAGCGGCGACAACAACGACGGTGGTTTTTGTGGTGTAGGCGGCGATGGCGGTGGTTGTGGATGCGGCGATGTGGTGCAAGTGACGTTGGTGGTGGTTGGGTGATGTTAAACTGAAAACACCCAAAACGCGTTTTAAAAATTTTGGCTTGATTTTAAATGAAAACATCCAGAACGACACTTTTGTCGTTTTCGATATTTTTTTTTTGTAAATTTTATACTCGTTTTCGGAAATTCGTTTTTGAAATAGGTAAGTAAACTGTTTTCACTGTTTTGAAAAATCGAAAATAGAAAACGGGCCGAAAATGGTAAAGAGAACAGTCCATTACTCTTTTATTTTTGTCTCCAATTTCCTTTCTAAACTTATTTCGTAAAAATTTTGTTTGCTTTATTTTTAACCACATATTTTATAGAATTTACCAATTTTTATCAACACTTAACCTCACATGGCCCCTTAATTGGGAGGGGGGGGGGGGGGGGGGGGGGACTGCCCCGAAGATTAAAAAAAAAAAAATAGTTAACTGAAAAAAATAAATAAACAGGGCGGGAAATTGGGCATGCCCGCGGCCGGCCCCGTCTAAGGTTAGTCTTGAGAGATGGAGGTGTGTTACCAAATGTGGTAGAAAAATAAAGGATACACGACACAGTTCAAAAAAATTAAACGCTCGTCCAACTCTATTTAAGCACGTAACAAATCACAAGTTGAGGAGAAGACTTAACCATTAAAGTAGATTTTATTTTACAAGGCTCAACAAACAAATCGATAGAGGGATTCATCAATTTATAATAGATAGGATGAAATCCTTCATAGCATCATACAAAGCTTGAGCTGCAGTTGTATTTCTAAGCTCTATCCCATGATTTCCTCCTCCATTAAATATAGAAACAACTTGCACACCATTTGCATTTAAAAAATTTGCCAACAATTTCTCTCTGTCAACAAGTGGGTCCCCATCATCACCTTTTATCATAACTCTTGGCAGCCGTTTGATCTTCCCAAGATCATATGATCCATCAATCACCAATGGATTACAGAATACATGATCTCTATTGGCATTCTTTGGCAATGCATAGGACCATAGAAGATCATTTACATACAAAGGAACATAAGCATCTTCACTTAGTCTGATCTCTGATTCAGTCCTGTGGACCCCACCAAAATAAGCCTGATTCATTATCAGCCCTCTGATCTTGATTGGTGAAAGATTAAGATCGAGTGCACCTAGGGCTGCATGGTACACTATATTTCCTCCTGCACTACTGCCCAATAAGAAAACATGAGAAAAATCAACTAACTGTTTCATCCAAGCATCACCACCTTTAACACACGCTGCCTGGTTTCTAGCCCACAAGATGGCATCCATGGCATCATCGAAGGCTGCGGGGAGACGGTGCTCCGGGGCAAGACGGTACTCGACTGACGCCACGACTGCCGGGAACTGCGCCGAAATTTGATTGCAAAATTCATGAAAAATGACAGTTTTTGCACTGAAAAGCACAAAATCACCTCCATGCAAGTAGATTATGAGTGGAATTTTCCTATTTCTCGTAGGTTTTAAAGGTTTATAGAGACGTATAAAGGTTTTGGTAAAAGGGTTCAAAGGTATGTCTTTGGAGAGTGCAATTTGAGTGGTGGAAGTAGGTTCGATTTCTGGAGTTGCATTTACCATCGGTATTCTAATTTCTCTTGTTAAGGAGCCATCAGGATTTGGTTTGATTCCAAGAGCATCGTAGGCTTCTTGTAGTGTGTGTGTAGGTGTTTTGTGTTCATCAGATGATATGATTTTTTGCCCTAATTGACAGAACAATAAGAATAACAGAAGAATTTTGTATATAGCCATAGCCATAGCCATAGCCATTGTTTTTCTTTTTCTTGCAAGAAATAACAGAAGATCAATGTTTATATAAAGAGTAGTGACAACATAAATAAGTCCCTGTTTGTCTCTACTCTAATAGTGTGATTTAAGTGACAGCTTTAGGTTATTAGCATAAGAATTTAGTGGGCTGCTAAAGCAAGCACTACATAATATTTGTCCATTACAAGAATTAGGAAGCACGGGTGTACGCAGAAGTTTAATATTGGGGGCACAATCGAATTTGCAAAGAAGTTGAGAGAAATTTTACAATTGAAAATTTACGTCCAAAAAAATCATACCCCATGTAATTTTACATCCGAAAATTTACATGGGATATGACTTTTTCGGATGTAAAATTTCAAAAAAAATTGAAAAATTTCTAATAAAATGATGAAAATTACATTGAGAAATTTGTATCATAAAAATAATAAATGTTAATGAAATAATTGATTTTTTTTTTTTTAAATGCATGTTAGAGTTTAGACATCTTTTTTAAAAACTTACGTTTAACGTATTTTTAACTATTTTCGATATATGTTTGAACTATTCGATATGCCTACAATGTTGTTCTTGAAATAAGCAATTTGTAGATTTGATTAGCTTACGATCGTCGGAGAATTTTTAAAATTAGTATATTATTGAAATTCAAATTTATTTTGATTTTGCCTTTGTTTGGTGGAGATTAAAATCAAATTTTTAGTAAATTTTGATAAAAATTAAACAGTTATGAATTCCATAAAATACGTTATTAAAATTAATTGTTAACTTCGATTTAGATTAAAATTAAAATTTCAATCGATATCAAACATGATTTTTAGAAAAAAAAACTCAAAAGTTGGGGGCACGTGCCCCGAGGACCCCGGGTCCGCTGATGTTAGGAAGTACTATGAAATTTCAATTTGTGCTCTTAACAACATACTATTAAATGAAATAGTATAATATTGGTATTAGCATAAATAAATATTCATAGTTCGAGTTTCGCTATTAGTCATCTACGAAAAATGTTCACGTGCTAAATTTTATTTTTAGGGGAAAAAATGGATTTCGACTACACTCGATCAAGGGCATGTTAATTACAATAAATAAATTTGTCGTTATTTTTTAAATATTTTAGATAAAAGTAATTCAACGTGATATAATTCAAATCTTAACACAACCCATATTCGAAAAATGTTCAAAATTTTTGGTAAGTACATTTGTGCCCTCCTCTATCAATAGTTTAACAAATTAAGATCTCGTTTGGTAGAAATTAAAATCAGATTTAAATTGAAAAACTAGCCGTTATTGTTAACTTTTATTAGACGAGTGAGACCCAATAACGGCCATATTTTAAATTTTAATTGAATTTTAATCTCTACCAAACAGGGCCTAAAGTGATTATTTAAATAAAAATAACTTTCGTGTGCTATTAATGCTCGACGATATAGTGGATTCCACTGTTACTATCCACCAAGAGAAGCAATCAACATATTTTTTCTATGGTTTAAGACGTAAGGGACACTTCAGGGGTTAAATATTTCTTTTGTGGGGTATGATGAGGAATATCATATTTCATATCTTTCAAATCTACATTAAAAAAATATATGAACATAAATTACGCCATGTTTGGCATAAATAAATAAAAAAAATCTTACTTTTAGCAGATTTGATAAAAGTTGATGGAACGTGTGATTAAAAAAATCACGAATTCAATAAAACGCGTGTTTAAAATTAGAGCTTGTTTGAGAGGGATTTTAATCAAAATTCTAGCCGTTATCTATCAAATCAATCAACATTTTGACTTTCCCTCTCACAGGTGGGGTCCACAGGTTGACTATAACAGCTAGAATTTTGATTAAAATCTCTCCCAAACAAACTCTTAATATTTAACTTGAACTTGAATTTAATCAACATTTTTAACTGAAACAAACGGTGACTATATGTTCGGAACAACTATCGGTCGACTAGAAATCGGTATATTTATTTTCTTGTATGAATGTAGTTAATCGGTCAAATCAATAGAGTATATAGTTCGAAAGAATGGAAATTTGGACAACCTTTGATGTCTCCAGCAAGTAATATTTGAAGCCATCGCATTTCCTAATTTGTCTGTTAGGGGTTGGCATTTTGATAAAAATAAAAAATAAAAAATTGGTAGATTAAAAGCTGGTGTAACGCGTAACTGAAAATTGATAAAAGTCGTAAGTTTCATAAAATATGTGGTTTAAAACTGAAGTTTGATTAAGTAAAAAATTAATAAAATTAACTTGGGATAATGATATTTTCTAATGACTACATGTTCCATATTCACACAATTAATCACGTGGAATCCGTGACTAAAGATTAATTCTATCTTTAGTTGAAAATTTTGAATCTCTAACTTTAGATTCAACAACCTTTGATCTTCTCAAGTTGTTTCCAACCTTTGAATCTTCTTTGGTAATCTTCGAGTTCAGATTACCAACAGGGGCGGAGCAAGAAATGTTGTGCGGCGCTGACAAAAGTTCATCAAGGTCAGACTCGGAATTTTCGAGACTTGTGACGAACTTTAAATTTGGCCCTTAAATTAAAGTATGCAAACAAATTTTTCTTAACTAAACTATAAACTCAAAGCTCAATAAATCTATAATCTATTGTGGAGTGTCCGTCCCTGTTTGAGCCACATTAAAAATCTCGTTTTCATTCTTCTACTCATTTTCAACCACACGTTTTCAATAAAACAATATTTTACATCACATCAATAACTTTTCCTTCTTTTTCAACCCCCACATTCTCCATCAATCTACAATTTCAAAAAACATTCTTTCAAAATAATTTGGCTCAAACACACACTCAATTGGGAAACAAAATGGAGTGGCAAGTGTGATTTGAGGTGACGGGAGAGGGAGATAATGGCTCGGAGCAGCACAAACCAAAAAACGTGGCAAGAGATGGAGGGGCTCTTAGAGAGTTATGATTTAAGTGTTGAGATTATGATGTGGATAAGATGTCTAATCTTGTTTAGGATACCGCTACTCGTGTTAAGATTGTGCACCTAGATTCTAATATGTTACAATTTGTTAAATTTTGATTCCATGCTCGAGACAATTTGATTGTGCTTGAAAAAGTAACGTAAATTTGTTTCGAGAAAGTAACTTTTTAAACATGATCGAATATTATACATATCGTGCATGTGTATATAAAATACTTTTCCTCTACATGTTATTCGAATTTAATTACTAATATTTTTGTTATAGCATTAATAGTTTTTCTTTAGTCCATGAGCGAGCGTCAGGGTCACACCAAAAACCTCAAAGAAAGACGTACACGAAAAATCAAGACATGAACTCGAAACTAAAGTTCCACTCAGTAATTAAGTAATATGCATAATCCTTAGACTTAACAATATGTATAATTAGACCCATGACTTTATCGGAGATACTAAATTAACCTATAATTATTGAACACACATTATCGGATCCAACCTGTCCCACACAATTATAAGTTTAGGCTTATTCCACTAAATGACCTCTTAAAAGTATATAAAATCAGCAAAAGCAATTTTATTATATTGTCATCAACTAGTTTTTTTAAAACAATAAACATCTGAGTACAGAAAAAGAAAATTACCAAATTTACATAGAAATTTGAATTTTATCTCACATGGGGATATTGCCAAAACTCCCCCCACCAACCCCGTATTGTGTGGTCTCGGTCAGTACATGATTTTTGAAATCCTATACTTGTAGCAAGACTCTTTTTAAAATGAAAAACATAAAAAAGAAAAAGGAGATTCGAAGAAAATGCAGTGATGAGGAACTTTGCCATCCCTACGAGGATTATTACATGTCACGTCCTGTCCTTGCCTCGACCCCATTCGTACCCACTCTTGCTGTCCAAAAATTCCCGACGAGACTGGGGGCATGATGGTTTCCGTGGCCCGCCCACATGGTTTCTATCTCTAAAAACGATTACGAATACTTCAAATAATGATAAAAGGAAATACTTTTATTCAAACTTTATTATATAATTTTAATATAATAATTATTAACTAAAAATAATGTTAACATTTAAGTTAAAAATCTTAAGAAAAATAAAGATTACACAAAAAGATGAAACAAAGATGTCAAATGTTATTCGATATAGTTTCAATTATATTTTAAATACTTAAGGCAAAATAGAAAATAAAAATATATTTTTGGCTAAGAAGGACGTGCCCATTATCAAAAACAAATTTTAGGGGTGATTTCTGAAAATATTAAAATAAGAGGAGTATTTCTGAAATTATCATGAACTCAGGAAGGTTTTTGCCCTAACAAAAATTTAATTTTAATAGTAAAATCTGGACCCAAGTGATATAAAAATAAAAGTTTTGAGGTCTGTGGCATGCAAAGGAATATATTGGGACCCAATTGCTCATATTTCCCACCTCCAAAATAGTCTCTGAAATTTACAAGGCAAAGGGAGGAAAGGGTATAAGAAGAAGAGAAAAGAATTACAGAGTCGCCGATGGAGGCAACAGCAGATTCCCACCCCCAGGTTTCACAGGTAACCTTTTCTTAGCATAGAAAGGGGACACTGTGCGGCAGTAGTCTGCTCCGCTGAATTACCTTCCGCTTTCTCTTGATCATTTTGGGACGAAAATAAATTTGATCACAATTTAAAGAAAGCTTGCAACGTGAAATTGAAATGCATTGGAATAAACTTGATCATTGATTTCTAGAAAACTGAACATTACAATAGACAGAAGCAGGAAATTACAATGACTAGTACATGGGGCAAACACTAGAAAACTTGAAAATGTTTGAAATACTAATACCCCCTATAATAGACTTCGGAACAAAAACTCAAATGACGGGAGTAGACGTCTTTTGGCCCGAAGAATCATACTAAAATTTTCTAATTTCTATCTATTTATATAAATTATTTACAATAATAGGATCACGGGGCTTAAGCAAAGCTGCAGCCCGTGACATTCTCCCACATTTGTTTTGGCGATGTCCTCGGAGTCATTGAGTATTCTTCTCGTTGTTGCATCCGCTCTATTTGACCAAGTGCTCTTGAAGATATTTCCTAGAAGCTTGAGTAGTTTGATAGCCAAGCATCTTTTTAGCAACCTTCATTTCTGATCTTTTCATTTCAAACACTGGTTGCTTCGGATATGCAAACTTTTTGTACTGTTTCTGATTGGTATTTGCAGTATGGAGGAGTAACGGTTGTTGGCCTGTCGTAATTTTAAAAGGACTCTTATTGGGAGAAGAGCTCTTTTGAGCATTGAGACGCATGCAAGCCACATCCGTAAGTTTCACCCGAATTTCATGTGCAGCAGAGGTAAAGTGTTGAAAATAGTCTCCCAGCATAAAATTGAACTACTCTGTTTGTCCGTTTGATCTTCGGTGTATACTAGAATTCGTGCTCAAAGTTGAACTAAGAAGTTTGAACAACTCGGTCCAAAATGTTTGAACATTACAATAGACGAAATCAGGAAATTACAATGGCTAGTGCAGGGGTCGAACACTAGAAAGTTTGAAAATGTTTGAAAGACTAATACCCCCTATAATAGATTTCCGAACAAAAACCCAAATGACAGGAGTAGACGTCTTTTGGCCAAAGAATCATATTAAAATTTTCTAATTTCTATCTATTTAAATAAATTATTTACAATGATAGGATCACGGAGCTTAAGCAAAGCTGCAGCTCGTAACACTAGGGGCAGACGATGGGGAGGCCATGGGGTCACATGACCCCCTAGATTTTGAATAAATATTTTTATTAAATAGGAAAAGAAAAATATGAAATTGAAAATCTCATTTTCTCATTTCTCCCCCTTTCTTCCCGACTCACAGGCGACTCCTATAACCCCGTTGGCAACTTCCATCTCCATTCTCCTCTCCTCCGTTCCAACTTCCCAGTCTTCTAGGCAGCTCCCGTCGGAGGCCCAACAGTTATCACTTACCATTTAGCAGCGAGTGCGATGCCGTCTACCCACGCTACCATGCATCAGTCGGAAGTCTACCCACACCCACCCACGCAACTTCCGACAGTCGATGTCTACCCACTGCACCCTTGCACCTCCGCCAGCCTCAGCTCTGGCCACTGTCGTCAGCGGTCAGCCCGTCCTCTTGATGGTGTGTGACATTGTGACTCACTGATTTTGCAACGTTATTATGTTGCCATTAATTGTGTTATCTGATTTAATATTTTCTGATTTAAGAATTTAGGGATTTTTTATCTAGAAGTTTAGGGATTTCTGATTAGAGCTTTCTTATTTATATGTGAAGTGATTTAGGAAGATTGAAACTTGCTAATTAATATGTTTGAAATTTGGTTGGTTTGACTTATGAGAAGAAGAATCTGATTTATGGACTTCTAATGTGGTTGATTTGTTATTTGTATCAAATATGGACAAATACTTTAAACATAAATATATACTTTCTTCTAATGATGTTAATACCGATGAAAGGAATGTTCGAGATAAAAGTGATAAAAAAAATGTTGATGTTGATGTTGGAGAAATTGGGGATGTCGGAGAAGTCGAGCATGTTGATGTTGCACATCTTCTTGCCGATCCTGGATTGAGAGTTCCGGTATAGAATTATAATGTTAATGACCGAGACGTGATTTGAAAAGCATATGTGCAAAGAGATCCTTGTTAGTCTTGAACAAATTATCGAATTCGATTGAGTGCGTTTGATTTCTTCTACGATAAGGGATGTCATTTCGCGGGCATGATGAATATGAAGATTCAAACAACCAAGAAAACTTTCTTGAACTATTGCATTGGTTTTGTGATCATAATACTAAGATTAAGGTCGTTGCTTTGATGAATGCACTTGAGAATTTCAAATTAGCATCACCACAAGTACAAAAAGATATTGTGAGTGTCATTGCTTCTGAATGTGTAAATGTAATTATGGAAGATGTTCGTGATAGTTTCTTTTCAATTTTAGTTGATGAATCTCGAGACATTTTAGTTAAGGAACAAATGTCGATTGTGAAGAATGGGCATGTATTGGAACATTTTGTTGGTCTTAAATATGTTTCTAGTACCATAGCTTACCTCACTTAAGATTGCAATTGATCAATTATTCTCAATGCATAGCTTAGGTATATCTAATTTGAGAGGTCAAGGATATGACGGAGCTGGTAACATGTGAGGTAAGTATAATGGCCTCAAAGCACTTATTTTGAAAGAAAATCCAGGTGTATACTATATTCATTGCTTTGCTCATCAACTTCAATTAGCAGATTGAGACTTTTCTCACTACAGTACACAAATTTGTGAATGTTGTTGGTGGATCGGCTAAACAGAGTGATTTTATTAGAGAGAATCAAAGGTTGAAAGTTATTGAATCACACAGTGTCGGTGAATTATTAAGCGGACGGGATCTCAATCAAGAAACTACTCTAGGTCGTCCTGGTGATACATGTTGGGGCTTTCACTATAGTTGTTTAATTAACTTGATTGCCATATTTTTAACCATAGTCGACGTTGTTGAAATCATTGCTACTGACACTACAAGTACCGGAACAAGATGTAATGCTTGTATTTCATTTGAGTTGATGTTAAAATTTAAATTGTCATTTCATCTACATCTCATGAAAAAGATTTTGGGGATTTTAAATGAATTGTCAAAAACATTACAACGAAAAGATCAAGATATTGTCATGCCATGAAATTGGTGCAATTATGTAAAGCACAGCTCCAAACGATGAGGAATGATGGATGAGATTCTTTTTTTGAAATGGTTTGTTTGTTTTGTGAAGCTCATGAGATCAAAGTTCTCAATATGGACAATATGTTCATAACTCTAGGTCGTTCACGGTGTGAGACGGTGACAAATTTGCATCATTATCGTGTGAAAATGTTTTATACTATCATTGATATGCAACTTCAAGAGTTGAATGATAGTTTTTCTTAAATAAATAGTGACTTGCTCCTTTGTGTTGCGTGTTTGTCTCCATATAACTCATTTGATGCTTTTGACAAGAACAAAGTGATTTGATTATGCCAGTATTATCCGGTAGATTTTGACGCATCAGATATCTTAGAACTTCATGATCAATTAGATACATATGTTCTTGACATGCGCACCACCGAAGATTTTGAAGGATTACAAGGGATTAATGATCTTGCACAGAAGTTGGTCGTGAAAAATAAACATGAAGTGTATCCATTAGTCTACAAGCTTGTGAATTTAGCCTTAGTTCTTCCCGTGGCTACTACTATAGTTGATAGATCATTTTCTGCGCTGACTTACGTCAAAAATCATATGCGCAGTCGAATCGGAGATCAATGGTTGAATTATAGTTTGACTGCATATATTGAGAAAAATGTATTTGACAAGATTGAAAATGATATAATTATAAAACTTATCAAAAAATGAGAACACGTAGAGAACAATTGTAATAAGCCCAACTATTAAAGTCTGCATCTGCCCCAGCCCACCCCCACCAGATCCCTTCTCACTTGATGTTGTCCCTTTTAAACTTCGGGAAATTATGTCCTTAACAAGGTGCGTGTGTGTATATATATATATGCACTTGTACTATCTGGGTTTTTGTAAGTTTTATGTCACAAATATTTCAGTATGTATTCCGGTAATTGTTGAAACTCTGATTATAGTGTATTTGTGGGTTTAAAAGGGTTTGCTAAGATTACTGAATCGAGTGTATCTATAATCTAAAAATAGGATCATTTTTTTAGTTTTTCTTAATTTTTTGTTTAGGGTTCTGTTTATAATTTATTTGTCATGATTTCAGGAGTTGGAAAACGATCATTGGATGTTTTTAGTGACAGAGGAAGTGGCGGTGGCAGCAGTGAAGAGAAGGTGAGGAATTATAGTTAGATCATAGCTCTATTTAATTTCTTGGGCTTTTATAGGATGTTAGCTTCTTAATTTTGTGGTGATTAATTTCAATTTTTGTTGTTATGATGACTTTGAATTGTAGTAGAAGACTAATCTTGATTTTATTTTTGAAATGCTAGTGAAAACAAATTTACAATAGTAACTACAAATGGTTATGGACACATAGAATACCCTCTAGTGTTGTAAATATTTGACAATGACAACAAACTAAGCATTGTTTACTGTAGATTTTGTGATGGCTATATGAATCTTTTTCAACGGTCTATATGATTCATTGCTAGACTCTTCTTCCCCCGAGATTCCATCCCTCTTATGAACGGGAGCCTCATTAGGAAGATAATTTTTTTTGGTCATTAATCTGTTTGCATGTTTACATTGTCGTGCAAATTTGTCAAAAACCTTATGATTTCCATCATTTTCTATATAGATTTGTCTAGTATTCCACCTCATTTTCACTGTAATTGGTATTTGTGTTTGACTGCTTTCTATGTAGTTCCATGGTGCAATAGCAATAAGGAATTGATATTTCCATTTTCTATTAAGTCCCATGGTCCAATAGATGTATTAGTTTCAGTATCAGCAAAAGTTCGAAAATGTGTGAAATGCCTTCAACATGACAGCTTCTTGAAGATGTTGATAATTATTGAATAAATGATACTTTCTTGATCAAAAGCAGTACCGAGAAATTTTGGGTTTTTTTACTTTTATATATCCTATCTCATAGGTACAGTATATGAATCGATTTTGTTCCATTCCAATTCCTTCCCAATACCTTCTAAGGAAAATATTGACTTGGTCCCAAATTGCGGGTCTGTGAGCTTTATTTGCAAACTGCTATTGCTGACTCGTAAAAGTTCTCTTTCTATTTTATTTTCATGTTGTGAGTTTTATGCTGATGTATAATTCATTTGTTGAAACCCCGTCTTGGTGATGGAGGTGACGATTCTAAGACTATATGGGTGAAAAGAGAAAACAAAATGACCAAGATTTGATCGACCAACATGTGGAACATGGTGACAACGTTCTACAAAGCAATTGCATGGAAAGAAGAAGCAGGGAAAAAGTAAAAAAGCAAATGATCTTCGATTTGAAACATAAGAGCAGATGGGAGTTGCTGGATCCAAAAGAAATGAGCGTAAAAAGCAGTAAGGACCTGGTGTGCTGTATCTTCTCTTCCATTTTTTGTGAAATTGACACAAGCTAAATAATGTTAAATCAGAGGTATTTATTTACAAAGGATCAATTGGGGTATTTTCTTTAGAATGGCCTATTTTAGTTGATATTACGTAAACATTCGTTTAACCTATCACCTACCCTCATCCCCACCCTGTAGCCACCCCCTTCCCCTTGGCCCCCTGCTACTCTGGAGTCTCTCTAGGCTAACTAGGTATGCTAGTTTTTTTGGCTCTTGAACTACAGGGTGGAGGAAAAGGGCTGATGAGGCAGTTCAAATTTCCTAGTTGTAACAAAGGGTTTGAAGACGGTTCAAGATGCTTCACAAGAAAGGCTCCGTTTATAGGCAGTTGATGCCTATCAGAATAGGAAGGGATGGACATCGAGGCTAGGGGTTCAGCTTCCTCTGTCTCTCAATGTGCCACCATCATTATAGTCGGTCAAATAGAAGAAAAGATACATTTCTCTCCATGTGGCGTATGGGAAAGCTATTCGCATTCTCACGTTATAATATCAAGGGCTCTATTTCATCTCCATGAGGCATCAGAAATCTCAGGCTCCATGTCACGGACTTCGTTTTGTCACACCCGAACTAACTAAATCGTGTGCCTTTAACGTTTCACAATTCCCGTCCTCACGAGAAAACATTAAGTCATCATTTTACTTCCTACGAGAATTTAACTTTTATGGTTAAATTATGGTAACTTTGAGAAGAGGATTTATTGTAGGAAATATAATGAAAACAAGTTTTGGAGAATTCTCTTGAAAACTTTACGATCTCAATTTTTTTTCTCACTTCAATCCATCACTCCATGGAATTTACAAATAAGATTACGAATCTATTTATAAACAAACTGAGTTGAAATCTATGGTCAAGATTTAATTGATCCAAGGGCTATCATTAGTTGCAATTTGCATGCCACCTTTATGCAGGTTACAACTAACCTCTTTTGTGCAAGTGGTAGTCAAATTGATATTTGCTTCCTTGAAAGTCGCAAATCTCTAAGTTGACATGTCCCTTTCATGGTAGCCAATTTGAACTTTGTTTCTTCCTTCAAGCTTATTGTAGTCAAGTTAGACTTGACTTCTTCATGTAAGTTGGCACAAATTGACGCCCACTTGCGTCTAAAACAACCGGCGATCCACAGTATTTATGCTTATCAAAACGGCAGTTTTTAACTTAGAAAAACTTTATTTCGTGCTTGCCCTGCATGTGCTTCCTGTTGCAGTCTGCTTGTATTTTGCCTACATGTGTAGTTCGTTTTTGCAAGAGTTTTGTGTCCCAATCTTTGTGTTATAATTGTGTCGTAGAAAAAACAAACACAACCGCCTCAGTTTCTTGATGGTTGATAGTATACTCTCAAGAAGGCACAAATGTGAAGCCCGTCATCAGTATGAAGATTGACCGTTGTTTTGTAGTACAAAGAAACCTTCTAAACTACAAATTTTGTATGAGTTAATGAACACCACATTTTTTATTTCACCATTTTAAAATTATATTTAAGGTTTTTGTTATCACTCGCCACCAAGGCTCCAAGTGAAGATTACGTGATAGTCAGGGACGTAGCCAGGATTTCAATCTTGGGGGGGGGGGGGGGGGGAAAATACGGGGGGTGGAGGGGGGGCGGGCCTCCCTCCCGGGCCGTCCTCGATTTTTTTTTTAACTAAGAGAATTGAAAACGACGATTTTGAGTACCAAAATAGTACTGAAATTTAATGTTCAATTCAATCACTACTGATTATTCTACTACTTAATTCTTAAATTCAAATATTCAATAACTAACACAATTACACAAACTAACATCAACTATTCTATTTAATTCTTAAATTCAAATATTCAACAATAAAACTTATTAGGATTGAACGCACAAAATAACGAAATCAACTTCTGATCTTCTCACTTCTGATTCACAATGCACCAGTCACAAATCACAATTCCAACATCTTCCTTTTAATGAGAAAACAAAATTATACACTAGACAAAATAAGTAAACATGCATTATGCATAAACCAGCTTGGGAATTGGGAACTTAGATTTTGGATTGGATTTGGGCTATTTATTTATTTAAGTAACTATTGGATCTTTTGTTTAGATATAAGATTTTTGTATGATTGAATTTTAAAGTGTAAGTTATTTGCTCAATATTTATTAATGAAAAAAAAATAAAAAATTTCAAAATTTTGGGGCGAGTCAAATTCTTGGGGGGACGAAACTGAAAAATACATTACAAATTAACTAGGAATAGTGTACCAGCGGACAATGTTGGGGGGCGATCGCCCCCTAGCTCCGCCTCTGGTGATAGCCCATGTAGAGCCATAAGTCAAAGTTGAGAAAGTCAATAAAGATTCCAATTGGTTAAAGTAAAGAAATCAAAGAAGAACCGAAACTCTTTGTCCCGAAGCTCTTCGTGCCGAAGACCTTAACCCCAAAGCTTCCTTTGGCCGAAACTCTTACTAGTTTTCAAAGGATCTGCAGACAATATCTAAAAATGATTGATATAACGTTTGTATTAACAAATGTCAGGATTGTCAGTCCAGGATGTAGGGTAGTTGGCCCGTTATCAACACATTAAGTGCGTAACGACTAGTGATCTGAGCCTTCGACATGAGAGATAAGGTCACGTGGTTCTTATCCAATGATTACCATTTCGACCAGAACTCTATAAATAACAACTCTTGTAACATTTGAATTTAATGCAGCTCTTTACACTTAAAGCCACACTCGATCTCCTCTTTTGCTTATTTCATACTTATTTGCCTAAGTTTAGATTATTTTGCTTTGGTCGAGTTGTTTATGTCTTTATGATTGTTTATTAGTACACAATTACTTTTGATCAAATTGTCGATGTCTGAACATTTTTGGTCTTGCGTCATAGAGCACCTCTCATGTCCATAAATATCATCCTTCGCTGTCCAAGGCTCCGATCGAAATGTGTAGGAATTTACTTGCGTGAACGTGAGCGGGCCAGACATCCGTTGTCAACATTACCCTTCAAAAAACGGGGTCAACAATTTTTAATCTTTTTATACATTATAGCGCATATATTTTTTATTTTTTTCGTTGCATTTTTATCATTAACATTCCGTTTGTTAACACATTTCTTTCCCGATATTGATTTTCATCCAAAAAGTTCGTTGGGAGGGTGTAAAACGATTTTTCTTTTTGTATAAGAAAACATAATAAATGTACAAGTGCGATAAAATATTTTTCTGTCAATAAAATGTTGACAAAAACTATTATCAATGACGAAACGTGCCAATAAATGTAAGGTTGTGGGTAAGAATTTGAAGAAAAGAGTTAAGTACAAAAATGTTAGAGCAAAGGTGAAGGTAAAAAATGTTGTGTTAGTATAATTACCCATTCTATATGTACACTCGTTTTCGCCTTGGTCTTGGAAAAACTACTCTTTTGAAATTGGGTTTTTTGACTTTGCTCCTTCACCGAGAACAAAAAACCTACGTTCTTATGTCTTTGCTTCTTGGAAGTTTCTATTATCATGACCACGAAAAAAAAACACATTTATGCGTCTTTGCTCCTTATTGAAGGCAGTTTTGTCACATCGAAGCGCCATTACTACGCTAAATTGTGCTGGGAGTTCTCTAAAGAATTTCGAGTGTTTAAACGGGGTCCATTTTGAGGATTTTAGTAGATGATTTTAAACTAGTTCAACTCATATTTGAAAATTTATTATTTAGTGGTTCTAATTTATGTATATATCCTACTATATTAAAAAGGCGAGTTCCAAAGGCACTGTAGATGCAACAATATTCAATGAGCAATCACTATTCAATTTTCAAGTTTTTCGCTCATCAATCCTCTAATTTTATTTTATTCACGCGTCCTCCAATTTTATAATTTCCTCCATTTCCATATTCTCTTTTCCTTCTGGTGTAAAAAAGAAACGCAAGACCTAAAACTAAGTAATTATGACGTTGTGAAAACACAAATATTTTCTGATTTTATTCATGGTCGTGAAGCCCTATCATCAACAGGAGGATATAGCATCTTTGTTGCAGAGGTTATTTGTTGTATATATTGTCTTCAGGCTTGTAATTGAATCTAATGTAATTTTGATGGCCGTTTATTTATGTTAAGGTAGTATGGATTCAAGTTGATTCAATGAATGAAATCTTTGTTATTTTACGGATTTCGTGAGGGTAATGTTCATTCAGATTGTGATGTTCCATTGGAATATGGAATTTTTGTAATTATGCACATCTCGTTATAATGTGCAGGGATTTGAGGAGTTGCTTTTACTTATATGCTTAAACATTATATTAAATATATAGTTTTTTTAACTGATGCGTGCAAACTGTACCACTAGCAATGGCAGGGAAAAGAGATAATTTGCACCGACAATATTTGAAAAACCTTTCTATCCCCATCGGGGGCGTTGCCCCCTCAACTCCCCAACCTGACCGTTTAGGTCAATTCCCGTGAAACAAAAACTTATCACAACATAGACCATAATAAGAGGTATACGACACACATGAAACAAAACCCCTTTACAACAACCTGTATATGTAAGAATTATCCATTATGTCTTAGCATACACATGTAAGTTCCATCATAACTCATTGGTTTTATTTTGCAAATACTGCATGATATCCTTTTACAACTTTTTTGTTATGTATTTTCATTTTTCGATGCATGATTTCTTATTTAATGAATCAAATATTTTTTACTCATGTAAACTTTCAATCTTAATGTATGTCAAACGTTTATATTATCATATATTACTATATCTATATACACGTGATGTTTTCAATTTTATTTTTGATGAGTTTCTTTATGCAGTAATATCAACTTTTGGAATAATCACCTTGTTATATGGAGTATTAGTGATGCAATAATATGCTCTCAATACTCTTAAATAATTCAATAAATCTTAAACTACTTTTTTTATAACATCTACAATTTCTGCACTAATAAAAACACAACGAATACAAAATTCGTGCAACGCACGTGTCAACAACTAGTATATATATAAAAGGTAGGTAGGTATTTTTATAATTGTTTTCGATATGATAAAATTGAAAGAAAAATTAAAAATAATTATTCTAGAGAAGATAAATTGAAAATAATTGTCTAAGCTTCAACACTTTACACAAGTGTTATTAGCACAACACGTCTCTACGATTGAAATTTATTGTGCGGAAATTATCATTTTCATCCAATTTTTAATAAGAAACTGTAAAATGACAAATATACTCTCTTATTTAAAAAAAAGGAGGAAAAGAAAAGAAAAGAAAAATAAAGAATTAATTACAATCATACTCCCAATTTTTTTAAATGTAAAAACAAGTCCTAAATAAATATTAAAAAAAAATAGAAATAAAAAAATATGCCTTTACTGTATGTAAGACTTTATTTTATTTTTTCATTTCTCGTGTATGTGGGGTAAAGGGTGGGAAATGAACCGGCGGATGTGATGATGGTAAGGTTCTTAGCTACTGAATCGCTTGACGAAACCCTATGCCATTCATTCTGTTAAATTCGGTTCTCTGCCCGCTTTGTATCCTCTACTCCCTCTGATCACTTTGTTTCCCCTCGCAATCCCTCCATTTTGACAATATGTAAAGACTTAAATCGCCTGAGTTACCAGAAATCGATTTTCGACCTAATTTCAGTGCCTCTATTAGTGCAAATACTTGGTTTTATGTGTATTGAGAAATATGATTTGTAAGATTTGTAACTGAATAAATCGGTTCGTTTCTGGTGGAGGAGGAAGGGGAGAGAAAATTCAAATTTTAGGAATTATTTGCATTTTTAAAATTTTTGAGAGAATGGTTACAGTTCTTTATTTTTTATTTTATTTAACTAGGTCTGTAAATTTGTTATTTCACAGCTTGTATTGAGAACTTGAATAGAAATAATGATTTTCGTAATGAAATGTGTTAACAGGGATGAAAATGTGAATACACACATATATGAAGGTGGAGACGTTTCACAGGACATCACGTTTTGTGCTAATAGATTTGAAAATAATTGTTTTAATGAGAATAAAATTTGAAAAAGGGCAAAAAAAAGACCAAAAACTCGTCAATTCGATGGGTGAAATACAACCTTAGGATGTGTTTGAGCCACATTATTTTGGAATAGTAGATTGATAGAGAATGTGTGATTGAAAAAGAAGGAAAAATTATTAATATGATGAAAAATATTATTTTATTAAAGAATGTGATTCAAACGGTGCTAAATTACACCGCGCGTTCCGAAAAAATCCCATCCTTTTCAACGCCGCAAAAAACAGTCAAAACACGTGAAAATATGAAATGCAAAATTCTCATTTGTAAATTTTGTTTTTATTTTTCTAGTAAAGAAAATTCAATAGATGTGATGATGATTCAAGTGATTCTTAGAAATGAGTTTCCTTAAAGAAATAGTCGAAAACCTGGGTTCAATTCTGTCCTCTGATTCATCATCGGCGTCTAAGCAAAATCCCAGCACCGCCACCGATCAAGCGATGAGCGGCGGCGATGGAGTCGCAACTGGAAACGAGCGCGTAGCGTTCAAGCTAAAAGGTTACTTCGATTTGGCTCAAGAGGAGATTGCCAAGGCCGTACGGGCGGAGGAGGGGGGTTTAGCAGATGACGCCGTTTCTCATTATCAGAACGCTCAAAGAATACTCACCGAAGCCATTTCCACTCCTGTGCCTTCCTATATCACTTCTAGGTATGCTTTTCTTCAGTTCCAATATCATTAGTTCATGATAGATGTTGAGAGCTGTAGAGATCGAGGAGCAAAAGATAGAAAAACAATTAGGCAATATTCAAGTACGTAAAAATGCTAAACTATATCAGAGTTATTATGTTGGTTGAGTTGATTATCTTCCCATTTGAGTTTGGATATCACCCTATCCACTGCACTGGCCGCATTCAATGGCTCACCTGAGGCAAAGAACTTCGAAACTCAATATTTGTTATATCGTAGAAATACCCAAAAGGGTGCCATTACGTTATAGTTGAGTTGTATAACTTCCCATTTGTTATGGTCCGGCCCTTTTATGACACTTTGTTGATTCGTGATATCACCCTATCCACTGCACTGGTTGCATTCCATCAACTGAAAAGAGGCAAAGAACTTCAAAAACCAATATTTGTTATATTGTAGAAATACCTGAAAGGGAGCCTTTATGTTAGAGCTGTCTTATAACTTCCCTGTTATTATGGTTTCAGCCCTTTTACGGACACTTTAGTTCATGATATCACCCTGTCTGCTGAATTGATCGTTTTCCATCTGCTGAACCATAAAAAATTCAATATTTGTCTTATTATGATAATACCCAGAAGGGAACTATTGTTATAGAAATCACCCTGTCTGCTGCACTGATTGCGTTCCCTCTGCTTGGCCTTTTTATGGCCACTTTATTAGTTCATGATATTATCCGCAGACCAGAGGCAAAGAAATTTGAAACTCAATATTTCTACATTATAGAAATACCCGAAAGGGGTGCTAATCAAACAGAAATGAATCAAAAAAGCATGGATTCTTCTGCCAAAGGATGTTGCTTTTACCGCCTATGTATATAGAGAAAAACTGGTGCAAGTTCCCCCCTTTTATAAGGCATTCTTTGTTTAGATAGAAAGAAGTTGTGGAGAAAGACATAGTTTTGAATTTACAGGAGTAACCCCTCTACTTTATCCTAACTGTGCAACAAACAAAATAACTGGTGCACCCAAGGTACCTCCTTCCCGGTCGCACTTACTTTAGTTCATTATTGAGATCTACTGAGAACTTATTCCCGTGGAAGATGGTTTGGAAATGTAAACTACTCCCACGAGTGGCATTTCTTCTATGGACGGTGGTCAGAGGACAAGTGTTAACGGTGGATAATCTTCGAACTAGGGGTTTCTGTATTACAGAGTGGTGCTATATGTGTAAGAGGGATGGGGAGACGACTGACCACTTGTTTCTTCATTGCGATGTTGCTCGCTTGCTGTGGAATGATATATTAGCATCACAACACATGGACTGGGTGTTGCCGAGGCGTATGGATGACACATTAAGGGCATGGAGGAGAAAATTTCCAGACAAGAACAACAAAATTGTTTGGAATCTTATTCCGGGTTGCCTCGTTTGGTGTGTGTGGAGAGAAAGAAACAGTCGTTGTTTTGAAGATCAATCACGGACAACAGAACAGTTTAGGGAATTGTTTTATTTCACTTTGTATTCATGGTTCAATGCTGTGGCCACTAGGCATATTGATGGGTTGCCTGAGTTTATGTCGTTTCTTTCTGATTTGAGTTGATTATACACTCCCCGTGTATTATGCTTTCTGATTAATAAAATTTTGATTACCTTTCAAAAAAAAAAAAAATGATTATTGCCCACCCAAGATATGGATCGAACTGTCTCACAGCATGAACCCAAATTAGGGACGCTTTAATGGGGTGGACAACCCATACATATCTATATGCTGTGCTTATATTTGTGCATTACAATAAATAAAAGAGGGGGGAGGGGGGTTGGGTTAACGCAAGATCTAAAAACATATCCCTCAGTTGACACCGGTATGAAGTACACAATGGTTCAGGGTGTTTTAGCAGGTCTAGTAATAGAGATTAACCGTTTTCTCTCGAATGCGATTTGCTTTTTAATGAATTCCATAATGTACCGTTTGAAGTGAATTAATTCGTCAATATTAAAAAAACCCTGAGGCTTTAGTAGCTTACGGTTAATGCTAGCTCTAAAATATATCTTTTTCCACTTTCCTCTTAAATGTTGAAGTCATTCAGGTAATTACTTACTATTTTTGGTAAAGAATATGTCGTTCGGATAGAGAACATAATTGTATTATCGCATGAATCATGTGCACTCTGGAATATCGCTTAGTTCTAATCCATGAAATAATATATGCATAAAATTAGTTGAATTTTCTGCAGAATGGGTCCAAATTAATAGTATCTTCGTCAGATTGCATTTACTCTGATCATTATCTATTCCCAGTATCCCAAATGGGCTCATTATTACTATATGAATTGGGATTGTGATCCTATGAATCTTGGCCGTGAAAGTTCACTTTGAACTGAACACTGCATAGTCAACATAAAACTGTAAAACAACATTTTTCTGCAAGTAGAATCCATTTTGCAGATAAGTTTTATATAACTTGATATTTTTTGTACATGTTTGAATAAATGAAATAAAATTATATCTGCATGGCGTGACTACAGCCATTGGCCATCCTACTTCTTTCAGTTTTCTAATTATCTGGTTAAGTAAGAAGAACATAAATTAACTGTTGCTTGTTTGCTTTCAACTTCTATCCCCAACAGTGAACTGGATAAGGTGAAATCATATCGCCAGAAGATATCAAAATGGCAAGGCCAAGTAGCGGAGAGATTACAAACTTTAAGCAGGCGAATGCGATCAGGTTTCTGTTCTCAATTTTTTGAACTTCTCTCAGAAGTTCCTTTTAATATCTAATTAAAGATGGCCAAGAGGGAATACTTACATTTTGCTTTTGTCTTCTTCTCCTTCTTTTACCGTAATTTAGGTGGCACGTTCGGTATCAAGGTATGGATTGCTCTGACTGAAGCGTAAGTTTGTCTCTTTGGTTTGTGTCTTTATCTGTTGTAGATATAAGGTCGAAGCAATTATCTACCCCCGTCTTTTTTATGGAATTGCCTTCATTTTTCTCGTCATACTTTATTCTGACGCTTTATGTAGTTTTAGTTAATAATAAGATACAAACTGTACTTTAATTTTGACTATAATGATTTATTGCAATCTAGTTGATAAATTAGGACGATAGGAAGCCTCTTCTTTCCTTTTTTTAATTGAGCAAAGCAATCTCCAGATTGGGTTGGAGGACTAGGAAGAACTGATTTTCTAACTCTTTCCTCAAAATGTTTTCCCAGAGTATAGAATTATCAACCTTTTTTTAGTTTAGAACTTTATTTCTGTTAACATTTTTTCTTCAGAGCACCTCAGCTAAGGCTCACACTACGGGAATCTCATCTACAACTTCTCCGGCTAGAAAAGGGGCAGTACAAAAGTCTTCTGGCCAGAGAAGAGAGAGTTCTGCATCAAGGAGTCCTGCTAGGATTTCAAAACCCATGCAGAAATCTGGCAGTGGCTATGACGCGAAATTGGTTGAAATGATAAATTCTGTTATAGTGGACCAGAGCCCGTCAGTTCAATGGGAAGACATTGGTAAGAAGTTATGGCATATCTTCCTCCCCTAATTCTGGTTTTTTTTTTACTTGTTATTTTACACATCAAATATCTCTGCAGCTGGCCTTGAGAATGCAAAACAAGCTTTGTTAGAAATGGTTATTCTACCAACTAAAAGACGAGACCTTTTTACTGGTCTTCGGAAGCCAGCCAGAGGTGAACTTCAAATTAGAATTTGTAAAATGTACTATAAATAATGTTTAAAAGTGAAACGAATAGTGTTTTTTTACAGGTTTGCTTCTCTTTGGACCACCTGGCACTGGTAAGACAATGCTTGCCAAAGCAGTTGCTTCAGAGTCAGATGCAACCTTTTTTAATGTTTCTTCTTCTTCCCTAACATCAAAATGGGTAAGAGCAATCTCTGTGTGTGTGTGTGTGTTGTGTTAACTCTTTACAGTTGAAGTTCTTATTATTTACATAAAATATCAGGTGGGTGAGGGCGAAAAGCTTGTTCGAACTCTTTTCATGGTTGCCATTTCCCGGCAGCCTTCTGTTATTTTCATTGATGAGGTACTGTACTGCCTTGAAGTTGATCTATTATTAGTTTATGAGACATTTTTTCTATCTTTCTTATCCATCTCTCCCTTGATGTATTATATAATTTTCCTGAGATTGTAGGCTATAGCCCACCCACGTAACCACAAAAAGAGAGAGAGAGAGAGAGAGAATTGAATTCTCTGGACAATTTATAATTTTACTTAACTGGAATGCTAAACATCTCCAATTCAAATCATTGCTCTACTTGCTTCTTCGGCCAGCCCAATGACCAGCAATTTATATCGAAGTGAATTGCTTTATTAGTCTAATTAGTGGTGAGATTCATCTCTCATATATGTTTGACTATACCTTCGTTCAGATAAGTGGACTTAAAACAGATAATTTCACAATCTTTTTCTTCAAATTGAGAACTTAATGGCAATTAGAAGTGGCTAATTTTCTCTAAGCTATATATTAAGGAACCATGTGCAGAATGTATTCTAATTTACTGTAATCTACTGATAGTAGGAGCACTTCTGGGAAAGATTGGAATGTTTTAGCCACCATACTGAAGATGTCCAGAAACCTATTTTGATTTATGTGATTTCTATTACTGACCATGTATGTTTCCTGAATGTATTTTATCATTCTGATGGTGTGATCATTTTATATGGATTTGTGTGCACGTTAACAGGAATCCTTCATTAGATCTTTGATTCCTGTGACAGAGGTGTCTTTTCTTGGCCTTCCTAACCTGGTTCCTATATTAGTTCCCTGTGATTGTCAAGTCAGATGCTAATTCTTTTGTGAGAATATACTGGATGTTATTTTTTGCAATTTATTACATTTCATGTTTTATGTTCTGTGATTTTATTATTCACCTTGTCACCTGATTTATGCTAGTTCAGTATTTGGAACTTATTTTTTTCTCTTTGCTTCCCTTTTCTTTTGGTTTTGGTCAAATTTTCTTTTCTGGCTTGTGTAGTAAAGCTGTGATTAATAGTTAAAAATTAATATTGGCAGCCATTTTGTTCCCGAACCCTAAGAAGTTACACCTTCATTATTCTGAGAATAAAAAATTCTTCTTTTGACAACCATTGACTACTATGCTTAACAACGTTTTTCTAATCTTTGTGGGACTGGGAACAGATAGATAGTATCATGTCAACAAGGACAACTAATGAAAATGAAGCTAGTAGAAGGTTGAAGTCAGAGTTTCTAGTTCAGTTTGATGGAGTGGCATCAAGTTCTGATGATCTAGTCACTGTCATTGGTAAGTTGCCTTTGTGACATCAAGTTCTGATGATAGTCACACATTATCTGCAATTGTCCTTTGGTGGACAGGCTTTTTACTGTTTGTTGTTTTGACACCTGTGCTTGAATTATTTTAGGTGCAACCAATAAACCACAAGAATTGGATGATGCAGTCGTTAGAAGACTGGTCAGTATCTCGATGCATGAATCTTGTGTCAACGTAGCTTCTAGGGAATATAATTTTCTATGACAGCAATTTAATGTTTGTTTGGGAGAGATTTTTCCAAGTGAATTATGAATGTTTTTTTTGGAGAATGTGTGGTTAAAAACTAGGGAAAGTTATGGGTTCCATAGAATGTGTGTTTAATATGTTTTGAATGTGTGTTTAATATGTTTTTTTTTTTATGGATTTTCAATTTGAAAAATTGCTAAGACCAGTTTTTTCGGAAAAGACAAGGATTTTGCCTACTGTCTGGTCTCGTGTAAATTGAGGGGTGGTCTTATGTTGGCAGCCACATTTGCACTTGACCTTTGGAGCAACCTAATTTTTGGCCTTACGAAAGAAATTTAAATTATATGATTTGACTGCCATGACGAATCATTGACTTTCCCAATTGGCCAAATCTCTAGACATGATTTTCTTCCTGACATTCCCACTTTAATTATTGTTGAGACCCTGCATATTCAGTGTTCTTTGTTTCTGGGTCATGGGAGGAAGTGTTTTAGCTAACTTGAAGAGTTACTCATATTTGAAAAATATCAATTATAATTTATGGACGATGAGATTTGAAGTGGAATTTCCTTATTGATTTTTTGTTCAAATCTTGAAACAGGTGAAGAGAATATACATCCCTTTGCCTGATGCGAATGCCAGGAGACTTCTTTTCAAAAACAAACTCAAGGGTTCATTTTCTTTGCCAGGTGAGAACATGTTTCTAACCGAGGTAGATATTATTTTACTACTACTGTGCCTGCAAGAGAAACTATTCTACTAGTTGACATAGTTT